>ML685780.1:19794103-19884334 GCA_007922175.1 Pelusios castaneus | reverse complement strand
CCTGAACTCTACCATCTCATGGTCGCTGCTGCCCAGGTTGCAATTTACTTCTACTTCCCCGATCAATTCTTCTCTGTTTGTGCGCAATAGGTCTAGAGATGCAAGGCCCCTAGTTGGTTCCTCCAGCATTTTTACTAGGAAGATGTCCTCAATATTCTCCAAAAACTTCCCGGATTGCCTGTGCACTGCTGTATTATCTTCCCAGCAGACATCAGGATAATTGAAGTCCCCCATAAGAACCAGGGCCTGCGACGATCTGGAAACTTCTGTTAGTTGTCCATAGAACGCCTCATCCACCTCCTCTTTCTGGTCTGGCGGTCTGTAGCAGACACCCACCACAACATCCCCCTTGTTGCATTCTCCCCTAAACTTAACCCACAAACTTTCAACCATCTTGTTTCCACTTTCATAGTGGAGCTCCGAGCAGTCATACAGCTCTTTTACATATAACGCTACTCCTCCCCCACTTTTTCCCTGCCTGTCCTTCCTCAACAATTTATATCCATCCATGGCAGTGCTCCAGTCATGCAAGTTATCCCACCACGTTTCTGTTATTCCAATTATATCATAGTTCCTTGTCTGTGCCAGTACTTCCAATTCTTCCTGCTTGTTTCCCAGGCTCCTCGCATTTGTGTACAGGCACCTAAGATACCGGGCCCATTGCCCTACTTTGCCCTGTCGATTCTCCCTCCTGTCGCATCTTCCTCCTAGAGCATCCACACTGGACACCTAGGTCGACTTGTAGGGGCTAGGTGGACCTGGGACTGGTCCACGGTGGAAGGGGGGACACCCCTTGCCAAGTGCCGGGAGCAAAGGGGGACAGGGACCCTGGGAGGGCATAGGGGCAGGGTGGGCAGGGCTCTGCCCTGCCCTGTGGGGGGGGTGGCATGCCAGGCTCTCCCTGTGCCAGCCACCCTGGCCGGGAGGGCAATGGGGAAGTCCTGGAGGCCTCAAAGTCGACTTAGGGGTACTCCACATTTACACTAGCTTAAGTGGACTTTAGAAAGTCGACTTAAGCAGAAAGTCGACTTAAAATGGGGTTTTAATAAAGTCGACTTAATTTTTCCTTAGGTCGACTTAAGCAGGTGCTTAAGTCAACTTAAGGAAACTGTAGTGTAGACGCAGAGTAAATTAAGTCGACTTAATTTACAAGCATAGGTGCACTCATAAAGAAATATTAGTTGGGTTGGCAGTGGCACTGATGTTCACAGACGAGTTCTGAGGTAACAGGAATCCTAGTTTACTATTTTTGTGACTCTGCCAGAGTGAACGACAAGAACTATAAACAAAGGGAATGGAAATAGAGTTTAACTCTATGTGCATGGTTTCTGTTACATCACTTTCTCTGGCAGAGAAAACAGGAAATCTGCTACTCAGATTTCTCAAGACATTAAACATGTGGTAATTGTCTCAAATTTTGTTAATACTGCTCTGAATACAGTTCCTTAACGATAACTAGATGCACTTCTTTTGAAAGAATACAAAAAAAAGTGAAGGTTTTGTTTTAAGAACTTCTCCAGTTTTCCTTCCATTACAGAGAAGACAGGATAAATATGGCTGAATTTAGACAGGAAAGTTCTGCAATCGGACTATTCTCTCTTTTGTCAAGTTCCTCAGATTAGTAAATGTTTGTAGGATCAGGGCCTATATTTGCTAAGCAACCCATAATAGAATGAGAGTAAATAATTTTAGGTTATCTAGTTGCATAGTCCATAAATTTTAAAACCCTTACACTCTAGCAAAGAACATTTAATCAGTAGTCAACTATGCAAATTAAAAATTTAAGGTCCAGCCTCTAGTATAAAACAAGTTTGTTAGAGAGCACCATTTTTATAAAAGATCCCATGGACTAAAGATATAAAAATGATAATACCATCATCAGTTTAATTTTCTTTCAAGCAAATATTCTTTTCCTGCTCACTTTTAACTTTAAAATAGTCACAACTTCAGAACTACAACTGCTAAAACCCATCTCCTACATCTGTTCACTGTGGTTACAGTTTGCCTTTGATAAACTGATATCAAACCTTCTATCTTTATCTGATCAAGCAGCAAGTGCTAGTTTGAAAATGAGCTGATTTAGCAAGAGTAGCAAAAGAAATGCCGGCAAAATGCAAGAGTTTAAATACTCAGACTTCATACTTCTTCGACTTTCAAATGGCCACTTTTTTCTCAAAGGTGTCATGCATCTGTTCCAGCTCTGCTTTCTCAGTATCCAAGGATTATCTGTTCTGTCTCAGAGATGTGATTCTTGGATCTGTAAACAAATGTTCACATCAGTTTGGCTCATGGAATATTATTATTCATTATAAACTAATTTCATCTTTTTAAAAGTGTCTTAGTTTAGATGTTTTTTCCAAAACAACAACAAATTTCAAATTCTTTCAGGTACATCCATCACTGAGTATCAGTAGGCCCATACATTTAAGTCTTTATTGAGGCAAAATCCTTCAGTGGGACCTTTTTATTTTAAACACTTAAGAAGAAATGAAAGCAAAACAAAAAAGAATCCAATTGAAATAAAAGCTTTCTGCTTTGGTGGTGTGATTATACATTTTCCTTATGCATTTTACTTTCTCTTTCTTTGTTGCCTTGGCCTATAAGAGGCCTGTTATGTGGAAGTCTGATACAGATAACTAAAGGAAACTTAAGTATTCCATCTGTAGGATTTCTTTTGCTTTTCTGAGCGTGGCAGTCAGAGATTATTTTACATATTCATTTATTGGCAAAGATGAGTGTAAAGGAAGTTTCACAGTATTTCTTTTTGCAGTTGGAATGACATTTTCTTCTCCCCCCTCCCCCCCAGCTTTTGCAAGCATTAAAACATAGTTTAACATTAAAGTCATTGGGAGTTTTGCCTGTACTCTGTGTAGAAAATGAAAAGGATTACACACACACTTAAAAAAAAAAAAAAAAAATCAAAACAGTAAATAGATTGCAAGTTGTGAAACAATTTTTTGTCTAGGCCCATGAGTGAATCTGCATCTGAAAATTTATCAGATTGCTCCTCAAGAGAATCCTTAGATATTGCAGAAGTTTTTATTTTTTCATCACTAGAACAGGATCACATCCTGCAGTCTTTATTTAGGTTTAATGTCTACTAATGCCAGTAGCATAACATTTGGGTAAAGACAGAGTAGATAGTACAGAATCAGGCCTATTGTGGCACTAACCATTTGTAGCAGATGCTCTCTAAGGCCCCCAGAATCCTTTCCTAAATCCATTACGGTTGATACGAGCCCTTTCATTCACTTCAAAGAGCTTTTGATTTGACCCAGAATGATCTCTCACAGATCTAAGCAGCAGGGTTAAAAAACTGATTGTAAAACACAAAAGGGAGATGGATAAGCACTGCGTCAGAGCAGCAGCAAGGTTTGATTTAATTGTGATAGTTTGAGTCTTTTGGTTTTTGTTTTCCTTGCAGAAAACTGGTTTAGGTGAGTAAAGTGCATACCACAGTACAGCCCTGGCTGCATATAAGTATTGAGTTCAATATAGTTTGTCCTGATTTCTTTCACACTTTGCAATTTTTGAAGATATAAATCAGTAAGTGTTCATTAACCACAACAGTTTCCTCCAGAAGAGGAATGGAGATGAATTACATCTAAGAAAACCGAAAGTTATGATCAAGACTATGTCAGATACAAAAGAGTAACTCCCAAAAGGGACTGATGTAATTTATGCAGATCCTGTTCTTGAGGCTTTCTTTCTGAGGTTGCCTGTTTGCAACTTACTGATGCTGCACTTGCACCACTGCGTATCCTAACTGGCATGCCTATGTAGAAGAGACAACTTTTCTTTTGTGTGGCCAGCAGGATCTTTGGAAAAAGCAGCACTCTTTCCATTTGGGATTAGCGGACATGTGGGAGAATGTAGTCATTGTCTTCAATGCTGGAGAGGTGTATGCCTGTCTGAAGTTAAATGGGCATGTTTATGGCATGTTAAATGGGCATGTTTCCGTCTGTGTGATTGAGCATGTGAGAATATTCTATTACCTGAGCTCCTGCAGCTGCTCCTTTAGCTCATCTGCCAGACTGATTGTTCTGGAGGCTCTGGTTTTGATTTTCCTCTCCATTTTTGCATTGGCACAGTACACTAGGATGTTACTACTGCACTTTTTAAAACACCGTTTTACAGCACAATGGCATTTTTGTTAGATGACAGCATTTATGAGCTGTTCCAAAGGAGCTATTTGGCTTTTAAGATGACTGCTCTTGGAAGAGTTCTCTGGCTTAACAGCATCAGGAAAAGGGCAAGGGATACGGAATTCTTGTTAAAGAAATGACAAACTCCGGTGTTGTAATATTTTAACCATAGTCTCTAGCTGACACCATTTTTGAGCTATTACATATGGCTGTAATTGCACCCAGGCTCAGTGAAGCTTCCCACAGGACTCACATTTGTTTTCAAGTTCATTTGGTAAATGAGTTTGTAATGTGGAGCAAACAGTAGTGAATGGCCAATAAATGAGGCTTTTCTTCAGACTGATACTTTGCAAATATATATCCCATCACAAAAGCAAATAATCAGAAGTCAAACTAAACAGCAGCAGCCTGTGTCAGAACACAATGAAAAAAGAGCTGTATCCTTCCCTTTTACATATACAGCATTTAGATATGTGGGTTTCCTGTTTAAATTGTTTCCCTCCAGCCTTAACTTCTCTCTCTCTAGTGAGCCTACAACACATTTTATATTGTCATGGATACTTGGGAGAGAAAATTGCGTGCTTTTGCAATCATTTTTCCCCACAGGAAAGTATTCCAAGAACATGTCCCACACTGCAATGACTGTCATTCTGCTTGACATTATACTAAGTTTTGGTAAGGGAGTACGTCTAGCTGGTGCATTAGCTGCCACTTGGCAGGCTGAGAAGGGTCTATTGCTTTTCCAGTGTATTATGTTGGCTATACATATTCCTTGGCTGTGACTATTCCTAAGAGATAGCATTCTTCTTAGCAGGACATGATGATGTGCAGCAAGAAACATCCTGCTTCAGTTGAAGTCAATGGCAAAATACCCCTTCACTTTAAAGGGAACTTAAAGGATGGCTTAGCTATCTAAGAAGTTATAAAAGCACCTAATCCAGGCATCATGTCATGGGCAATTCTGGAGCATATCCAGAGACAGTTCCAAGTCATTGCTGAGTTTTGCACTTGGGCAATTCATTCCAAAGTGCCAACTATCGCATGCCAGAAAGCAACTGGAATCTGACCCTAACTGGCCAAATGAGCATTTCACTAGTATGAGGGAGCTTTCAGCTGACAGAAAACTGACACAGCTGGCTCAAACAGTAACTTCCCCCTTCCTCTGATACAAAAAGGTTTGGCAGGGACAAGGTGATTAGGGTCTGCTCTCTGCCTACTCACAACTGGAACATTGCTGCTCTGATTTAGGTTTTGTCAGCACAAACATTTAGTATGTTGTAGGGATTCATGGCCCGTGGTCTATGCTGAGACGGCACGTCCAGGCACACCTGGACCACCTCGATGCATGATCACAGGCTGTCCACCTGTAAACATGCTGGGCAGGGGGAAAGAGAGAGCCTGATGGAAAAACACTGAGTACACTGAGCTTTTGCCTTCAGCTTCTTATGTCCTTGTATCCTGTTATGTTCTTGCACAGGAATGCTTATCATGATCTTATGTAAGTTGTTTGCTCTGTCTAATAAAAGGAGGTAGCAAGCTCAAAGAAGCAGCTTTTGCTCCTCCATGATCTGACACCCAGTGTCTGTCATCCTTTCAGTATGTGACAAGCTGGGGTGTGAATTTACCCCTCACTAGCTTGCACACATTAACTTCACATGGACCCTGCTGATGCACAGTAAAAGTTCATTAGTAGAACCCAATGTGGAGATAAAAATGTGGATCCACATCCATCAGAACTAATGACATCTGACCTGCCATCAGTAGTCTCTGTCTTCTAGGCTATCCGCACACACCTCTGCAGCTCTGAGCTCCACAGTCAGCTGTTCAGGGGCCAGCCACTTCAGGCAGCTGCCAAACAGCTGGTGAGCAGCTGGCAGGGAGAACTCACACCCCTGGATCTCAAAGGTGGGGAAGCAGCATCAAAGGCTATGAGCTGCAGACAGCTGCTTCTCTGCCTTTGATATAAATGGATATAAAGTGGATATCTGTGGATTTGCAAAGCTGTATTTATTAATGCACTTTAATCTACTTCTGTTTCAAAGTAGGGTAGACTGAAGCTCCTTAACAAACTGTTAGTGTGCATCAGCAGGATCCTCATGGGCGGTTAGAGTGCAGAAGGTTAGTGCAGGGTAGATTCACACCGCAGCATGCCAGGAACTAAATATTAGAGCAGACAAGCATTTAGATTAGGGCCTTGTGAGAATTAGGAAACATAACTAGCCCATGACTGCCTGCCTCTTCCCAACACCAAGCAGATTTCAACACAGGACAGAATCTGGGGCTTCATATTAAAGATAAACCAATGCTCACATCATAAGAGAGAAGAGATTTGGGTTTATTTCTGTATAATCCCATCACTTAATTTCTCTGGGTGGGGGGGTCTCATCCCAAAATTGAGATACTTCCTTTGTTCCACTATTTGGCTGTGTCATCTATTTAGTTCATAAGCTCTTTGGGGCAGAGGCTGTTTCTTGCTGTGTGTTGGTACAGTGCCTAGCACATTAGGGCCCTGAACACAAATGGGCCTTTGAGCTACTACTGTAGTACAAATAATGTTGTGCAATCCACACTGAATTTTAAGAGGCGCTGTGAAGAAAGTTGGATGGCTCAGCCAATATTACAATACTTTTTTTTTTTTTTTGGTAAGAGAGTCATCACATGTAATGGGAAATCCAGCAGTTCTATGGAACTAGTTGCCTATTATTTGTGAAAGGATCTAGTTCTTTTCAAAGACCAATTTTAGTTTAATTAAAAAAACTGGAAGATTTGGAGTGGTAAAAACAAACAAAACTACTGCTGATGGCCACTCTGACGTTTTGGTGAGGGATGAATCAGAGAAGCCAGGTAAACCACTTTCCATAGTAGTACTTTTGTCGTCCAGAAGAGGATTCTTCAATGCGCCCTGACTCAGGAAAGTATTTAAATATGTGCATTAATCCCATGGACTCATCTTTAAACACGTGCAGCTGTAGTGGCACAGGAGACAACATACAAAGTTGAAAACAGCAGAGTTTGAAGGAGTTTGAGAAGTGAGTGTAGTTCTGATATTGTTGCGGTACTCATTGGGGGGGTGGCTTTTTCTGGCTTTGTCTCACTGCCAGAAAGAGGGACAGGCTATGACAGATATAGAGGTAGAAGGGGTAGTCATTCAAGCAGTGGAAGAGACAGCGAAGAAGGGATTTCCCTAACACCCCTCCCTCCGCTGACAGTTGTCAGCTAGTAACATAGTGTTATACCAATTTAGACATTGGTTGGAAATGATTGAACTGAACTCAGGAAGTAAGGGGGTTCAGATGCCATGCTAGATTGATTCTCAGTTGAGAGAGAGGAGGGGGTGGGGAGGGGACAGATGTTTTACTTGGTGTGGGCTCTGCCCGAGTTACAAGCACTATGGCTATATCTACACTTACAAAGTTAAGTCAACTTTAAGTCAACTTAACAGCAGAGATAGCCATTATATTGGCTTTAAGTTGACTTAATAAAGTCGATTTAGCGTTAATCCCCATCTACACTGGCTTTAAGTCGACTTAAGGAGTTTATCTATGACTTAAGTCGACCTAAAAGGAAGTGTTATTAAGTCAACTTAAGCTTTCCTTAAGTCGACTTAAGGAAGTGCTTAAGTCAACTTAAGAAAAGCCCAGTGTGGACGCAGCTTTGTTTAGGTCAACTTCAGCATCCTTACATCGACCTAAATTGCCAGTGTAGATGCACCCTATCTGACTAGTACTCAGCTTTATCTTTTAACAAGGATTGGGCTGGTCAAATAGTGCTTGCAGCTCTTAATTAGACTCCATACAGAGTCTTTTGTTATGTTAAGTGACCAGTATAGCTGAAATCATGATAAGTGCTGGTGCTTAGCCCTGCTATGGGACAGTCACAGTGTTTCTGTGGAGAGACTGCCAGCCTGCATCGTCATAAGTTCCCTCACTAAGACGTAAAATCACAAAGGTTAGGTCACAGTGTGGAGGCGGCAGCAGAAGGTGCCTTCTTCCCCCCTTTTCCCTGGAAGGTGAACTCATGCGAAAACACCTTTGAACTGTGGGTCTCCAGTACTGACCAAGGAGGACAACACGGTGAGTAGGTGCGGTGGCAGGAGAAGGGGACATTTGTTTGTTGGACTGTGTTTCAGTGACTTTGCTTTAGAATGCTAGATTTGTGACTGGGAAACTTACATAAATGTTTCCTAAAAGGCCAAGATTTTAAAAATGCTTCATTTGCCAAGGTCATCTCCTCACATTATCACTATCTTGAGACGTGATCATCTTGGATAGTTAGTGGGAGTGGTCCTGCTTTTAGCAGGGGGTTGGACTAGATGACCTCATGAGGTCCCTTCCAGCCCTATGATTCTATGTACTAAAAACATTTTATGTTTAATTAATTTTTACATAATAGTGTGAGAATGGCCATACTGGAGCAGCCCAGTGGCCAGTGCTAGGTGCTTCAAGGAATGAACAGAATAGGCAGTCATGGAGCTATCCATCATGCCTTGTCATCTGGTCCCACCTTCTGGCAAAAAGAGACTAGGAACATTTCAGAGCACAGTATTGTATCCATCCTGCCCATCCCAGTTAATATCATTGATGGACTTCTTATCCATCAACTTATCTAATTCTTATTTGAACCCTTGGCCTTGATCTTGGCCTTCACAACATCCTCTGGCAAAGAGTTAAACAGGTTGATTATGTCATGCAAAGTAATGCCTCCTTTTAATTGTTTTAAACCTACTGCCTATGAATTTCAATGGGGGACACTTAATTCTTGTGTTATGTGAAATATTAAATAGCATTTTCTTATTCTCTTTCTCCATACCAGTCAAGATTTTATAGACCTCCATCATTTCTCCTCTTAGTCATTTCTTTACCAAGCTGAAAAGTCCCAGTTGTATTAAGCTCTCCTCAGATGGAAGCTGTTCCATACCCCTAATTATTTTAGTTGCTCTTCTGTATACCTTTTCCAATTCCAATATATATTTTTTGAGATGTGGCAGATCTGCATGCAGTATTCAAGATGTCGAAATACCATGGATTTATATAGTGGCATGATGATATTTTCAGTCTTATTATTTATCCCTTTCCTTTCTTATTGGTTCCTAACATGCAATTAGCTTTTGTGCCTGCCATTGCTCACTGAATAGAATTTTTCAGAGAACTATCCACAATGGACTCAAACGTTGGACCCTAAGGTGGATAGAAAACTGGCTAGATCATCAGGATCACTGGGTAGGAATCAATGGCTCAATGTCTAGTTGGCACCCAGTAATGCGTGGAGTGCCTCAGGGGTCAGTCCTGGGGCTGGTTCTATTCAACATCTTCATCAATGACCTGGATGATGGGATAGATTGCATGCTCAGTAATTTCGTGGATGACACCAAGCTGGGGGGAATGGTCAACACACTGGAGGGTAGGGACAGGATTTAGGGAGACCTAGACAAACTGGAGCATTGGGCCAAAAGAAATCTCATGAGGTTCAACAAGGAGAAGTG
Organism: Pelusios castaneus; assembly: GCA_007922175.1. Taxonomy (NCBI): domain Eukaryota; kingdom Metazoa; phylum Chordata; order Testudines; family Pelomedusidae; genus Pelusios; species Pelusios castaneus. The sequence goes on along the minus strand of ML685780.1, from coordinate 19,874,707 downwards.
CAAAGTCCTGCACTTAGGACGGAAAAATCCCATGCAGTGCTACAGACTGGGGGCCGATCGGCTAAGTAGCAGCACTGTAGAAAAGGACCTGGGGGTTATGGTAGATGGGAAGCTAGATATGACTCAACAGTGTGCTCTTGTTGCCAAAAAGGCCAATGGCATATTGGGCTGCATCAGTAGGAGTGTTGCCAGCAGATCAAGGGATGTGATTGAGGACAACTTCCTAGTACAAATGCTGGAGGAACCAACTAGGGGCCTTGCACCTCTAGACCTATTGCTCACAAACAGAGAAGAATTGATCGGGGAAGTAGAAGTAAATGGCAACCTGGGCAGCAGCGACCATGAGATGGTAGAGTTCAGGATCCTGATCAACGGAAGGAAGGAAAGAAGCAGAACACACACCCTGGACTTCAGAAAAGCAGATTTTGGCTCCCTGAGGGAGCTGATGGGCAGGGTCCCATGGGAGGCTGATCTGAAGGGGAAAGGTGTCCAAGACAGCTGGCTGTATTTTAAAGAAACCCTGTTAAAGGCACAGGAAGGTAACATTCCGATGTGCAGAAAGAACAGCAAATGTGGACGGCGACCAGTGTGGCTTAGCAGGGAACTCTGCGGGGAGCTGAAACATAAAAAGGGAGGCTTACAAGAGGTGGAAGCTTGGACAGATGACAAGGGAGGCATATAAAGATATTGCTCGGGACTGCAGGGATAAAATCAGAAAGGCAAAAGGACAATTGGAGTTGCAGCTAGCAAGAGATGTGAAGGATAACAGAAAGGGGTTCTATAAATATATCAGCAACAAGAAAAGGATCAGAGGTGGTGTAGGTCCCTTACTGAATGGGGCAGGCACCCTCGTGGAGGATGATGCGGAAAAGGCTGAAGTACTCAATGCTTTTTTTACTTCAGTCTTCACAGGGCGGGCCAGCTCCCAGGCTACTACACGGGGTAACGCGGAATGCAGAGAAGGAGAGAGGCCCTCGGTGATGGAAAGTCAAGTTAGGGAACATTTAATGAAATTGGATGTGCACAAGTCCATGGGGCCGGATGAACTGCATCTGAGGGTGCTGAGGGAGTTGGGGGAAGTGATTGCAAAGCCGCTGGCCATTATCTTTGAGAACTCGTGGTGAATGGGGGTGGTCCCGGAGGATTGGAAAAAGGCAAATATAGTACCTATCTTTAAGAAAGGGAAAAAGGAGGATCCGGGGAACTACAGACCGGTCAGCCTCACCTCAATCCCTGGGAAAATCATGGAGCAGGTCCTCAAGGAATCCATCCTGAAACACTTAGAGGAAAATAGAGTGATCAGGAACAGTCAACATGGATTCACCAACGGCAAATCGTGCCTGACCAACCTGATTTCCTTCTATGATGAGATGACTGGATTTGTGGATGCAGGAAGAGCCATTGACATGGTATACCTTGACTTTAGCAAGGCTTTTGATGCGGTTTCCCATAGCATTCTCGTCAGCAAGTTAAGGAAGTATGGGTTGGACGAGTGGACCGTAAGGTGGATCGAAAACTGGTTAGATCAACGGGCTCAGTGGGTAGGAATCAATGGTTCGATGTCTGGTTGGCAACCGGTAACAAGTGGAGTGCCCCAGAGGTCGGTCCTGGGGCCGGTTCTATTCAACATCTTCATTAATGATCTTGATGATGGAATAGACTGCGTGCTTAGTAAGTTTGCAGATGACACCAAGTTGGGGGGAATGGTAGATACTCTGGAGGGCAGGGACAGGATCCAGGGAGACTTGGAGAAATTGGAACAGTGGGCCGAAAGAAACCTCATGAGGTTCAACAAAGACAAGTGCAAAGTCCTGCACTTAGGACGGAAAAATCTCATGCACTGCTACAGGCTGGGGACTGATCGGCTAAGTAGCAGCGCTGTAGAAAAGGACCTGGGGGTTATGGTGGACAGGAAGATGAATATGAGCCAACAGTGTGCCCTTGTTGCCAAAAAGGCCAATGGCATATTAGGCTGCATCAGTAGGAGTATTGCCAGCAGATCAAGGGATGTGATAATTCCCCTCTATTCGACACTGGTCAGGCCACATCTGGAATACTGCGTCCAGGTTTGGGCTCCCCACTACAGAAAGGATGTGGACAAATTAGAAAGAGTCCAGCGGAGGGCAACAAAAATGATTAGGGGGCTGGGGCACATGACTTATGAGGAAAGACTGAAGGAACTAGGCTTATTTAGTCTACAGAAGAGAAGACTGAGGGGAGATTTGATAGCAACCTTCAACTACTTGAAGGGTTGCTCCAAAGAGGAGGGAGCTAGGCTGTTCTCAATGGTAACAGAGGACAGAACAAGGAGCAATGGTTTCAAATTACAGCTGAGGAGGTCAAGATTGGATATTAGGGAAAACTTTCTCACTAAGAGGGTGGTGAAGCATTGGAATGGGCTATCTAGGGAGGTGGTAGAATCTCCATCTTTGGAGATTTTTAAGGCTCGGTTAGACAAAACCTTGGCTGGGGTGATTTAGGGGGAGAGGTCCTGCTTTTTAGCAGGGGGTTGGACTAGATGACCTTGTGAGGTCCTTTCCAACCCTATGATTCTATGATTATTCCCCTCTATTTGGCACTGGTGAGGCCACATCTGGAATATTGTGTCCAGTTTTGGGCTCCCCACTACAGGAAGGATGTTGACAAATTAGAAAGAGTCCAGCAGAGGGCAACAAAAATGATTAGAGGGTTGGGGCACATGACTTACAAGGAAAGTGAAGGAACTAGGTTTATTTAGTTTGCAAAAGAGAAGACACAATCCTGGCTGGGATCATTTAGTGGGAGTGGTCCTGCTTTTAACAGGAGGTTGGACTAGATGACCTCCTAAGGTCCCTTCCAACCCTAAGATTCTATGATCTCTTTCTTTAGCAGTAACAGCTAAGATAAACCCCATCATTTTATAGGTATAGTTGGGATTCCGTTTTCAAATGTGCATTACTTCTTTGTATTTATCAACATTGAATTTCATCTGCCATTTTGTTGCCCAGGCACCAAGTTTTATAAGATCCCTTTGTAAAACAAAAAAACCAGAAGGCTGTAGATAAAGGGCTTCATAGAAAGCTTAAGTAGTCAACCTTGTGTGATAATCTAATAAAATGGTCATGAAACACTTTTAGTTTTTATTACTGTACTATACAGACTCCCTTCACACATACTCCCACAGCCCCCACTCTCACTCCTCATTGGCCCTCACACTCCCCCTGTAAATTCAAAACACCTCCCTCCCATTTCAATTCCTGGGGAAAGCACTGGAGAAGATGACTGGCTACGGATGGAAGCTGAGGGATGTACATGGTCCTGGAGGGGATACCTCAAAAGAATTTCATATGTATGAAATACTGCCTCATAGTGCTGATGGAAAAAAGATTTGAGGGTTGAAGATGCAAGTGGAAACTCTGATTAGGTTTAGAAGGTGGTTTGAGCAACTGATGTATCTGAGGAATGAGGCAGTTCAAGAGAAAAACCTAGACCTGCAGGTGGAAGCAGGATCAACAAACTCTGAGGGGAGAATGCTAGGTAAGGAAAGAGGCCAGTGGAAGCATGTGACTGCATGAACCTGGCAGAGGAAGAGAGAGGCTACTGAAGAAGAAAGACTGCTCAGAAACAGGTTTGTGGGGATAGAAAATGAAGAAGGGGCACAGCAGGTGGTTACTGAAAGTGGGAAGACAAGGAAGAAGAGAAGAGCAGCTAATCCTATACAAAGAGTGGATGAGACAATGGAGATTCCACCAAATAAGACCCCCAGGAGGATACAAGTTACAGAGGGGTAGCCATGTTAAACTATTTCAGCAAAACAAAAAGAGTTCTATGGCACTTTTAAAGACTACCAGATGTATTTATTGCATAAGCTTTCATTGGCACAATCATCAGATGCATGAAATGGAAACTGTGACATGTTAGCTGTATATATAGAGAGAAGGATGGGTCACAAGGTCAATTCAAATAGGATAGCAGACTATCCCTCTGAATCTATCTCAGCAAAATAAACAAGCTGTTTTTTATTCAAACAATGTGGAAGAAGGAAACAAAAGCTAAGAAGGGTAATAGAGGGGAAATCACCTTTGTAATGAGTTAGCCAGGAGGATATAGGAACAGTTGCAGAGGATTGCAAGAAGAATTATAGGATAGATGACTTGCAGTCTGAAAGAACTGGGGATAGGCTGGAGAATCGCACCATTGAAAGGAAAAGGCAAATCTATATGACTGGGGACTCCCTAATGAGGGAAGATAGGTCTATAATATCTGACAAAATGCATCTGAGAAAGTGGGTTGCAGCCCACGAAAGCTTATGCTCAAAGAAATTTGTTAGTCTTTAAAAACAACAAGAGTCCTTTGGCATCTTATAGACTAACAGATTTTCTTCAGCATAAGCTTTCGTGGGCTATAACCCATTTCATCAGATGCATGAAGTGGAAATCACAGAGGAGAGGATACCTCCACAACTGATTAAGAGAGCTTTAAACTAGGGAGTTGGGGGAGATGGTTGAGAGGTGCCCAGGTAATCTCTATGCTTGATTTTAGCATGGGTAGTAAATGAAGTAAGAAAGGACACAGCAATGGGGAGCAGAATGGACATTAAGAGGAAGGGTAGTGTAAATTCCAGTCACTGGCGATATTGGCAGTAGAATGACTGTGCCAAATCAAGTAAGGACCATGAGCGAAGCCAAAGAGCAAAAATTAAAATGTTTGCATACCAATGTGAGGAGCCAGGCTAACACAACAGAAGAGTTAGAGCTATTGGGAGAGGACATGAAACCAGATATTATAGTGATAACAGAAACATGGTGGAATAGTAGTAACGACTGGTGACAAATATTGAAGGATATGTGCTGTTTAGGAAAGAGATATAAAGGCAAAGGTGGTGGAATAGCATTGTATATCAGTGATGAGGGAGATTGTTCAAAAATTTAAAGTGATGGAATTGATAAGACAGAGTCTGTCTTAGTAAAAATCACACTGGGGAAGAAAACTACTAAAGTTTCCCCTGGGATAATGTTTGGAGTGTGCTACAGACCACCAGGATCCAATTTGGACATGGATAAAGATCTCTAAGTCTTTTAATGAAGTAAATACTTCTGGGAACTGTGTGATTTTGGGAGACTAACTTCCCAGATATAGACTGAAGGACATGTGCTAGTAGGAATAAGAGGGCCCACATTTTCCTTGATGTGATAGCTGATGAATTTCTTCATCTGATAGTTAGTTACTGAATCAACAAAAGGGAATGTCCTCTTAGATTTGGTATTAGTGAATAGTGAGGATCTCTTAGAAGAATTGGTTGTAGGGGACAATCTTGGTTCGAGTGACCATGACCTAATTCAACCTAAATGGAAAGATAAACAAAAACAGATCTGTGATTAGGGTCTTTGACTTCAAAAGGGCTAACTCTAAAAAATTAAGGGAAGTGGACTGGACTGAAGAACTCGGATCTAAAGGTGGAGGAGGCTTAGAATTACTTCAAGTCAAAGTTGCAGGAACTATCTGAAGCCTACATGTCAAGGAATGGAAATTGATTGGAGAATTTCTTAACATTAGCTCCTATTATTAAGAAAGGGGGGGAAGTGAAAAAAAACCCAAAAACTATAGGCCTGTTAGATTGACCTCTGTAGTATGAAAGGTGTTGGAAAAAAATTTGAAGAATAAAGTTAGGTTAACAGTAATTGGGATAAAACATGGCTTTACCAAAGGTTGATTGTGCCAGACCAACCTGATCTTTTTTGAGAAGACAACAGATTTTTTTTAAACAAGGGGAAAGCAGTGGATCTAATTTAGCTACATTTCAGTGAGGCATTTGAGATAGTTCCACATGGGGATTAATACAAACACTGAAAGGTTGATAAGGAACTGATTAAAGGGGAGACTACAATGGTCATGCTGAAAGATGAACTGTCAAGATGGAGTGCATTTGAAAGAACTGGGAGTAGATTTATTTAATCTGATGCTTAATTCAGTGTCTGCGAAGTATCTTAGTAAAGAACTATTTCAAATGACTTTGCTAAGTTAATTATAGTAGTTGTCATCAGTGACAACTATACCTGAGTTTTCAAAACATTTTTTACATTATAACCCGATTTTCACATGATCATAACTTTCCAAAATCCTCACTTTTGGGGCTGAATTTTTCTATTCTTAGCTTCTGCCTGGAGGTGAGGAGGGAGGAGTTGTGGGGACAAGGGAAGGTAGAGTGGATGGGGGGAGCACAAAGAAGAGGAAGTTGGAGAAAGAGCTATCGGTATGTTTGGAGTTATTCATTTTTAGAAAAAGAGCTACAGTAAAAGAGGTTGATGTTTGAAACTTGGCTGTGGACCTGATCACAAACCCACTGAACTCAACGGAAAGACTCCCATTAATTTTGGATTAGGCTTATTGTTGAGTGAATTGGGGTGCCTTTGTTCGGTTTAAATAAATGGTTTGGGTTCAGAGATGTAATGGTTGGAAGGTCTCATGCTTCCCATACACAACAGAAACTGACCATGCAACTAAACGTGATGAGCCTGCATTCATAGGGCATTAAGGGCTTATCTACACACAGAAGTTGTAGCACTAAAAATACTGATGTAGTTAAAGTAGTGCAAGCCCCACTAATGTGATTGCTGTTATACTTGCATAAAAGTATATACTGCTTTTACCAGCACAGCGTAGTCTTGAAGGGAAATAAGCTATGACAGTATAACTCTACCCATACTGCACTCTGTATCTCATCCCTCACTAAGTTGTTATAAATAAAAACAAGACATCTCTAAATCCATATAGTCCTAGCAGTACAAAGTTTGGCTTTAGGCCAGACTCAACAATGGCAATTTTTAAAAAACACGCAGCACTGTATGCTGCTTCCATTGAAATATATGGGAGTTTTACTTCAACTGGAGCAGTTAGGTGGATGCTGAGTGCTTTTGAAAAATCCCACCCCTAGTGCATATTTGGGATGAAAAATTTAAAACAGCTAATAGCTGTGTAGCAAGGAGTGTGCAAATTCTCCTGGAAAAAGGCAGCATAACTAGCCTGTTAGTTTTTCAAGCCGAATACTTCTGACTTTTCTTTTTTCCTTTTAAAAAATACCTAGGATTTCAGAGGGGGAAGCGCCTATTGTAGTGTAACATTAAATTTGAACAGTTACAATCAGGAAATGATAAAGTGAAGTTTCTATTGTTAACATTAATTTGACCACGTTACATCTACAAGATGACGAAGAATGAATGTCCAGTGGCTAGAGCACTGGCCACGGACTCCAGAGACCCAGGTTTAATTCCTTGCACTGAAGGCTTTCATGTATGACCTTGGACAAATCACTCCGTCTAAACGCCAGAGAAGTAGCGCTTTCCCCACCTTCCCAGAAGTGATTTCAGGGGAAACACAGTGAGGGGACTGACTGTACGGGGGTTCAGATACTACGGTAAAAGGGACCATACAAGTCCCAGCCCTGCAATCTGATCGAAGTGGGTAATCCATTTGTACACAAAGGGCTCCTTAAATCAGGGGCACAGGGGTCCACGCACACACTAGAGTTAGCCTATGTGACCTTCATCCTGCAATCTATGTCTACACTTGGCCAAATAAGTCGACTGTGCTAAGTCAACCTTAAGTCAACTTTGTTAAGTCGACTTAGCATGTCCACACTATAAAATTAGGTCGACTTAAAGTAGACCTTGCCAAATCGACTTAGAGCGTCCACACTGGACGCCTAAGTCGACTTCTAGGGGCTAGGTGGACCTGGGACTGGTCCATGGTGGCAGGGGGGGCATCCCTTTCAGAGTGCCAGGGAGCTCAGCATTTGTCCCATTATACCAGGGTACAATGGGTGCTGAGCAGGACAGGGTATAGGAGCGGGCTGGGCAGGCCTGTGTCCTGCCCTTTGGGTGGGCATGCCAGACTCTGGCTGTGTCAACCACCCTGGCAGGGAGGTCAGTGGGGGAGCCCTGGGAGCCCCTTAAATCGACTTAAAGTCGACTTACGGCTAATCCGCGTCTACACTGGCTAAGTCGACTTAATAAAGTCGACTTAGCCAGTAAAGTCGACTTTATATTAGGTTTTATAAAGTTGACTTAAAATTTCCTTAAATAGACTTAAGCAGCAGCTTAAGTCGACTTAAGGAAATTGTAGTGTAGACGCAGAGTAAATTAAGTCAATTTAAGCAGGCTTAAGTCGACTTAATTTACAAATGTAGACACACCCACAGTGTGCTGGCTCTTCTTCCTGTTTTGGGGGGTTGAATTTATTGTTTATTATTACACTGGTGTGAAACATACACCATAAAAACATATAGAATATGCTGTGTTGTAGCAGTAAGTACACATTGCTGTTGGAACTCTAATTTTTGCATTTACTGACTTAATTATTTTAATTGAGAAACCTTAATGTTGTATTAACAGAGATCTTTGCACTTAATACAATTATGAAAGGTATGTAAAACACTTAGTTCAAATTCAAGGAAGCCTTAAAATGGCCACTTGGCAAACATACCTACTGAATCATCTGGCAAAAGAGGAGATTGGTTCATGTTAAAAGGCTCTTTCTGCTGTTTCCTGTAAGAAAGTATGCAAGACCATATGCTGAATTAAAATGTCTTTGCCTATACTATTCCACATGGATATATTTACCTTAAAAACATCAAAATTCAGGAAGAAAACACAGCTATATACCAACAAGCCTACAGCACACTAATTATATCACCCAAACGCTCATATCCTGTTAACATGTAGTGTGTTATAATTAATGCTTAAAGATGGCAATAATTTCAAATTTTCACAGCATGAGCAAACTATTATTTTTCCATGCTCTGTACTTGGGAAAGTATTTGTGACATTTCCATAACATTTTTCATGCTTCCAACATATATTTCTGCTTAATGTATTTCAGAAATGTTTAACTGGAAGGATCAAACTGAAAAATCTTTGAATTATTTGGTGAAACAATCCAAGTTGCCTGATTTTACCCATTTTTACCAACACAGAGGTAACAGCAGTGTTCAGGTCCAAGATTTTCAAACTAGAGAGCCCAAAATTAGGTACATAACATTAGTTAGCAGCTAAATAAAAGCCCCAGTTTTTCAGAGATTCAATCAATGGAAGATGGAGGTACTTAGCAGAGCAATTTGGGAAAACAGACCATTTTTGCTTACATAATTAATTTGAGGGTCTGATTTTCAGAAAGTCTTCTGAGAACCCACAGTTACCTCAGTTGAAAATATGGGTGCTCAACGTTTCTGAAAAACAGACCCTAAATTTGTAATTATTGCCCTAATCTTAAAATGGGTTAAATCCCCTCTTTTAGCTTTAGAAAACCTGAACTTTTTTCCTCACTGCAAAATACAGTCTGTTAGTATTAGCAATGCAATTTCTAGGTAGGGACAAATTCTGCTCTCTTGTAGTCTTGTTTTAATCTGGAGTAATTGCTTTGAAGCCAATGGAATAATTTTGGATTTATCCTGGTTTTAGAGACAAGATGCTAGCCCTAATTGAGTAAAGTAGTCAAATTGTTTTAAAGTTTTTAATTCAAATGTAAATGTACTCTTCCAGACTTAGGTTAATCAAATTTCACTCTCTATTAAAAGAAATAGCAGCATATCAGGTCAGGAAGGAATTTACCCCCAAGGCAAATTGGCAAGGGCTCTGGGGGTTTTTCGCCTTCCTCTGTAGAATGGGCACTGTTCACTTGCTGGTTGATACTCTGTACCTTAAAGAAGTGCTTTTTGTTTTTAAATGTTCCAGTACTCGGCCAGGGACCTGGGGTTGGCAGCAGGAGCCTCATCGCTGTGAAAAAAAGGTGCCGGTACTCAGTAGCCCTGAGTATCATCACAAAAAAAGCCCTCCCTTAAAGTCTTTAAACCATGATATGAGGATTTTAACAACTCAGTCCCAGGTTAGAGGTTTATTACAGGGGTGGGTGGGTGAGGTTCTATGACCTGCATTGCTCAGGAGGTCAGACTAGATTAGCATATTAGCCCTTTCTGACCATAGAGTCTAAAGGAAAGGAACTTTCACCTATTTGATCATTAAATTCAGAAGTGAATTGCATTTCATCTCCTTTTTGGATCTAAGAGTCAAACAGATTTAATAATAGTTATAAAAGAAAACCCTGTTCATGTGCAGTCGCTAGCTATAGACCCAAACAACAGTAGCATGCGATATAAATTTCTGGATAAGACAAACAGTACTACTGTTGTTGAGATCAAGTGTTTCTACCAGTGAAATTTCTCTCTTTAGGAGGGCAGTGTCCTTTTGGTAAGTAATCTACTTTTGCTTCCTATCTTCAGTCCAAGAAGACGACTTTATCTTGTGCTTGTCAGAAGCTCTTTTTCCATAAACAGATTTCAGATAAAATGTTCAGTTTCCACTTTAGCTCTTTGTAAGAGTTAAACTGAAATTTAATCTCCCCGAAAGACGTTTTAAATAATTGTTAACTCTTTGTGACAGGGACCTAGTCTTCATCTCTTTCTGAAAAATCTGTGAACACACTTGCTGGTGTTATAAATATAGCCAGATAAAATTTGAAAATATTTTGTTTAGAAATAAGAGAATAATAGTCACTAGGGCCTTGATCCTCCAGAGATTTTTGTACATGCTTCATGTGAGTTGTCCCAATGGAATTAAAGGGGACTACTGCCAACCTTAAATTAGGTACCTGAAAAAATAATGCGAGAATTGTGGCTTTAGTAAAGTATTACTTCTACATGCAGTGGTATTCTCTGAGACTCCAATTCAGGAAAGCATCCTTATTCAACTTTTAAGCTTAACCTTAAATGTGTGTTTAAGTGCTTTTCTAAAGCAGGGCCTCCTCTGCTCTCACACTGCTGCAGAGGCCTCAAGGGAGCTGTACTGGGATGGAGTGAATAAAGTCTAGCAAAGATTATATCTCTGTTCTGCCACACTAGAGAGGAACCATTCAAGCCAGCCCAGAATAGACTCTGTAGCAGTATACCTAGATTCCATTGATCCAATTCCTTATAAGTCTCACATTAGAGCTGGGCAAAAACATTTTACCTGACCCTTTTTTTCTTGTCCCAAATATTTTAAAAAAAATTAAAAATGTGAGTATGAGTCCTATGAAACACTTTGTGAATGTGTATGCATTTTGATAAATTGTTTTGGTCAGAAAAAGAGATTAAAATAATTCCAAAGAACTGAAATGGTTTGATTCCATGTTTTCTAAATGAAACATTTTAAGTATTCAATCTGAAACTACTCCTTTTAGAAATGTCCTTTTATTACAACTTTTAAAGTATAAAAATGTTCAAAACTGAACAAAACAAAAGTTCGTTCCAGATTAAATATTTTGTTCAACTCATCATGAATATTTTTTACTTTTTGATTTGCTCCCCAAAAGATATAAAAATAAAAAAGAGAGACACTGGGGAGGGGAGCTGACCCCAAACAAAATTTTCCAATTTCGTGGAATTGCCAGTATACCAAAAAGAAAATCAGTTATTTGCATGGCTCTACTTCATATAGAGATTATGTTGCAGCCCTACCCTCTACCCCAGTGTACAAACTGGAATACTCTCAGCAGATGAACTATTTTATAATCCTGTGGCCCAGGAAGAGACCCTATTGTGCTAGGCAAAAGTTGAGGAAATTCTATTTCCATTTTACAGACTGAGAATTGAAGCACAGAGATTAAGTGTTTTATCCGAAGCCATACAGAAATCTATGGAAGAACTGAGAATTGAACCTGATTTCTTGAATCCCAGTTTAGCACCTTAATATTAATATTATCATTCCTTGATTCCCTCAGCCCTACTCATGGGGTGAGTCAATGCCCATTGAAGTCAGTGGAAATTTTTCAATTTACCTTACTACTTTTGTAAAGGGAAATCATGCCTCACCAATCTATTAGAATTTTATGAGGTGGTCTACATTAACGAGAATGTGGGCAAGGGTGCTCCAGTGGATATAGAGTGTATTTGGACTTTCAGAAAGCCTTTGACAAAGTCTTTCACCAAAGGCTCTTAAGCAAAGTAAGGAGTAAGGGATGAAAGAGAAGGGGCCCACAAGGATCAGTAATTGGTTAAAAGACAGAAAACAAAGAAGAGGAATAAACTAGTTTTCACAGCAGAGAGAGGTAAAGGGCGGGGTCCCCCAAGGATCAGTACCAGGACCAGTCTTGTTTAAAATATTCATAAATGATCTGCAAAAAGGGATAAACCGTAAGGGAAAGTTTGCAGATGAGACATAATTACTCAAAATAGCTAAAGCTGACTGCAGAGTGTTACAAAAGGGACCTCACAAAACTGGGTGCCTGGGCAACAAAACAGCACAGGACATTCATTGCTGGTACGTGCAAAGCCATGCACATTGGAAAACATAACCCCAACTATACATAAAAAAGCCAGAAGTATAAGAAAAGAATTAGGTAAGCTCACGGAGGATAGGTTCATCAATGGCTGTTATCCAAGATGCTCATCAGGGATGCAGCCCCATGCTCTGGCTAAATCTAAATCTGTGATGCCTGGAAGCTGGGATTGGATCACTGGATACATTGCCCTGTTCTGTTCATTCTGTCTGAAGCATATGGAACCAGCCAGTGTTAGAAGACAGGATACTGGACTAGGTAAACCATTGGTCTGACCCAGTATGGCCGCTCTTACATTCTCAAATAAATAGGAGACAACTGAGGACAAAGTTGTTTTTTTTTCAGGTTGATTGAATGAGGTGGCATTTGCAAAGATTCACTGTGTTGCATCTGGTAACATAGTAAAAACAGCAGTTCCAAACTTTCACACTTATTTAAAAGAAATCATATGCCCTTTAATAAGTTATGATAATCTTCAGCCAGCCCTTTAGAAAAGATCTCAGCAAGAGGTATCTTAAAATATATCCTCAGTAAACAGATGTACTACGAGAAAGGTCTGCATACCAGGGCTGAGTATGGAGTACGTGGAGTAGGGGAGGCCTTCTTGCATACAAAAGCAACACCCAGATCCTTCTCAGGCAGCTTCAGGGCTCAAATAACCTGGCTTTGAAAGAGCAAGGAAAGCATTTTGGTACTGATATGCAAGTTTCACCCCCAGTGCACTGCACGTAGGAATCCTGAATTTGACCATGATGCCTACCCTATTTATTTATATACACTGATACCCAGAATACTCTCCGAGTTAGTTCACAGAAGAGCTTTTTTGTTTGAACTCTGGCACAAATAGAGTGCTTTGGATATTGGACTCTCAGCTGTGTGTGTGCTTTAAGGCACCAAATGAGATTTGCATAACTGGTTCAAGAACAGATAAATAAATATCTTTGTGACATTTTTAGTCATAGTTTTTAGGCCTTGTCTGCACACAGAAGTCTCACTAATTTCATGTGGACACTCCGGTATTGCCTTAGAGAGTTCCTTATATTCATTTTAGTGTACGTAAGAATCAGCCCTACAATATTCTAACCACTAAATCACTTTTTTTTTTTAAACAAGTACCAGAAAAGCATAAAACAATCAAATAAAAAGATACCTTAATAAAGACAGATTAAAAGTAAGAAAATTCTGGACTGATTAGCAACTATTCAGAAGGAATAACAGCTATGAAACTGTCTGCTTTAAGTAGTTTATATTATTTTTTCTGAATCTGACTATAAAAGGTAACCAAAACAGTTTCAATATTACAGTGAAATTTAATCTGAAAAATAACTATTATGTAGGGCTGTCAATCATAATACAAGTGATTAATACAAAAATTAGATTTTAAAGTCATGATTAATCAAAGTTTTAATTGGACTGTTAAACTATAATACACTACCAATTTAAATTTATTATAAATGTTTTGACGTTCTACATTTTTCAAATATATTGTATTCTGTGTTGTAACTGAAATCAAAGTGTACGGTGCTTATATTATTTTTATTACAAATATTTGCACTGTAAAAAAAGAAAAAATAGTTTTTCAATTCACCTTATACAATAAGTTTGACTTACAAAAGTAGTCTTTCTATGATTGTGGAATTTCTTTTAACATAGCTGCACTCAAAAAGAAAAAAATGTAAAACTTTGGAGCCTACAAATGCACTCAGTCCTACTTCTCGTTCAGCTAATCAGTAAGACCAGTTTCTTTACATTTACAGGCGATAATGCTGCCCTCATCTCATTTACAGCACCTGAAAGTGAGAACAGGCATTCATATGGCGCTGCTGTAGTTGGCATTGAAAGGTATTTACACGTCAGATAAGCTTAATGATGTGATTAAAACTGCAATTAATTGTGACTGTTTTTTAAATCTCATGATTAATTGCAATTTTTAAAAATTGTTTGACAGCCCTACTATTATGTAAAGCTTTATTCTTCAACAGATCTGCAACTTCTGTGCACTCAGAATTCATTACTGACAAAATTAGTTTTTACTGTTTCTAATGATTGGCCCTGTACTCTGTTAGCTGAAATGACTGTAGAGTTTAATTGAATTCCTTCTTGTGCATCAACCAAAGTATTTATAAAGTTCTAGTCACAGGACAGGTCAGCAACACTATTGTACTCACTAAAGGTCAGTAACTGACTGAAGACAAACGGGTTGCAGAGCTGTTATAGTTGGTCTAGAGACCTTTATTACTGATGATGTACAAAGAGGAAACAGTCCAACTTAACATCCAGATTTTAGGCAGAGTTTGCAGAGGTGGCGTTAGGAAAGCCATTTCTCTGCTTGCAAGGAGAATTTACTGGCTGTGCCTTTAAGCAGATCTGTGGTTGCCTAATAAAATAATAGCAAGGAGGCAGTAAAAAGTAAACAAACCCAACAGGAAAAATAAAATTTTCTCTGTTCTGCGAATGCCTTCCTTTGAACTCTCCTTGGCAAGAGCGGTATCTCTATGCTCACCACTTCTCATCTGTCTCCATCCATACCATATAGCAGCTGCCATCCAGACCCCCAAATGATTCCTCCAAGGCTCCGGTTCTCACACTTCTGCACTCCACTCTCAGAAAAATCCCTTACAGAGTGGCCAGTTAAGAGCTGATGTTTACATGGGGACACTAAAGAAAGTTAAAGTGAATCAGCTACAGATGTGAAGACATGCAAATATTAAACATGCAAATATTCTACACTGCTCCCACCCCATGTGAATGCTTTCATTCAAGCATAGGGTGGCTTCAGTTCATTGTAACTTAATCCTTCTCCAACTCAGCTTGTTCTGCTTAGTTTGAGACTAGATCAAGCAGAGCAGCAAGCAGTGATCACAGTTATTGGTAACCTGGGGACCCAATTCTTTTCCAACCTCTGGAAACTGAAAAGGAGTGGGCTGTGATGTATGGCAGAGAAAGAACCTTAGGTAGGAGAGGGGGCTAAATTAAAAAGGTGGAGATGGGAGTGAGCTGAGTGAAAAATCCAACCTTGGTTGAAATTTTTCAGTCAAATCTTGCTATTTTTGAAAATGAATGATTTCACCAAAAAAGAGGCTTCCAAATTTTTCTTACCATTTACAAAAAAAGAATCAAAAACATTCTTGTTCTTTAAAAACCTTGATTAAAAATTAATGATTTTAAAATAAATGGCTCCATTTGTAATCTTGCAATATGAAACGTCAACATTTTCAAGATCGTCACAATATTTAAAAAACAAACCACATACTACAGCTCTAGTGGGGGATACTTGCACACTGAAGTTTGCCTAGGGCAGTATAATGCCTAAATCTGATCTTGTATCTACCTGCAAGTCCAAAAATAAAACCAAATTCTTTGAGCATTAAGGGAGAGTGGGTGTTGGCCCTTGAAAAACTGTTGCAAGAAGCTTTGAATGTACACATACATCCTATGCATGGTTAAATCTAATAACAGGATCAGAAAGGGAGACACCAAACTTCTCCTTGCAAAAAAACAGAGATCATTGCCTTTTCTGCTGTAGTGGTAACCTTCCCTATAGAAAAGTCAGTGTACATTAAGACACCTGTCAGCTCTAAAGTTCAAAAGAATTAACTTCTCACTTAGAACAACATTTTCAGTAAATTAAATCTGCAGCTGACAAGTCCTGGCTCTACTCGGGTGAAACTACCAATTGAAATAAAGATTTGCATTCATTGTTTAGCCCCTTTTTGATCTAATTCACGTCCGATACCCCTGAGGAAATAAGGGGACATTCTGTGCCCATGACAGTGAGTGCAGCTAGAGTGGCCAATGTCAAGCCTGATGTAACTCCAGCAGTGTGATATTAGGGATGGACTGGACAGAAAGGGCTCAGCAAGAAACCCAGTGTAATCTGGGAAGGGTAGTGATTGCCTCTTCTCTCCTAAAGAAAAAAAATTAAAATTAATTCACTTCAAGGTCCTTACCATTGCCACAGCTCTGGCAACTGCAGGTTAGAATCTAACTACCAAGATCCCGCCCAATTGCTGTTAACAGTAGAGTGTGGGTTTGTGGCTGGTGAACAAGCAGCTGGGATCAGTGAAGACTAATCTCACGAGCCATTTTGCTTACTCATCCTTTAGGAAGAAGAAGAAACATTTTCTGCAGTGATGTCAGAGGTTAGCGGTTGTTGTGTCATCAGCCTGAGGGGACTCTAATCTCCATTTTATTGGCTTTCCTTGGAGCTTCTGTTATTTAAGAGCTACTGGAGCAGCCTTTCTACAGAGAAGCAGAGCTACAATATGCCTGAATAAAAGGCCAGAACCTACTTTGTTACACAAATGAAAAATTGCTACACGTTTATACCCATATAAGAGAGAGCAGAATTTGGACCCAACATTGAAAGTACTGTTTGACCAAGGATATTTCCCTACCACATTTCCAATTTTCATTAATGTCTGCCCATGCTTCCCAGCTGTACACCTTCATGTATGTACAAGTGAAATATAATTAATCTTCATTTAATGCTTTCCTACCCAAGAGGTTATCCTATAAATGGTGAGAAATGCTATAGGTTTAGGGCCAGTTGGGCCCACAAGTTGCAGAAGAAGCACTAAGAGATTGGATCTCCTGTTCTTGAGGATGCAAGCTGTGTTGTCACTTTATGCATGAAAGCAGAAGCAGTGGCACAATGTTGAGTCTTGTCATTAACATGCCGTTCACTGGCAGCTGCAGAGCGCTGGAAAAACTCATCTTCAGGATTGTTGCAAATGTAAATTGAAGGTCACTGACAAATGTGCCTAAGGAAAATTGCAAAGCTCTCGCTCTTCTTGAGCCCAGCTCATCCCTGCACCAATTCAACGCAGGACCTGATGGGTTGGAATCAAAGACAATTTTGTCACCCTAGGGCTTCCCCCATCCTTCACTGGCCAAGGAACTGCTTTGTGCAGACGCAAGCTAGAGCAGCCTGAAGACTGTTTCAAGACATGCCTGACCTGTTACGGTTCCAAAGAGCCATTCCAGCAGCCAATAGCAGAAGTGCTACAGTGTACCTTTTCCTCCAGCAACATTTCCGTTATGACCCTGCCCTAGGGACTTCAGTGGAAAGAGGTGGTGAAGAGGTGTTACTTCAGTTAGAGAGCAGAAAGGGAAGACCTTTACTTTGTGACCCCCTTTTGGGGGCAGAAGCATCATTATGCAGTGATATCAGGCTAAATTCATTTGGTTCCTCAAAGCAGATTGAGAGAGAGAGAGAGAGAGAGAGAGAGCGCACGCACAAGTGAAGTCCTAATTTACAAAAAGCTCCAGTAAAACTATATGTTCAATAGGGTCCCAGTTGAGTTCAGAAGCCAAATCAGTATTGATAAATCTAATCACCTAGTTGGTACTTAATCACATTTTGATGAAAAAGAAGCATGGTTAGGTATAAAATAGTAGTACTTAAAATCAGTTGTAAATCCCTGGATTTAGTATAATTTCCCACTGAAGAGTTTTTTCAATCTTCATTGACAGTGTCCTAGGCAATCACCCACCTACCACTCACTTGCCCTTCCCAATAAGCATGGCCTTGTGTGACTATAGTCCCTGCCTAATCCCACCGCCCAAAATTCAGTGTCCCACTATCATCCTACACCCCATTCCTCCACCTTCCCAATCAGACAAATACATCCAAGCCTTTCTGCTCTCCTCTCCCTGCTCCACACACAGTGTGCAATTCTTTTACCTTTGAAAGACATTTCTGATGCCAACTGCTCCATCTGCTACTGACATGAACTTTTTCCCTGGTCTATAATCCCACATCTCCTTGATTTAGTTGTCTTTTGTGGTTCTAGTTAGCACTCAGCTAACAGAAACCATCAAAAGGATATTTAATTTCTTGCGTTTAAATCTGGATTAGATACGTGGGACTGTACTGAAACCTCCAGGAGGTATAACAACAATAGTTTCATCACTAGGCCAGTGTTTCTCAACCTTTAGTTGACCAGGGAATACTGTAGGGATTCATGGCCCGTGGTCTATGCTGAGACGGCATGTCCAGGCACACATGGACCACCTCGATGCATGATCATGGGCTGTCCACCTGTAAACATGCTGGGCAGGGGGAAAGGGAGAGTGTGATGAAAAGACACTCAGTATATTGAGAGATAGTGAAAGATTTATTCTCTTCCCTGTCCCAGCTCCCTTTCTCAAGGTTTTAGCTAGAAATGTAATCAACAGAGCTTATTTTCTCATCCCTGTGTAAAAGGCCTTGAAAGAACTTGTTATGTTCTTGTATCCTGTTATGTTATGTTTTTGCACAGGAATGCTTATCATGATTTTATGTAAGTTGTTTGCTCTGTCTAATAAAGGAGGGAGGAGACTAAGAAAAGCAGCTTGAGAGCTTCAGCTGCAGCTTCTGCTTCTGCTCCTCCATGATTTGACACCCAGTGTCTGTCATCCCTTCAGAATACCTAATGGCATTAATTACTTTATGCGGGACCCCTGATGAAAACTTTCTCAAAAAAGCCAGTGTATACTAGCTGAAATGTCTGCATATTACGCATTTCTGCAAAAATGATTCAGGAAATCAAATTAAATACAATTTTACAAATACAACATGCATTTATTTCTTAAAAAATAGATACATAATGATTATGCACACTGCTTAAAACTGAAAATGGTATTACTCAAGTTTTAATGGGAATTTTGGACCTTCACGTTCAAAGAAGGTTAATCTATTCTTGGAGTAAGGTTTGTCAAAGAAAGTCTTACCACAGAAGTTATGTCCAAGCGATTTCAATGCTGGCGGTAACAGGGCAGGACATTTAAAATGCTCCAGGCTCAGCAAAGGAGCAAGATGACGGCAAATGATAACGCATGCCTGGAAGCTTTGCTGCGCCTGGGGCATTTTATATCTCCCAGTCACATCTCCACTCTCCACGTAGCTCCTATGCCTTCTCCCCTCAGCCCCAGTGGGGGGGAGGGAAGGGTGTCAGGATTGGTCACAGAACACCTTCACTATGTCCGCAGAGCACTAGGGTTCCACGGAATATCAGCTGAGAAACCCTGCACTAGACAGTGCAGATCCAGGGAGAAGGAGATTTTCTTCCAGGCTCTGTGTTTCTAATCCCCTGCAGATTGGAATACAAGAGTCTTCTCTTGCCGCAGTTATAACCCAGGAGCAGAGACAACCCATACCTGCCAATAGCGGAGGGGTGCAAGTAAGGGCAGAATGAGGACTCTGGCTTCAGCAGCTGTTACTAAGCATGCTCAGTCTGTGTGAGCATGTTCAGTACAAGCCAAGCAGTGAAATCTGGGGTGAGGGTACGTGACCATACATCCCACCTTCTGCATCACCTCTGCCCAGGAGCTTCATATGTGCTGTGCAAGGGACAGAAAGAAAAATTTGTTACCAAAAAGGTGTGGCCTTTTCCTGTTCTTACCAGAGCTCTAAGATAGGCTAGTGAAGAAGGATGATCCAGTGGTCAGCGCACTCATTTAGGGTTTAATTCCATGCTCTGTTATTGACTTTCCTGTGTTATTTGTGCTTATTCACGCTGTGCATCAGTTCCTTGTCTATAAAATGAGAAGAGTTGTGTTCCTGTACTACTCAGCAGAATAGTGAGGTGCTTGGATGGTACAATAATGAGGGTCATTTAAAAACATTTTTTTAAAAGATTGATTGCAGGGATTGCTAAAGTCAAGATCAGCTCTGATATTTTCAAATCATATTTGCCATTCCTAATAGAAGATTTATTATCTTTATTTTACAAAGGGAAAATTAAACACTGATCACCAAGAATATTTACACAGAAGCTGATTTGTTGATACACCCCACTCCATATCAAATGGATCGTACAATGTCAATCTAAGGGCAAAGCTGCCAGAGAGTGCTGGAGATTGTGATATTGTGGACAACTACCTCCTCTGGCTATTATATTTTGCTAGAAGATTAATTGCATCTAGCACATAAAAAGTAAGACAGAGGGCACACAGATTTATCTGCATCTCGTTATTTCCTTTTGGGAAAACCGGTAACGTGGCAAAACACACAAGCATGCTTTTTCCATCAAGGATGCATATTCCTGATGCATTGTTTCAATTTTCTGTAAAAATTATGACTTTTTCCTCAGAGGCAATCTACTTCCTGGTACAGCAGGGGATGACAGGAATGTTGTTTCATACACAGTACATTAGTCATTTGCTTTACCTGCTACGTCAGCCATGTTGTTATAGACAGAAACCCAAAATGACAGACGTGACTGAGGCAGCTGCCGGAGTGAACACTACTTCACCAAAAAACTCATTTTATACAACACTGCAGCATGCTGGCAATCCCCGAGGATTACAGCATCACTGTTGACTTTTAGTTAACCTTTCGGAGCAATGTACAACACCAAGAAAACTGCTGTACAGCGTAATGAGCTGGTAGTTGAAAAATGACAACTTTTTGCATTCAGAGGCACAATCCTGTGCATTTGCACTGTTCCTGTTAATAGTTTTCTACTTCTTCAAAACAGAGTTCTCTCCCCAGAGATTTGAAAATTGACGGAGTAGCCTTAAATAAGATCAGATTATTCATACACTATTTGTTGTGGTTCCAACTTAACAAATTTCTGATTTCCCCATCTCTTTAAAAAAACAAACCAAATCGTTTTTAAAACTTCTCTTTCAGAGCTTTGGAAATAATTCAAGCAAATCAGAACAAATCAGACTGCATCAAGGCACTATGAGAAGACAATGCAGCACAAATATCTTCAAGAAATATAACTTTTAAAAACATAGTAAGCACAAAACATTTTTATACTTGCTTAAGTCAATGGGACTGATTCTTAGCTGGCATCCTCATAACTCAGT
Organism: Pelusios castaneus; assembly: GCA_007922175.1. Classification (NCBI taxonomy): domain Eukaryota; kingdom Metazoa; phylum Chordata; order Testudines; family Pelomedusidae; genus Pelusios; species Pelusios castaneus. The sequence goes on along the minus strand of ML685780.1, from coordinate 19,853,620 downwards.
GTATACACTGAATTTAGGTGCAGTGTATTTAAATTTATGGTAAAAAGCAGTGGGTTTTTTGTTTGTTTTTTTTTAAAGTGCTGGTACAGACCCAGTTCCCAGCGGGGGCTGGATCGAGCTGCTAACGCAGTGACCCAGGCCTGTGTCCTTGGCCAGGGTTGGGGCCAGATTGGAATGCCCCTCCTGCGGCAACCCAGCCCTGGGTCCACAGCCAGGGTCAGGGCTGGATTGGGTGAGTACCAACACTTTTTTTTTTTTTTTTAAGCAAAAAATAAAAAGCACTGATAACACTCATAAAAAGTGCCACACTGAAAGCACTTGAGAATGAAGAACAGAACGGCACGCCAGTCTTTTCATTATGGACTCCTGTCCAGAGTGACCACTGTTTTCAGGAACAGTAATATTTTGAAGACTAGGGAGATGACTCCAGGAGCTGGATCTTTAACAAAAGCATCAAATATCACAAGACTTACACTAAAGGAATGAAAGCCGGCAACATTAAGTTTAAACAAGGCTCCTGCCTCCAAAAAAACAGCATTCATTTTTACTGGCTATCATCTGCTTCCTCCTGCGTAGGATCAGTAGAGTCCAGCTGCTGATGTTGAGGTCCATGCACAGCTACCAATATTTTAAAGAAAACTGTGAGGGTTAATTTCTCTAAATAGTGGGCTGTGAGGGTCTTTCTACCTCAGTGCTGTGTGTGTACTGCACACAAAGATTATTAGATTATTTTTCATCTCTTTCTCCAGTTAGTGTTTTTGTTAATAGAAGTGGGGTAATTTAGGGGGAGTGGTCCTGCTTTTAGCAGGGGTTTGGACTAGATGACCTCGTGAGATCCCTTCCAACCCTATTATTCTACGATTCTAAGTCAGTATTTATCTACCGATAACCAATTGCATAGCATGGATAGTATATTATGGATACAAACTAGTCAAAGCATTGGGCATGTCAAATAGTTTGCAAGCTTTTCATAGCCTGAAATTTGTTGCCAGACAATAGTGAAGTCATTGGGGGGGGGGGGGGAAGGGGAGGAGAATGAGAGACAGAGAGAGAGAATTAATAAGAGTCAGTTTGTGAAACAAATAGAACAAGGTGCTAAATTCATTGAATGAAATGTTTCCTGCAACTATTTCACGAAGCAAGGGAAATAGATTAGAAAGAATAAATGACTCGGTTTCAAAAAACTAAAGTGATGTCTTCTCTTCCCTATCCTCTGTTCTCTCCTCCCATGCCTAACTCCTTCTGTCCACCTTCAGACCTTTGAAACTTATTTGTCTAGCATTTTCTCTCCTCTCTGCTTTATTTGGATAGCAACACTGCCTCCTTTTTCTGTTTTCCATACATAAGGGTAGGAGAGTAATTCATTCTCTACGTCAGTTCTATCCCTTGCCTCTCTACTGACATTGTCAACAAGGCTGACAATTTGTGATGACAAAGTGTGTTTTTGGACACCTGTTCTTGAGAAATTAGTCAAAGACCAGCTAACATTTAACTACTTTCTGCTTCTCCCTTGGATTTTATTTTAATTTGCAAAGGATACCTTATTTTCAAATTGATTGTACTGTTTAAGTGCATCATCCCATGTGATGTTCAGTCAATAATGATGTTAACTTTTAACAGCATGAACTTCAAAATTTGTTTTCAGTTATATAACTAATGTATTAATTGAATCACAGGTGTGTTACACTAGTAATTTCTATTCCTTATGCTGAGGATCTTTATGTCATAATATGAACTGGAGCTATACATGAATATAGCTGTGTATATCAAACATTGTTTTCCTATCTTCAAAGCGTCTGATGAAGTGGGATTTTCTCCCACGAAAGCTCATGCGATTAATAAATCTGTTAGTCTTTAAAAGTGCCACAAGACTCTGTTGTTGAAACAAAGTGATGCTCCTATTGTCTATCAGTGTAAACTATAAATGAATCCAAATCCCACAATGCATAAATCCCGTGTCCCCCAAAATAAATCATTTTATGCCTTCTGAGAAGGTTTCTATGCACCTGCTTATTTCCCAGAGGACAGTATGACAACGTTAAGGCAAACAGATTTTTAAAAAAACCACACAATTGCTCTGCACTTCTCAATTATATCTGACCAAAAAAGTATCTTTAGTGAGCACTGATAAAATTATACAGAAGTTGGCATTCTGAATTTACTGTATAACTGGTCCTTGTAACATAGGCCAACTGTCATATGCAGTTTGCTAAGCCTCCTGGCACATTGAGCAAGGAGAATTTCCCTCATTCACAATATCAGATAGAGGGAAGTTATAAAGTTTTAATCCATCCGTCAGGCCCTGCTGCAGAGCTCCATTACAAAGCATTGTCATGCCCAGCATGAATTTGCAGGCAGATTGGAATAGTGCTGCACTTTGCAACAATAGCCATGGGAGATATAATAACTACTAAGTTAAACAAAAGACTTTTTCCTCCCCTAGACTTAATACAGTAAGTTAGTACATTAAAGTACATTTCCTCTCCATAATGGCACCAGCTATTACAGGAGCAATCTGAGAGTGACAAGTCAGATCAGGGAAGATCCTGTATATTAAATACGTAATTCTCAACTACAGGGTGGAGCTAAAGCACATCCTCTCAGGGGCCGTTTACACTAGGATAAAAAGGGACATTCCCAGATCTCAGCCAGACCAGCTTTGTGTTAAAAATACCATTTGCCCTCTGACCATTAGAATTCTAAAGCATGTTAAACATGTTTACAAAACTTCTTTCACCCCTAGTGTGAGCAAGCCCTGATAAGCAAATTAGAGCTTCTATCACTTGTATCTTAAAACTCTTTCAATCCCTGTTAATTTTAAAGATACTACAGGAAGTGAAGCGCAACAACAGCATTCATCTCATTTCCTCTAATTCAAAAGGCCTCTGGTGTTAACTCCAGAAAGGGAGAAAAGCAGGAGGAGGAGGAGGAGGAAAGATAAAAAATTTAGAACCAAGGAACCAGCAGTGAAAAAAAATTATTTTTTTTTAAAATAGTGTCTATTGGCACATATGCAAAGTACATAAGGTGAAATCTACATTCCCTAAGTAGAATTGTCTTTAAATTCAAATTACAAATCTGAAGTAGACAGAACATTTTCTGAAGCAATTACAGTAATTTTAATTAAAATGGGGTTATTGTACAATTATACCAATTAGCTCTTTAAAACCTAAATAATGTAACAAGGACACAACTCAGTAATGAGGCAGATGCAGTAAAAGATCTCTCATTTTATACCCACTACTAAAGGGAACAGATTTCATTTAGAAATAAGGCTGGTATAAACTGCTAAAGTTCCCCTGATTTCAATGGAGTTGCACCGATTCATACCTGGACTGTCCGTGTCAAATTAATTTTTTTTCTCTAATTCTCCTATTAGCCTATATAAGTTGTCTGTCTTCTTTTATATAAACATGAATGTTACAAATGTATGGTTATGATATGATGTGCACAAAGGCTGTATAACACACGCTGTATTATACCAATCCTATTTTGCTGTAGCAATGCATATCAATAAAAATAGAGCCAAGACTTTTTGGAGAGAAAAAGAGAGAGAGAAAGAATTGAAATAAAAAAATAGGATGTACACAATCAAAATAATTTTAAATGATCAGTAAGTAAGTATCCAGATGAATTAGCAATGAGAGAAAGCATGAGAGGAAGAAGGGGACTGGAAAGGCCTCAAAGCTATTTTTGAACAGCAGGCAGATCATTGGCATGGTTTTCAAGCATCTGACAGTGCCTACTCTGGTGGAATAACAGGAGCAACAGTCAAGTGCTGACTTTGCTGGTGGCCTTGGAGAACAAACAATGGTTAGATTAAGTGCCACCATTTTATGAGGAGATAGAAGAATGCAAGATTCCATTTTGGAAAATGAGAGGTGAATAAATTATAGCAGGGTGGGGGGAGGTATTCTGGTTTTAGTGGTGAAATAGTATACATCGCCATAATCACACTAACGTGAGTGTATAAAGAAGCATGCCACCTATTTACATGTTTGGGTATAATGGGGTATTAAACTCCCCATTATAACTTTTTTTAAAAAGTTCCATTTTGTTTAAACTATAACTGGTGATGAATTCAAGGATTAAGGAGTCCTTGGGTTCAACAACATTATTATATTTTCAAGTTGCACAGATACAGCAAAAGCAAAACCTACAGTGAGGCTGCAGTCTTCTGCATTATGACTCAAAGGAAGTATGTTGGCTGCACTTCAGAACAGAGGATGATGAGAGATGCAGCCACCTCCTGCGTGATTACAGAGATATGTAGGCTATTGGCAAAGTGGCTATTTATAAAAAAGAAGGAACTTTCCACTTCTTTCTTTTGTATTTCTAATCAATACCTATAAATCCCCACAAGTGCTCAAATATGAGTGAGTCTCTAGGTCCCCCATCCCCATATTTGCCTTTCTGGGTGTTTTTCCTTTATTTTCAAGCAAATGCTAACAAGTCTAAGAGAGGCAACTTCTTCTTGCATTGTTTTGATAAGAGTAGTAAGTGAAGTGAAATGGATGTGCAATCTTTATGATACTGATCTAGGACATATGACTGACTTAGGCCAGGGAATAATGACTGATCTCTTCCAGAATTCCTGTTTATCAGACCCTTATTATATAGCAACAGAAATAAATTGTCTTTGGCAAAAAAATGGAGCAAATGAAGTCACTTGAATCCCTCAATCTAGAAAGTAGGATATTGAAAGAGGTGGTTGCGGTTCTACCAAATTTTCCTGAAAGCAACTTGTATTGCAGGGAAATCTACGATAGTAAAATCTTCCTCACAGAGGCATTGGTGATCTACAGTACATTCCCAGAGAAGCAAGATGGGAACTTCCACACAAAAAGTCCTTCAGAAGCATAATAATTCTGTGCTCTATGCAAAAAATGTGTCTGTGGAAAAACATCTTTGCAATAAACAAAAAAAGTCCTTTAAGTTTTAGTTAAGTTTGCTTTCATCAATAAACCATTAGGAAATTAGGCAGGGAAGTTAGCAAATTCAATCAAACATCCTAAAATTAGGATATGCCAAAATAAACATTGTCCATTCAACCTTAGTTGCCCCTTTGCACATATGCATAATGATACAGCCTTTAATCCCATGATTCCCTCCCAATCCCTGCAGACACACAGAAGACCACTGTCTCATTCAGTGCACAGGATGGATATACTCTGGGGATGAATAGTGAAGGAGCCTGTTTGTAGGACTCCTGCTTCATTTGTTGCAGAATTTGAAAGGTTTGTCATGAATGAGGCAAGGGATTGTAGGAAGAGAAAGGATGGTTGTGTGGTTAGAGAAGCTGAAAGCTACCCTGGAGAACTGGATTCTACCCCATCTCTGCTACAGAATTCCTATGTGATCCTAGGCAAGGTACACCAAACTTCTCACAGGTAGTCTCTTCTGCATATAAATTAAAAACTATCACCGTGCATATGCACAAGTGGGCTGCATAGACAGGATTCATTCTGTCATTTCCTAAATTGAGAGTGCTTAAACTGAATTCAAGCAAAATGTTTAATGCAACTTCAATTTTCAATGACTTTTTTAAAAAAAAAATATTGCATAACAGAAAACTGCATAGGGACTCATCTATAGTTTCGTGCTTTCTTTAACAAGGTAAATGTTCAGAAAACCAGTCTTCCATTTGTAAGAGGCAAATGAAATAAACATATATATAAGGAGCTATATTTGATTTTCATACAACTCTAAGAGGAAAGTTACAATTATCCTATGAAAAGAAACAGGGTAACTTACCCTTGTACAAACCCAAAGGAGTACAGCAGGAGCATATAAAAACCCAGGATGTTTTCAGAACAGCTTCCCCTATGATTGTTCTCTAGTAGCGATGCCTGAGTCCTCTCAGATAAATCAGCTATCAAAGACAGCCATTGCCATGACATCTAGGGCAACAGTGACTATCCCCAAATACGCAAATGAATGGAGTGCATGATGAGTGGCTGATTAGCTGGGATGTTACAGTGTTACTGCTCAGGCAGTAGCAGGTGTCAGCAAATGTGCCAGGAGCTGGGGAGGGGGGAGAGGGGGTGCAGGACGGGCACCAGACTTTCCAGGTGTATCAGTTTTCCCAAGATTCATTTAAAAATGCATACACAGGAAGCACACTGGTTGACCATCTTATTCACACTCACAAATTAGTAGTTGAAATTTTGTTCAAATTCCCCATGTCATATTTACAAAAAAGGAGTTCAGAAAAGAGGTGAGATACTGTAAAACAGAGTTCTGGTGCAACCTTAACTATAGTCTCACTACTGTGAGACTATATTTAAGAGCTTTGCTGAACCTGACTGATCTTTCTTTCCTCTTCATGTGAATTACTTCCAAACTAGCAGAGAAAATCTGGGTCACTACTGATCTTAGGAAGAAGTTATTTATGTATTTTCAAAACTGAAACATCTGTACAAATACACAAACATGTTTATATTAGAGTGACCCACATAACTTCTGGTCTCAAGACAAATCACTACAGAGTCCTTGGTCAAATGATTTTAAAAACTCCCAGAAAGTTTCTTTTATATGTCTGCCACCCCTCTCAGGTGGAGCACCACTTGTCTCCACAACCATAGCAAATCAGATAGTCTCATCAGGCCTACCCTCTCTCAGAGAAGTTTTGACAGGCACACTATCTTGTAAGCAGTTCCTGCCCCATCTGGTCCTTTCTCACAAAGTGAGAGCCAGAGATCTGCTCTCCTATCCAGTCAGTCACTAACTGAAATGATCTCTCCTTTTTTAATCGGTCCCACCATGCCTGATGCCTACTGCAGGTATTAGCCAGGCAGTTTATTGGGCTTCCAGCAGCTCCTTAGTTTCTTCTGGGCCAGTGTGGTGTTTGTACACCTCATCATAATGAGGTCTGCATTGATTGTCTCAATCTCTCTCATTTTTTATATGTTGCTCATCTCCTTAGTAGTTAAGCTTTTCAGGACAGGGACAATGTCCACTTTTACAGCACAGGTACCCTAAGGTTCCAATTCTGACCAGAAACTCAGGATGCTACTGTAATATGAAAAGGAAGCAATCAAGGAAGTGCATCAAATTGGGCAGAACTACAAATTAGAAATATTTCACTTTTGAAAAAATTAGCTGATCCAGGCTAAAGTTAGAATTCTTGAAAGAAATTACCTGGATGATTGAAAGTAAATGGGACTTGTGTCCTATGTCATTTGGAAACCTTTGAAAATCCCACCAATTAAACATGAAGGTCATAAAAACAATCAGTGATTATTCATTTTGTTTGAAAGTCTGTCACAGAAGCAATTCTTGAATAAACTAATTGAAATCACCCCCTTCACTTTGCTTTCATTACTAGTATATTTTTGTCCTTTGGTCATCTGGTTAACCACAGATATTTTAAAAACAGAAGCCTTCTAGATTCGAATGGGTAATGCACTGCACACTCTGTACAGCATGTTTTGATCTGCACTATTCCCAACCCTATTAACCTTAAATTTAGCAAAGGAGAAGGTACTCTTGCAAGACACAGTATATATATTACATAAAAAATTCTTACTGTAAAACATTTTATGAAACATGCAGGATTTGTTGCTTTTCCCCCTGGTTCCTTAGGCATGTAACATCAGTACTCAGAAAGGAAGTCACAGTTAGCCAGTGGTGTGTCACTGGGAAACTCCCTTTGATAAATTAAGTCAAATGTACTTCTCAATACATTTTTGTTTTAAAAAAATACTATACTTGTTGAAAAATGTGTTACCTCCTGCTTCTAGTTGGACTCTGACATAGCAGAAGACAGCAATAAGAATAATTTCTGCATAAAAATATTCTTGCTCTAGTTCTTTTTTCTGGTAGTCATGATCTGGCCCATACTGCATGCATTTCTATCTGCATGAGTCATAGCGCAATGCAAGTTCTTTAGCATTTGTCCTCCAGTGTCCAACTGCTAGAAAATGTGTGAGAGATATGGGGGCGAGGATTGGTGAGAAGAAAGAACAGTTATTTATGCTTGTGGAGTGCAAGGCTCATGAAACTGGTAACAGGAATGCTTGTTTAGTTTCAGCCCTGCATGTCATTAACATCAGATGGTTGTTTAGTCTAGATAATGCTTGGTGCTGCCTTGAGTGCAGGGTTCTGAACTAGAAGACCTCTGAAGGTCCCTTCCAGTCCTATGATCCTATTCCCTAGTGGGCAGGTGTCCATATTTCAACACTCACATATAGTTGGTATTTTTGCTCACTGACTCAGCAAGAAATAGTGTGGATAAAAAAATTAAATGTTTAAAATGTAAATTCAAAATTTTTTAAAAAATAAACCTTATTTAAATTAAATTTGAAATTGACAATGTATGCTAAATCCTAATCGTAAAATCTATTAAAATCATTTAAATTAAATACAAAAAAAGTTAAGCTGTATATGTTTGCCACTGAGATTTAAAGAAATTCAAAAGACTGAACTGACAGAAGCCAATGTCTAACCATTTTGAACCAGAGTATGTTGATGTATTAAATCAGCTATTGATAGAAGTAACCTTTTCAGCAGGTGCAAAGAGAACCTTTTCTTTCAATTTATTCAACAAGTCCAGTTCAATGACTAATTCATTCAAAGGTAAGAAACTAATTGGGAATTGAAAAAAAGAGCAAAGTTTTTTCTTTCTTTCAATCTATGAATTAAAAAAAAAACTACATATGTGAGGATGAGCTCTACTAATTGTAAAATCTTGAACAAAGGGATCTTTGAAAACACTAAATTCAATTTACTAACTACAGGTACTTCCTTTGTCTACTAAATTGGTTCGTTTTAAATGCAAAAATGTGTTTTCACAAGAAAAAAGTTGATTGAAATGTATCCAACACAGTTAAGTTAGTTTTATTTAATTTAAAAAATTAAAATGCCATTTGAGCATTTTTATTGAATGTCCATCCAAATAGAGCTTAACACAAATTGCAAGAAAAAATATTAATTTTGTGAGTAAAAATACATTATTCACCATTTTTTAATGTAATCAAAATGCAAAATTAAGAATGTGATCAAATATTAATTTAGCTTACAAGTGTTTAAATACATACTTACAGATATAGTGCATCCTCCTGGTTAACGAAAAGAAGCACCATATTTTGTGTAAAGGCTATATTTAGCTGCAAATGCACCTGGGAGCAAAATCCTATCTGGCTTCAAAACTGAGCTGGATAAATTTATGGAGGGGATGGTATGATGGAATAGGAAAATTTGGTAATTAGCTGATCTTTGACTATGAGTGGTAAATATGCCAATGGACTGTGATAAGATGGCAGATGGGGGTGGTTTCTGAGCTAGTGCAGAGAATTCTTTTTTGAATGTCTGGCTGGTGAGTATTGCCCACATGCTCAGGGATTAGCTGATTGCTACATTTGTGGTCAGAAGGGGATTTTCCCACAAGGCAGATTGGCAGTGGCTCTGGAGGTTTTTTGCCTTTCCCTGTAGGGTAGGGCATGGGTCATTTGCTGGTGGTTTCTCTATACCTTGAAGTCTTTAAACCAAAATTTGGGGACTTCAATGACTCAATAATAGTTTAAGTGTCTATTGTAGGAGTAGGCTGGAGGCTGTGTGGTCGGCATTGTTCAGAAGGTCAGACTAGTTGATCATATTGGTCCCTTCTGACCTTAAAATCTTTAAATTTATGTTTTAATGGTTACCAATTAATGACAATCAAACTTTCTTTAGGAAAATAAAGAGTACAAGTGCAAAACACTATTACAAATGATTATTTAAACCAAGATTTCCTGTTCGTCAAGTTAAACCATTATTTCAATCTGATTTAAATCAATCCACCTTGTAGAGAAGCGAAAGATTGAATAACGGACGACATCATTTCTAACTCTGGCTGGTATCACCACCATGTCAAAGTTGAGACACTTTGGTGGCGGTAGTGCAGGAAGCTTGCGTGGCTGCTTGCATTGTCACTGTTCTGTTGATAGAGGACTTCAGTTCTTCAGAGTTATCCTCCTGGCATCTTTCACAAATACGAAGTTCATTTCAATGTATGTTTGTTTGTTTTATTTTAAAAAGGCACTGTTAACCTCTGAAAAAGGGGACATCTCTGCCACCTTCTTTGGCATTCCCCATGAATAGCATAAAGCAAAATGAAAGGAGGCAGAATGCAATTTGCATTCTTAGCAACAATGAGCCCAAAAAAAGCCATCCTCCAATGGAGCCCTTTCAAGGCCAACACTGCAAAATCTACAATTGGGGCTAGTTCTCAAGATGCACATTTTTAATATTGAGGGGATACCAGTGATGAAGAGGGATATCTTCCTACACTTAGTTACAAACTTGCTTCAGGAAACACATTCTACCACCGACATGCAACTTTCAGTTCCAGGCTATTCTGTCATGACTCATCACCATCACAAGCAGTATAGGATGGTATCATATCAGAAAAGGGCTGTCCGTTGTCACTGTGTCAACATCTGGCCCAAGTGACATCATGACAGGCAATAAAGGTAAGTGAGCTTACACTGATTAATATCTATCAGTTTCAATCATTCAACTGCCTGAACCCCACTCTGCCCACCCATCTTTTCAGGTCTTCCCATCTACGGTAGTAACTTCAGTTTCAGTCATGTCAATTGGGAACACCCTGAAAACAATGCAACAGAGTGTGCCTAATGGAGTGGGAATCAGTCAGTGGCCTTCAACTCCCCTACAACCCAAAGCAAATACCAAGTTTTCACAGGAGCAGATGGGCAACTGGATCTTTACCCAACATCATCTTTTCATGCACCTGACAACTACCACCAAGCGTGGAAGGTGCTTGAAATTTTCCCAAAGGCTCAGCATCGACTGTCTGATCACCACAGGACTGCAGATATCAACAAATAGCTTACCTGAGGCCTACTGGAATCTTTGGAAAGCTTGGTGGTAGGTCTTTCAAGCAGAACTAGAGACATCTCTAAGCAAACTGGCTTAGTTGGATTTGACATGTCCAGTCAATATAAATGACTCCTACCAGACTTCTGTGAATTAATCCAAGCAGCTGCTAAGAAACTAACCCCTAGATGCTGTCACTGATAGTATATCTCTGGGGTGATCATCAGAGGCAATTAAGCTCTACCAGGAATTCAAATCTGCTAACAACAAAAAGGAGGCCACTAATATAAGTGAGGACTGAATGAATCAAACAAGGAGTGACCAATGGAGAAAGTCAATTAGAAAGATGGACTTTACTCTTTCTAGTCAGAAAGCTTGGTAGCCCATCAAAAGAGTTTTCTGACAATTCCAGCCTCAGCAACAATGAGTTTCCAGTCATTGCAAATGCCATCACATCCCATCTAGTGGCTAACAGTCACACACAGAACTTGGATAAGCCTTTCGGTCATGCAGACAGAACTAAGGTACCAGAGAGGTGACAGGTTCCTAATGTAGATTCATACTTGATGGTTCCTTTTACAGACAAAGAGCTAGTCCAGGCCATAAAGCTAATGAAACAGGGAAAAGTTCCAGACCTTGAATATATCCATAGGGAGTTCCCACTTCAGGTAGGCCCATACTCTGGCTGCTTTAGTTTCTCAATCAATGTTTGCAAGACAATTGTATCCCCAAAATCTGGTGCTGAACAAGGATCATAGCCATTCCAAAACCAGGAAAATAGCTGGACGATCCCAAAGCTACTGGCCCATCTCTCTCCCCTTCAGGGAGAGAGATTCTGAAGCATATCAGTAAAGTTATCATAACACATTTGCCTTTTGTTCAGGCTGGCTTCAGGGGAGGATGGTGTACCTAAGATCAACCATACACCTGACACAAGAAATTGAAGGTGCCTTTGAGAAGAGAAAAAGTTGGCACCATACTGATGGATCCATCAGCTGCATACGACACTGTCTGGCACCTGGGGCTGACCACCAACTTGTTGCATGCTATTCTCTATAAGCTCATGATGTGGATCATCATGGAAAGGATAGTGAATTGGAGTGTCATCTTGCAAGTCAACCAGCTTAGGTGTCTCTGTAATGGACTTCCTCAAGGATGGGTTCTAGCTCCTCTCATTTTCAATGTATATACTTATGACCTACCAACAAAGATTGGTATCTATCTCTATCTTATTATGGAGGGGTAACAATCTACACCAGTGGTTTTCAACCTTTTACCATTTTTGGACTTCCAAAAATGTCAACGTGTGAACCCCTTTGGAAATATTAGGCAGTTTGCAGACCCCTAAAGGTCCATGGACCACAGGTTGAAAAACAGTGATGTACACTATATCAAAGGATCACTCAGCCAATATATAAATTCTCTGGCCACTTAATGTAGGGCTCCTCTGATGAAGGTAAGTGAATCTAAGATGATGGCCATAAACTTCCATCTCAATAGTCACCTGGCCTGTCAACCCCTTACAGTCTGTATTGAGGAACATTCATTCTCTTTCCAGATTGTTGTCACTTATTTATTAGGAGTCAAACTGGACCATCAGTTTAAAATACCAGTGCTATCAAGAACACTTACAGAAAAAGATCATCTCCCACAATGCTTTGATGCAGAAGCTTCGTGGGGAGCAGAGGCAAGTATTTTACAAACTTCAGTTCTGGCATGGGTATTTGCTCCAGTGGAATATTGTGCAGCAGAATCAGTATTTGCATCTTTTTTATTCAGAGTGGAACACAGCCACCTATATCATTGATGGCTGCTTTAGCAACACCTTAACATCTCATTTAACAGGTTATTACTATATTACAGAGTGAGAATCATTTCAACTATATGTTATTTTTAGTGTTTTATTAAATTGACTGAAATCTCTGTATAAACATATCTAAAAAGGCTAAGCACATCTATCAGGTGTTAATATTCCCAAAGAATTGGGTGCTTCAATTTTTGAGTTCCTATCTTGAGAAACACTAAATAGGCCTGATTTTCAGGGGATGGGTGCTCTATACTTCCAGACAAACTAGGACCTTCTAAAATGACAGGCTGGGAACACAAAAATCGAGGCATCGGGGGGGGAAAAAAAAATCAATAAATTGCTTTTGAAAATGTTGGCCTCTGCTCTTTGGGGTATTTGCTAGTCAAATTTTGGTTCTTGTTTCTACTAATTTGTTACACCTAATTTATTCTATATTAGCAATCAAGTTATCAAATTTCCTGCCAATGTATTGGACTGTTTCAGTTCTTAAGTTCTGAGATCCAGATCCACAAAGGTGATTAGGTTCCCAAGTCTCATTTTCAAGTACCATTGTGATCCACAAAATTCCTGATCAGCTGCCATGTACAACTCACTAGGCGCATCTACTGCAAAATCCTAGGCACCAAATGAATTTAAATTCTCTAGTTGCCCATGTTTCTGGTCATGCACTATGGTGCTGGTGCATTTCTCTTGGTGCTGAGACACTTATCTCCTACCTCAGCCCCAGGATGATCCATGCACTAGGCACCCCTCCACTTCACTCACATGTGGGTCCCAATCCAGTAGGAATGTTCAGAGGCTGTCTAACTTCACATAAACAATTAGAAGACGACAACCTCCCTGACAATCTTTAACTCAGTGGTTAGCACACTCATCTAGGATGTGGGAGAGCACCAGTGCAATTCTGTCTGCCTGATGAGAAGGGAATTGAATAGGAACATCCTACTTCTCCTACTATATACTATAATATCCTACTACTGTGATTCTTAGAGTTTTAATTGAAAACAGATTGACTTTGTAGAAAATTGATAAGGGAAGCAAAGGAACACAAGGACAAATCTAGAGTCAGTGTTGGGTAGTACTAAATTATTATAAATCACTGTATTTGATATAAATCTGGTAAAGCTTGGCATGTCTGAGTGCTAACGGATTCTGGGAGTGTGGCCTCTTAGCATTAAACAAATTGTACAGCAAAGGACTAAGAATACAGAACTTGTACTTGGCATTGACATAAGCCATAAATGTTTATGCAGGCCCTTTGTGTATAGCTGTACTGATGTGACTGACCAACCGGCATGGTCAGGCAATGGCTAGTTCTCTTAGTGTACCCACGTGGATGAGTGTCATGGTGAATCTGGAACTAACTGACCTTGTAGAACAGCACATCATCAGGTGCCTGGTGAAAATATTTGACAATATGTACATGTCAGCTGATCCCTGTTGTCCCTTCCAAAATTAATTAGAAAAACAGTAAAAATAATGACTATGTGCTAAATAAGTGCTAGCAGAGCATATTTTGGGGACATATGACTCCTTTAGGAAAAGGGTATAACTAAGTACATGCCATATAGTGAGAGACATCCCACTTAACATGTGAACAGGGACTTAGGACTTTGCCTGCTTTGGTTCCAATCACAAAGGACCATTAAACAGATTGGGTACTCAAGAAAAAGATCCAGAAAATCAGGGTAGGCAAGACCCTGCTACGGGGGACTTAGAAAACAGATCAAGTACCTAAAGGAGCCCAAAGAAGGTTGGAAACAGTTTCCATCTAGAACTGACATCTGTTCCTGCTTTGTTTGCTAATCAGGAGACTATACAGAGCAAGCATAGTTACTGAGGGTTTATGCTTGGGAAATTGAGGCTTACTAAGAAAAGGCATTGTATAGATGTTTTGTTAGTCTGTGATACCTGCTTTCCAATAAATAGCTTTGCACTGAAGTGATTGAATTCACTGGTACGGTTACGGGGTGCCCACCTCTGGGTATGTGAACTGAGCCTGGCCCAACAGTCAGCAGAATCAAGGACATTAACAAGGAGTTTTTTGTTTGGTTGGTTTTTTTAGCTACCAGGAACAAAAAGAATTATCCATAATAATGTGGAAAAGGCAGAAATGTTCAGTAAATATTTGTTCTCTATTGGGGGCATGATGCTGCATCAATGGTGATAACACATTTCCCATTCCACTGGTATTTCTGGAGGGTAATAAACAGAATATATTAAAAAGACAGGCATTTTTAAAATCAGCAGGTCCAGACAACATGCATCTAAGAGTTTTTTGAAAGCTGGTGAGGAGCTCATGGGACCATTAACATTGATTTTCAATAAGTCTAGGAGCACTGGGGAAATTCCAGAAGGCTGGACAAAAGCTAATGTAACTCTTTTTAAAAACTGGCAAAGGGCTTACCTGGGTAAATATAGGCCCATCAGCCTGATATCAATCCCCAGCAAGATAATGGATAATATGGGACTTGATTAGTAAAGAAATAAAGGAGGGTAATATAATTAATGCAAATCAACATGGGTTTATGGAAAATAGATCCTGTCAACCTAACCTGATATTTTCTGATGACATTACAAGTTCGGTTGACAAAGGTAATAGTATATCAACATTAAGACATCTCTAAAATGTTTGACTTGGTACTACATGAGATTTTGAATAAAAAACCCTAAAACAATATAAAATTAACATGGCGCACATTCAATGGGTTAAAAACTGGCTCATGGATAGCAAAATGTAATGTCTCAAAATGTAACTGTAATTGGAGAATCATCATCAAGTGGGTATGTTTACAGTGGGGTCCCACAGGGATTGGTCCTTGGCCTATGATAATTAACGTGCTTTTCAATGAGTTGGAAGAAAACAAAATCATCACTGATGAAGTTTACAGATGACAGAAAAGTGGAGGAGTGGTTAATAATGAAGATGATAGGTCATTGATTCAGGGTAATCTAGATTGCCTGGTAAACCATTTGCAAGCAAACTGTGTGTTCTGGGAACAAAAAAGGTAGGTCTTTCTAACAGGATGGGGAATGTTATCCAGGGAGGCGGTGACTCCGAAAAAGATGATACTGTGGCGAAAAGAGCTAATGCAGCCTGAGATACATAAATGGGAATCTCATGTCTCTTTTTGACATTTGTGTGACCACTGCAGAATTGCTGTCTGTGTCAAATTTTGATGCCCACAACTCAACGATGTTGATAAATTGGAGAAGGTTCAGAAAATAGTCACAAGACTGATTAAAGGATGAGAAAACTTGCCTTATGGTGACTGAGTTCTTCCAATCTATCTATTTATCTTAACAGAGAGAAGATTAAGGGGTGAGTTGATTACAGTCTATAAGTACCTACATCAGGAACAAGTATTTAATAACAGGATCTTTAATCTAGCAAAGAAAGGTAAAGCATGATCCAATGGCTTGAAGTTGAAGCTAGACAAATGCAGACTGGAAATAAGATATACATTTTTAACAGTGGGGGTAATTAACAATTTACCAAGAATTCATGATGAATTCTCCATCAACAACAATTTTTAAATGCCATGTGGTCCCTGCTGGCATGCATTAAAATTTCCCTAGTGTTTGTAACAGGACTACTTCAATGTGCCCTAGGGAACTTTAGGGACACTACCACAGGATCCACATGTACCAGGTAGTGGACACTACAGTTTACACCCTTTACTATACACTAATGCAGAGGTTCTCAAACTATGGCCTGCAGACCACCAGTGGTTCATAAGCTCTACTCAGGTGGTCTGTGGAAAGGATGTGGACGTGCAGCACTCGCTTCCCACTCCCTGCCCTGCCCCTTTCCAACCACATGGGCACAGCAGTGCTCCCCCCACCCAATCTGCCCACTTCCCCTCGCCTCTACCACATGACATAGGCCCATTTGGAAAGATCATTAAGTTGTCTGACAAGACCCATAGCAATTTTCAAGTGATCCATGGAAAAAAAAAAAAAGTTTGAGAACCACTCCACTAATGCATAGCAACAAGACCTAAGTAACTTGTCCAAGTTCTTGCAGAACGCCCATAGCAGAACAGGAAACTTAACTTGGATCTTATGAATCCCAGACTAGCTCCTTAACTACTCTACTGTCCTTTCTCTCAAAATTATTTTGTTTCCAGGCCAGATTCAAGAAACAACCCAAAGAATTTTCTCTTCCTGTTTAAATTCAGATGTGGCCAAAATCTGGAACAATTCACTCCAAACTTTAGGCCCTGATCAAGTTTCATTCCTCCTGGAGTTTTGCCTGATTGATATTTGCATATAACTCAGTCTATATGGGACTTATTCCTTACTCAGATGGCGAACTCTAGCCCAGCGTAAAAACTGAAACTCCTCGAGACATTCCACTGTGGACTGAGGCACTGTTTTTACACATTCACCTTAAACAAAATAGTTGCACCCTAATGGGAGCCAGTGGAAGTTCCGCCTGAGCAAAGAGTGATTATGGTGTTCAAAACAACGCCGTACATGATGAGGGAGGAGATCTGTCCTAGGATAAAAGTGCAGCATTTTCCTGTCATTCAGGCCCCTCCACCCCCTCCTTTGCTATATTTAACCACTGAGCATTGGCGATGAGATTCTAAGAACGTCAGTTACGAACTGAAGTACACCTCCAAATATTTTGATTGATCAAAAAAGAAATGAAACCCTTAGAACAGGATTTCTCAAAACACTTTCGCTTAACCTAAAGTTTGCTTCCATAGAAATTAGTGGGAGTGCTACATCAGTGAGAGTGGAATTAGACAAACTCAAAGCATTTAAAAAAAAATCCCTCTGGTAATTAGTGCTATCCTGCACTCTTAGGCAAGGATCTTTTAACATTTTAAAGAGTCAGAATGAATCACTTTGTTATATCATCAAACAAGTTATTGTCCATCTGCAGGACCTTTAATCATTTTATTGATTTTCCTAAACCATTGATTTCATTGTTAAAGGTCCAGCTGTTGGAATCTCCATAACACTTCTTGAGCTGGTCAATATTGTCTATGCTAATAACCAGGATAGGTTACCCACATGACTGAACCACACAGTTATCAAATATTAAGTGCATTTCCTACAAACTAATAAATAGAAATACCTTTATAGATCAGTATATTTCAGGTGATTTGCAAGATAGACAGCAAATACATTTTAAAAAACCACAGAAAAATATTATAAGATATGATGCCCATTGAAGGTAATTTTCTTTTGAGTTATTTTTGAGTGAACATTGTTATATAGGCCAAATGCTGACATCTCTAGATTTCAGTTAGTACTTAGTACTTTAGTCACAAAAGACTCCCAAATTCTGAGAGAGAGAGGCAAAGAACCTGTAATTCCCACTGACAGCAGAGTTTTGCCCAGAGAGGATCCACATTTATACCTAATTCTGTGTGTAGTCTGACTTTAGTAGAACTAAATCTCTGAGTACTATAAAATGGTTTAAGATCTGACTCGGATAAAGGATTTTGCTATGGGAAACCAAAAAAAAAGAAAACACTTTCAGAGAAATATATAATATTTCCCAGAATACTCAAATGCCTTGGAGTAAATGAAAGTTATCAATTTTAAAAAAAATAAGTATATTTATAACTCGCTCATCCCTGAAGACTGTAGATCATGTGCCACTATCTTTTATTCTAGAAAAAAAAAGAATAAAAACAACATAATATGACCAAATATCTAGTCTTAACTGAGTGCCACATTTTAAACAGTAGATATCGAGGTCTAGGTTTTTTAAAAGGCACCTTCAAACAATCCAGTTAACTGCCATTTGTGTTCAATCCTATTAATTCTGCCCAATTAACCAATATGCATGCTCTTAAATTTGGGTACAGCAATACTATGTATATACCTTTTTTGGTTTTGCTTTTTCTTTGTCAAGACTTTGGCTTTGAAAGTCCAGTGGGTATGGAAGAGTTGAGTAAATGCTGACTAATGAATGTTTTCCCAATAGCCATATTTACAAGTACAATGTAAAAGATCTTAAATAATCTTATAACATTGACTTCATGATGATAAACTACAGCAAATTCCAGTACTTAATGTGAAGGTGAGTTGTTCATAACACAAAAAGGCAAATCTTTCCTTTAAAACTGCTCACTGGAATAAGATTTATGGATTATCATCAGAGGTAATTAAAAGAATCTTTTAACTGTGTTTCGAAAGAAATCATCACTGCTTGGTATTCTATTAACTAAAAGATAGATTTGTGAACTATTGTGAAACAAAAGAATTATGGTGAAATAGTGACTCAACTGAGTTCAAGGGTAAAATCCCCATTAATTTCTGTGGGTTTTCAGTCTATAATTTTAAAATAATGAAGCCAAAATCTTTAGACAACCCTTTTCTGCTATTTAACATTAAGAGTGCTCAGTGAATGTAATGTACTTCATAAGATATACATCATGTAATTAAGTAATTTTCTGCTCTTCTCTCCATCATACCATGCGACTCTAAGGAAACTTCATTTTAATCAGAGTAATTCCAGATTTATATTCTTACTGTTACCAAAACCAGAATCCAGTCCTCTTGTTGAGTCTCAGAAAGATAGCAGAGAACATCCTATACACAACTGTAACCCAGCTTTTAAGACACCTGGACAACTTACATTTTAGTATAAGGCAATCTCTAAGTCATTAGTCAAGTATTGTGAAGCTGAAGCTGTTGCTGTGCTCTTTGTTTAAAAAGGAAGACACCAGGTTGCTTGTGCTCCAGAAAATGAAGTATTTTCCTTTAAAAAACAAAACAAAAAAAGCCCCCTAAATTTAATAGGCATAGCACAAGACCAATCATATTTTCTTTAAAGAAACACTGTTTGTGAGCACAAAGGTATTTTCTCCTTTTACATTATTGAATAATACAGCTGTGGTCGGTGTCGTTTATAATTTGTTCTCCTCAGGGACAAGATGGTATGTTTTTCTTATCTGAATCTTGGAGATCTGACGGTGCCAGAGCTGCAGAATTCTTGCCCTGATTCAATCTGATCAGAAACCAGAAACAGAGTCATATGCCTGAAACACAGATCCAATAGCCTCAATTGTGTGAGGAGGTTATTTTCCACTTACTAATTCAGAGTCAAACGGTGACTAAGTAGAGAGATTTCTAGACCTGACAACCTTCTTGGAACTCTGTTTTGCAGATGTGACCGACTCATGGGAAAGTTTGATTCTGAAGTCAACATTTCAGGCATGATACACACACGTGTGTGTGTTTTCACCAGTCAATACCCACAAGCCACACACAAATGGATTCTACCATGACATTTTTTCATTTTATCTTCCATCAGTTCAGACAAATGCTATAGAAGAGGAGACATGGTAGGTGAGATGATATCAGTTTTGGTTTTTCTTTGTTTGTTTTTTGGACTAACTTCTGTTGATGAAAATAAGACACACTTTTTAGCTTATAGAGAGATCTTCTTCGGGTCTCTGAAGAAGAGTTAGCTCAAAAGCATGGAACCAACAGGGCTACAATACTGCAAACATAAAAAGGAGAAGCAACTTTGAATCTTGCCTGATCTGATGTTCAGTCCTTGGGTGTGGATGAGACAACAGACTCTCTCGGGGTATTTGAAAAGTTGGCTGTATTTTTCGTGTGCCATGTTCCCTAACTCAACCAATTTAAAGTACCCCAAACCAGTATTTGCCAGAAAACACTGTTTTAAAATACTTAGTGAGGAAAAATTGGCTTTTTAAAAAACACTGACAAACCTGCCAATATTAAACAGTAAGTAAATAGGTAGTTAGGTCAAGGTATGTAGATTGAGTTCTGCTTTAGTCTCGAGCAAGACTCAGTTCTCATTGTTGCTCTTGGCAGCCAACCTCAGAGCAGACCATTGATGGAGTAGAGATGCTTCTCACCCCTACAGGGATCCCCTCAAGAATAGGGTTGAGATTTATGAGCAGCGAAGTTTGCACTTTGCCACAATTCTTCTGTGGATAAATATAGACCTTTGGTCTCCAGGACTGTTAATTTGGCCTGTAATTCTGCATGAAAAGTTGTAAAATAACCAAAGTCTTTGAGGTATTACCTCACAGCTCCTTTAGAGAGCAACCTTTGCCGACCCCTGTGCTGGCCCCTCCTCCTCAACCCTCAGCTGGTGCTGATGGCCCACTCATGGAAAGAAGCCACCTGGAGTGGCTCCTCTCGGCAGCGTGCCTGGGGACCCCTATCCCCAGTCACGCCATGGAAAGAAGTTGCCTGGAGTCACTCCTTCTGGTGGTGGCACACCACAGAGAGGAGCTGCTCTGGGCAGCTTCTTTACATGGTATCCTGGAGCATGGACATGGCAGGGACCTCCGCACCACAGCCACCCCCGAAAGAAGCCACTTGGAGTGTCTTTTGGTGGCAGGAGTGGCAATTTCTGTGGCGCCACAGAGGATGCCGAGTGCCGCTCCAAATGGGCTTGTGTGCCGCTGCTGGCACGCGTGCCGAGGGTTGCCTACCCCTGATCTATTTGCTTATTTAATGGCAATCCCCTGCCTCTACCTGCTTATCCAGCCGACATCTGCACAGTCATGGTGCAATCATTTGACAAGGGTAAAGAGTCACGAAGTGACAGTGGTAAAGATACACCTTTTGAAACTGAAGGAAAAACTTTACCAGAATAAACACACAGGGCTATTTCTAATGCCACTCACTCTCTACTTCACCCTACAGCTCCTGCCCATAACTTTTTTCAACACACTCATCTGCTACAGAGCCTCACGTCTCATACAGCCAGTCTCATTCAACTAAGCCTCAGGCTCTTCTCGTTGATCTTGTGAAGCAGTTACCTTGACAATTGCTGACCCACGGAATACCTCTGAGTCTATGCAGCCAGCACTGTTAACAAGCCATTAAGCACATCCCCAACGTAAGGCTGACATTTTGAGAATGGAAAAACTCCCAAATGCAGGACAAAGGCCTAGTTTGCACTACACAGTTCTGCTAGCATAGCACTGCAGAAAAATAAATGCACATACCCCAATCAATATAGCTATAAGTTCTAGCATGGAAGTCGTTATCCTGGCAAGAACATCCTTCTGCTAACATAGCTTATATTGTTCACAGAGGCGATTTAATGATACTGATTGAACGAACGAACTTTGGCTGGGGGAAGTTGCACCTCCACTAGAAGGCTTTGCTAGCATATACTGGCAATAAGCATCTGCAGTACAGATGAGGCTAAAGATATCAAGGTGTTTAAAAGCCACACAAGCGAGAGATTCAAAGAGTCACACAGACAGTCTTGGCCTGGAGAGGGGAAAGGCAAGGACCAGCGAAGATCAGAAGGTGAGTGGTGACGGACACCTTGTTCAAGGAGACAAGCCATGCACTGCAACTGGATGGCCCCAGAGGACTCTGACCCTGGCCCAAGGAACATTACGGAGTGGTGAGGACACTGGAGAAGGGAAATGTGTATAGGATTTATTTTTGTATTTCTCATGTGATGATGTTTGGAGGAACGGTGCAAGAATCCATTTGCAGAGTGCCTGTATATTTTGTGAGTTATACCTACCATGAACCCCTTGATGAGGAAAACTGTAAACCCAGGACACTCACATAGCATAGTTCTAGGACTGGGTGTTTTTATGCTTGTCCCTGACAGATGTTCCCCTGTGCCAGTTTGTGTCTCCCTTGTTTGTGTGGCCACCCCTCCCAGGCTGCTCATGGGAATGGCTTTTTTACAGCTTCTTTGGTGCCATGGTCCTGCTTAGGGAGGAGGCCCCTTAACTATTGTTCCAGCCCTGGCTCAGCATAGGGTGGACAATGCCCAGGAGTGCAAGACCAGAGTGGCTTGTTTTTCCACAAAGGGCATGAGTCACACCAACACCTGTGACTATGAGTCACATACCTGCAGCCCAAGACTCTTCCCAGACATGTTCCTTGTTTTGCCTGCAGTTTTCCCTGCCCTCTCTCCGCCCCTGTAATTCAGGGAGCCTATCAGAATTACCGGCAGGAACTGTTTGAATTTGTCTATAAAAGCAGACCCCAGAATCGGTTCCTGCACTGCCTCCTGGCCTGATCAACCTGGGGTCTTTGGGGGACCCTTTCTCTGCTCCCGGCTAATTTTTGATTGAGCGTATCCCCGTTTTAACTCCCCTCCCACAAAACGAATTTTCTCCTGGAGATCTCCTGAACTACGAACTATGAGCTGAACCGAGTCCTCTCTGCACTCTTCGATGCTGTTGCTGCTTCTGCTTCCGTCCTTGCTGCTCTCCTGGGGATTGGTAAGATCCCTCTCTCTCAGATTCTCTCTGCCTTAGGTCGTTGGGATCGTTTTCCCCAGCGGGCTAGCTCTAAATTGACCTCGGGGTCTGTACTGGAGACCCCTTCCTGCTCCGCGGTTCCTTTCCGCCACGGTAGCATAAGCCGTGCCGCTGCTGAGCCGTCTGCCTCTGTGGACCTTGCCCGGACCTCCCTGCTCCCAGCCGTTCCAACCTCACACTGTGTTAAGTTTTACTACTGTAAGTTTGTTGCCTTAGCTGTGTTAAGTTTTACCATTGTAAAGTTCGTTGCTACTGATTTGCTGTCGGTTTTCTCTCCTTAGTTTTATCTTTGTTAGATTAAGTTTTTATATTGTGCCCCGTTATAGATCTGTTAAGATTTTTTCCGTGCCTTTCCCGAGCCCTTTGCTGCCTGGCCATTGCCTTCCCCGTCTCCACGTGCTTTTCTCCGAACCCCCTTGCCGTTGTCCGCCTCTCCGTTGCTCTCCCTTTGCCCCCTGCACCGCTTTCCCCGACTTTCCCGGACCCGCTCTCCACTTCCTTTGCTGCCCTCCGTTGCTTTCCCTGACTTTCCCAGGTCCATTCCCTCGCTGCCTTTTCCCTCTGCTGCTTGCCCCGAACTTCCCAAACCCTCTTTCCATTCCTTTGCCGCCGTTTTTCTGCCGCCCGAAACCCCTGTCTGGTCTTCCCCTCAAACCCCCTGACTCCCTGTGTTTTGCTGCCCAGATCCACCCTAGACCTCCCCTTTACCTCCATTCCCTTGCCCGGTTTCCCCACACACTCCCGCCACGTGTTACCCTGCCCCCACCTTCTAAGTTTTGCTTCCCTGGTCTTTTCCCCTGCTCACCTCCACTCCAAGCACGCTCCAGCCTGTCTCGGGTGCCTCCACACCTAGCCTGCAGACTACCTAAAGTCTCCCCCTGCAGGGCTTCGAGGCTTACTGCAGCCTCTGCTGCTGTGTTTCTCCTTATCCCTCTGCTACTGCCTGCCCATATTCCCTGGTCATTTCCCCTAACCTTACTTTTACTGACTGTCTCTCGTTGGTACAGTTGCTCTGCCTCTCATTGGTACAGTGGCTCCGTCTCTCATTGGTACAGTGGCTTTGTATAACTTCAGTCATTACCTTTATTGTATTGGTTTATACTTGTAAAAAAACCCCATTGGTTTCCATTGGTTCACATTGATTTATCATAACATTTACAACTGTACTATCCCACTGTGACACTATATTGTTTTATAGGGAGACCCTTCTCCCGGTATCCTCCATCCCAAATTCTACATACCTTAGTGCCCCATTCCATTTACCCTTGTTCACCCCCAATAAAACACCTATTAACTTGAACCTCACTAGTCTGTCTGTGTGTGTGTGTGTGGCAGCTGCTCCCCAAGATCCTCTACCTGCTGGCAGGGTCAATGCTATGGAGGAAAACTGGGAGGTTAGTGCTGGTCAATACAGAGAAGGCTTGCCAATATAGAGAAGGATCGGGGTACCATACAGAAAGATCTGGATGACCTTTAAAACTGGAGTATCAGGAATAGGATGAAATTTAATAATGGGAAGTGCAAGGTCATGCATTTAGGGACAAACAACAAGCATTTTCCTATAAGGTGGGGACGCATCAGTTGGAACATACTGAGGAGGAGAAGAATCTGGGAGTACTGGTTGATCATAGGATGACTGTGAGCCACCAATGTGATATATCCGTGAAAAAAGCTAATGCGGTTCTAGGATGTATCAGGAGAGATATTTCAAGTAGAGACAGGGAGGTGTTCGTGCCGCTGTACAAGGCACTGGTGAGACCCCATCTGGAATATTGTGTGCAGATCTGGTCCCCCATGTTTAAAAAGGATGAATTCAAATTGGAACAGGTGCAGAGAAGGGCTACAAGGATGGTCTGTGGAGTGGAAAACCTGCCCTATGACTGGAGACTCAAGAAGCTTGGCTTGTTTAGCCTAAACAAAAGAAGGTTGAGGGGGGGTAGGATCGCTCTCTATAAATACATCAGAGGGATTAATATCAAGGAGGGAGAGGAATTATTTGAGTACAGCACCAATGTGGACACCAGAACCAATAGTTATAAACTGTCCATCAAGAAATTTAGGTTTGAAATTAGACGCAGGTTTCTAACTATTAGAGGAGTAAAGTTCTGGAATAGCCTTCCAATGGGAGTTGTGGGGGCAAAAACCATAACTGCTTTCAAAACTGAGCTTGATAAATTTATGGAGGGGATGGTATGGTATGATTACCCCATTTTGGAAATTGACTGATATTTGGCTACGTGTGGTGGATATACAAGTGGCCTAAGAGAAGAGTGTACATGGGGTGAGTTCTGAGTTATTACAGAGAATTGTTTCTTGGGTAACTGGCTGTTGAGACTTGCCCACGTGCTCAGGGTTTAACTGATCGCCATATTTGGGGTCAGGAAGGAATTTTCCCCCAGGGCTGATTGGCCTGGGCTCTGGGGGTTTTTTGCCTTCCTCTGTAGCACAGGGCATGGCTCACCTACCGGTGAATTCTCTGTATCTTAAAGTCCTTAAATCATGTCATAGGTTGGTCGCCTATTGCTGGAGTGGGTGGGTGAGGTCTTGAGGCCTGCATTTTCCAGGAGGTCAGGCTAGATGATCGTACTGGTCCCTTCTGACCTTAAAGTCTATGAGTCCAAGGGCTTGGCAGAAGGCTGTGTGGTTGCAGCTCTTGGGAACAGGTGCTGGACAGAGAAGCCATACTTTGAACACGTGTCTATAAGCTCCAAGACAGGAACACTTCGTTCAGACTCCGGAGGCTAAACACAGCATCCAGTGGCTGGGTGCCCTCCCTCTCCCAATTGGAAGAGTGGCCAAGATGGGGAGTTTGACTGAACCTGTGACAGTTCTCACAGGAATTCATTTTAATACATTTTTTCCAAATAAAATAATTTCTATTGATTTGCATTCCAGAAATAGTCAGACTCAAGTAAGACCCTAAGAAGTATTTTGAGCCTTGTACAGTTCTTGTAACTAGAACCTGCTCCCCATTAGTTAAGAGACAAGGGACCAAGATCAGGTGTTAGTTACCCCTCTGCTCAGCTGCTAAAGTAGAGGGGAATAGGAAGAGCAAGCTTGCACAGCACAGTCAAAGAGGTAAGGAGCCATGGGAGAGTGCTTCCTGGCTTCCAAGCCCAGAAGAGGAGGTGGGTAGTATTTTCCTCAGCTTTTAAGCAATGAGAGGGAAAGGCATGCATCTCCCTTACTTTAATGCCTTGCACCTGCAACCTTACTGGTTCCCATGAGGTTACATGATTGTAAATTAGGGCTGAATATGGACCAGGATGCTCACTTTAGCTAATGTTCTTATTTAAATAAAAAATGTCCTTTGACTAACTCACCCTCTCCCTGCCCCTCCCAAATAAACCTGAAAAGTTTTTAGTTAAGGGATGGAATGTTACTTATTTTTTTAAAAGATACATATGGTTTTTAATGTTCCAGAACGTGTTTTGCTCCTCAACAAGCTATGTCAGAAGTAGCAAGGCCACAGATAAGCTTTAACACCCCCTTTGTCCCGCCCCCCCCGCCCCCCTCCAACAAATAAAAAGTAGTCATACCAATACATCAGAAGGAACCCTTGTTAAATAGTGAAGTTAAACTGACTCATTGTGACGGGTGCAAAATCCATTTTAGGATGTGACATTGAATCAGAAGAACTTTTAGTTGCATTGTCAACGATTTGTTCACAAAGGGGGAACCCTACAGTACAAGATGCGAGTTCTCCTTTCTCTTACACTTCTCTTACAATGCTTTTTCCTTTTTTTCCAAAATTACTAGGGACCCTAAGAATCTGTTTGCCATTTAAAAAACAAACAAAACAAATAAATAACCCACCACCACACAGAATTTGTGTTTTTCCAGGGAATTTTTATTTTTTACATTTTGTGAAAAAATTAAAACTAACTATTAATTGAATTTTACTGAAAGCACCAGTGACACTTATTCAGTGCACACAACCTCCCCCTCTTGTGGTTGATATTTGAATGCACTTTAAATTTAGAGTAGAATCCTGTTTATCTAGTCTAATACGGACTGGGACTAGATCATAATGAAAAATTAGGAGAACTGGCAAAGAGCTTTTTATCCTTTATTTTAAGACTGGGGTGGGGCTGATTGCTCAAGTCCCAGCCACTATTAGCCTCAGGTGGCTGGTGGTTAAGTTAATACAGAGAGCTGGAGAATGAAAGCTTAGATAAACAGCGTTGTAGTGTACATCAATAAAATATTATGTTGAACTGATACCTATATATTGTGCTAGGGAAACTGAAGTTCAGCATTTCATTTTTGTCACAGAAAAACAGAATCTTTATCAGAGATTTTTGTTTATTTTGTCACAGAAACCAGGGTCTCTGAAAATTACTATAATGGCTCGTATACAGCCTACCAGTCTGCTAAGCTGCAAAAAGCGAAGACTAAGCAAAACAAAAAGGTGTACTTATGTATGATACAAGATTCACATTGTCCATCTGTAAGATTGGGGCTACTACAGCTGTAGTATCTCTTGAGAATTAGATACGCGTTCCAGTGCGAAATTACTTCAGCTATTTGGATAATTATTGTATGAGAAATTCTTGCTGACACTTGTGAATTTGGTGCTGATTTAAACTGAAACATGAGATACCTTTAAAGCCAAATAAATTTCCAAACATTTGTAACACATGCATACTGCACTTTCTTTACAGTGAAGCATGATCACAAGAGAATTGTATTCTTCAAAAGCTAGTTCTATTCTGCGACAGAGAAGTGATTATAAGTGTCTAGAGTAAATTAAAGTATAAAAATGGTTTTAATTTATTACCAAACTGAAGCCTTTGTGGATTTCCCTCTACCTCCTTTATACTGCACAAGTTCAAACTACGCTATCACAAGGGAATTTACAGAGTGAAATGCAAGATTTCAGAGGCTTTATTGAAGCGCATGGAAGTCTGTCACAAGTCCATCACAGATCATGATGTCGCCTTCTAGCCAACATGGGGATTATCTCCTCTCAGGTAATACACCCTTC
The DNA here is from genome assembly GCA_007922175.1 of Pelusios castaneus. NCBI lineage: Eukaryota > Metazoa > Chordata > Testudines > Pelomedusidae > Pelusios > Pelusios castaneus. The sequence continues at coordinate 19,825,764 of ML685780.1, read as the reverse complement.
TCTGATGGTCTCTGCATACGTCATCCTCTCTCACCCTGAAGACCCTATTGCTCCAGGAACTGCAGCTTCATCTTTGTGACTTGGCCCTCTGGTCAGGTCACTAGTGTCCCCTTCTTCCAGGGTATCAAAGTCTTTCCACACAAACTGCCCCAATCTGCTTTCCACTACTGGTCTATACCTTTACTTTACTTACACTATATTGATGACATCATCATCTGGACCCATGGTAAAGATGCCTTTGAAGACTTCCATAGAGATTATGGAGTGAAAATTGTTAATCAAATTTAGCCTGGAATACGCCAAACAAGAGATCCACTTTCTGGACACTACAGTGCAAATTAACGATGGGCACAAAGACCACCCTATACCACAAACCTACTGATCGCTATAGTTACCTACATCCCTCGAGCTTTCATCCTTGACACACCACACGATCCATTGTGTATAGTCAAGCCCTAAGATATAAACGCATTTGCTCTGATCCTTTCGACAGAGAGACACCTTCAGGATCTCTATCAAGCATTCTTAAAACTACAGTACAAACCCACAGAAGTGAAGAAAAATTGACAGAGCCAGACAGGTACCCAGAAGTCAACTACTACAGGAGAAGCCCACAAAAAAAAACAACAGAATGCCACTGGTCACCACCTACAACCCCCAAGTCAGACCTCATCACCACATCATCAAAGATCTACAGCCTATTTTACAAGATGATCCCTCACTCCCTCAAGCCTTGGTAGACAGACCTCTCCTTGCTTATAGACAGCCCCCCAACCTTAAACAGATTCTCACCAGCAACTACAGATCATACAACAGAAACACTAAAGCAGGAACATACCCCTGCAACAAACCACGCTGCCAACTTTGCCCTCATATTTACACTAAAGACACCATCACAGGGCCTAATCAAGCCACCTACTCCATCAAGGGCTCATATACCTGCTCATCTACCAATGTGATTTATGCCATCATGTGCCGGAAATGCCCCTCTGCCTTATATATTGGACAAACAGGACAGTCTTTGCGCCAAAGAATCAATGGACACAAATCTGACATCAGAAATTGCAACACTGCAAAACCAACAGGGGAACACTTCGATCTCCCTGCTCACTCCCTTGACGACTTGTTGATAGCTGTGTTGAAACAGATGAATAACAAATCACAGCTTCAAAGAGAAACTGCAGAACTCGAACTTATATGCAAATTTGACTCAGTTGCCTTGGGGTTAAACAGGGACTATGGATTTTTCTCATTACAAGTGGTTAGACCTCACCCTCCTCTATGTGCTGTTCCCCAGTGTTTGAATCCTAACACCTATTTTGATTTGCTGTGACAGCCTGACCTGATCCTATGTCACACACTCCCCTGCATTTAATTTCCTCCCATTCTGTAAGTTTCCCATCTTCAAAGTGTCTGACGAAGTGGGATTTTCTCCCACGAAAGCTCACACTATAAATAAATCTGTCAGTCTTTAAAAGTGCCACAGGACTCTGTTGTTTTTCTACAATAGAGTAACAGGGCTACCCCTTTGGAATTTGGTCTATGCCAGTGGTTCTCCACTGCTGTGTCGCCACACGTGGCTAAGTGTGTCATAGGAGTGGGCCCCACAAGAAGTGGAAGCGTGGCTGCAGCTTCCTGTGGCTGTAGGCTGCAACTTCCCAGCAGGGGGCTTGGTGGCAGCAGCAGCGGGGGACGTGGTGGAGGCCATTTTGGCACGCACAGTCACGCAGGTCACTAACTATGTCACGACACAAAAAGGCTTGAGAACCTCTAGTCTATGCCACTTTCCCAGTGGCTGGTGAAGGAACACTGGACCACCCTCTACTCCAGCTCAGGGGCGCTCTCTACAGCAGCCAAGACCTGCAAACCGATGCCTTGCTGCTTTTCCCCTGACTCTTTCCTAGCTTTCTAGCTCTCCCCTCTCTGGGTTTACCAGTTGCACAACTCCCTCTTCCCAGGGAGTAACTACAGACTATCTGCCTCTATAACCCCAAACTCACCTCCTTTCTCCCAGGTAATGGCTACAGACTACTTCCCTAAAGTCCCCTTCTGCCCTCAGCTCCTGGTCTTTATACAGGCTCCTCCCAGCCCTATCTAGCTGAGACTCATCTAATTAATCCCTTTTCCCTGCCTCCTACTACAGACTGGGCAGTTAATTGATAACCAGCTGGTCACTTTAACCCCTTTAGAATTTGTGTGTCACAAAAGTAATGAACCCTGGAAACCATCACAGTCATGAAGCATCAGTTCCTGAGAGGTATTAAGAAGTACCTGCATTGAAATCACAGAGTTACTGATATCCATGTCATCTTAAAATCAGCCCCAACAGATATATTTATAGATTATTCTATTTATGATGTTGCATGTATTTATTCTGAGCTAATTTGTTGATAATTCTTTGGAGATGAGGCTTCCAGAAATTAAAATGGTTTGGTTTTTTGCTCTTAAAAGCTTCCTTAAGCTATGGGGGGCGGGTGTTCCATTATTGGCAGTGGTGCTCTGGATAGTCTCATATTTTGTTTTGGGTTTTTTGGTGGGAGAGAAGGAAGGGAGAAGAGAGGATTCCAACAGCAGATGCATCTCAGACTGGGAGTCTTTGGCCCTTAAACTGTGCAGAACCACAAAAAAAAGAGAGAGAGAGAGAAAACAACCAAACATAGCAGAAGAATAAACTCAGAGCTGACTTGAAGGAGAAAGACCATTTCCATAACACAGAATTTTCACAGCTTCAGTCACACTGAAAAACTGTTCTGTATAGAAAGACAAAAAGTGGGTATCTGAAATGGGAAAGGCTCTTATAATAGTGGAGGAGCAAATTCATTATAGCTTTATTACTTGGCACAAGGTACAGGTTCTACCATCCAGATCTTGAAATGGAGGTTTAGCAGCTTACTACCATTGGTTGTCTCTTTATCTCTGATTTTTCCATTAATAAAAGCTATGGAGATTTATTAAATACATCCGATTGTTCTTCTAATATAAAATGAACATTAAAAGGGATGAATGCAAAACTGGTGTAAATGAGAATGATGGATGGTGAAAATCTAATCACAACATAAACAGAATAGCTTTATGATACAGTAAAGCACCAAGGGTGGGAAAGTAAGGACTGTTCACTCCTTATACATCATTAAAGCCCACACTTGTAATACTACATGCAAGTTGAGCACCTCAGGAAAAAGAATGATACTGAGAAGCAGAGACAGTTTAGTGAATAGTTACTAACATGATAAAGGGCTTGTAGGAAGAGACATTAAACTCTTCAGCTTTCCTTAATGCATAAAGCTCAGAGAAAAGAGGTTATGAGAAGCCTGCAAAGAATTAAAAGGATAGCTGCCCTGAAGAAAGGAGCTTTTCTGGTTTTTATAGAGAGCAGAATTAGGAATAATTGTCTGCTTAAAAGTTATAATCAACATCAGAAAAACATTTTTTTCTTCAATATTAAGAAAAATTAGAATGTAAAATAATCTTGAGATCAATAGAAATATTCAGAAATCACCTAGATAAATTTATCTATTAGAAACATTCTTCCATGTTGCAGTGCAGAGGATGGACTAGATGACTAGTTTTCTTCGCTATACTTTAACCACCGACACGTGAGAAGACATAAGAAATTAACTTATTTAGTGACTATTAGTAGGGCACCACATGCACTATTTATTCCTGCTTTTTTCAAATATAATAGCCACCTGAGCATACAGCAAAGTGGAAATATCAATTGATGCTGCTGGCAAATACTATTAGATACAAAGTCCTGGTATTAATACCTGCTCTAGGCTCTCTGAAGCACATTAGTAGTCTGCATCCCATTCAGCCACATGCCCTCATGTGTTTAACTTCAAGATTTAGAGCAGGAGGATAGCCTTGCAGCTAAGGCATTGGAAAGACTCACAAAAATAGACTTCAGCTTCCGAATTTGTCACAGACTTCCTGTGTGACGTTGTGTAAGTCACTCAATCTCTCTTTGCCTCAGTTCCTGCCTGACCTATAAAACAGAGATGATTGTGCAATCCAATGGCAGGGGGCACTCTTTGAGGCAAGAGCAACATTATTATGTATGCATGCCACACCTAGTAAAATGGGGCCTTGTTTTCAGATGAGGTGTCTAAGCACTAATGCAATAGATAATTGTCACAGACTCACCTCACCATCCCATGGCACCTCCTCACAACAGGACCCAGCATGGCAGTCCTCTGCCTCACTCTCTGCCAGGCTTCTGTGGGCTGTAGAGTAGCATGGCCCTCCAACCAGATCACACTAAAACTCCCATCGCTTCTGGGTTAACAAAGTCCAATCTCAAAAATTCTTCCACCCTTCTCGGGCTAAATCTTCTACAAAATTCTTCTGCTATAGAGTGCCAGAATCCTAGTTTCTCCCAAGCACTGAGCTCAGAACTGTTGCCCTGGAGTCTCAGTTTAATCCCCCCACCTGCTTCTGAAGGCTCCTTCCCTCCCGCCACTATCTCCCTTCAGACTACCCCTCAGCACAAACATCTTCCTCCTGGATTCCCTATCATTCCTTTCCCAATGGAAAATCTTCTAACTACTTCTTTCCTTCATCTCCCCTGTGTACTACTCTGCAGTCTTTCCTTTCCAGAAACCACACAGTCTGGTGCTCCCCAGCTGGGTCCAATCTTTAATTATCTATCTCCCATTCAGGTGCCACAGAATGGCTAACTGGGCAATCTAGCTCCTTTTAACCCTGTCACTACCAGAGTGGGGTATACACTCCCATCACAACAGTTACAAGTTTGCTATTGTTTCATTATAATATCATGTGCTGTTTGCAGTGGTGTTGTCCCATGTTGGTCCCAGGACATGAGAGAAACAAGATGAGTCAGGTAACATATTTTACTAGATCAGCTTCTGTTGGTGAAGGACAGAAGCTTTCCAACTTTATAGAGCTCACCTTCAGGTGACCTGAAGACAAGCTCTTGCGGAGTTTGAATGCTTATCTCTTTCCCCAACAAAAGTTGGTCCAATAAAAGCTATCACTTCACCCATATATATCACAGTATTTTTAAAAGCATTTTTCTTGATCACCAACTGAATTAATGTCTGTTATAAGTCCCCCCCTTATTACTAGAGATGAGCCATAGCATGCTCAAGATCTGTTTTCCTCAAAGATCAGGGTAGTTTGAATTTAAGCTTCTGATTTAGATCCTTTTTCCCTTTACATCAGATTTATTTAAAATGAAGGCTGCATCCACCCTCCAGTTCCCAATACTTAGTTTCCACAGGTAACAGCTCCATATCTGAAGGGTTCTAAGAGGTCAGAGTCCATATCTGCTATTCCAAAGTGATTTTTATATGTTTTGTTCTCATTAATTGGGATATTAATAATTATCAGTTCCAACTGGTCTATTGCAGTTGATAAATGACAGTCATGGAAGATATGAAAGCAAGAAAATGTCATGTTTGTGGTGTGTATTTTTTAAAATATATAAGGTATTATGAGAAGCTGATGGCAATCCCTATATTTAGATGGCCTAACATTTTTCATTAAATAAGACTACTGTGAATTTTTCTGAGACACTTGAAAACCTCCACTGTTTACAGCTGGCCTCTGAAATATGCTGGGGGAAGCCCCCAAATTAAGTGGTGCCTTTTCTTTGTGACATTACATTCTGTTTAGATTTTGCTGAGATATAAACTTTTGAAAATCACATTTCCATTCTCTCCCTTGCATTCTCCAGGAACAGTCTCAAAAGTTGGGCTCACACCGCCACTGGGAAAAAAGGAGCAGCACACTATTTGGCAATCCCTAAATTAGGAACTATGAAAGCAGCTAGGTAGGGGGTGAGTAAAGAGCCACGCCAGACTCTCTTTAATCCCTTTGCACTAGTAGTTCATCCCCACCACTGCATCTGGAAGCATCGCATGGGGCATGAGCTTCCCCACCAAAGGAAAGAGTCAAACTAGGCTTCTTTGATGGGGCTAAATCCAGCACAGATCTCAGCACCCTCCCCATTGTCATACGCCTATATTTACAGTAGCATACAGAGTACGAACCCTGCAAACATCCCTACCCTGGGTATAAATAGCGTACAGTGTGAGACACTGTGTAGGAGAGTAAAGACATGCCAGAACCTTAGGCTACATACCTCACATGGTTTTCCACATGCCCAAGCAGTTCTTCCCTCCTCTACACTGTTAAAAATAGTAGGGTAGCATACTATTGCCTCCCCTCCTGTCCCAACCTTTCACTGCCACATGTAGCTACACACTGCAGTGTAGAAGCAACCTGCTTTTCACTGTTTTGTGTGTAGTTACACATAGTCTACGTACCACCACCAGCGTAGACAAGGCCTTAGAAAGCCTTCTACAAGCAGCTCATATACTTAGTCCTATAGTGTAAGTGGTCAAAATCAGTGCTCTAATGCTGAAAGGTCATGGTGATGAGTAGCTGTTACAACTCTATGTAGCAAAACTTTTTACCTTTCCCTTTTAAAAAATCCTAGGAAATTATATACAAAAAACCCTATATTAAAAGAACATGAATTGGACTCAATTTTATTATAAAAATGTATATGTGTTGCATCTTTCAGGAGACTTGCATCAAATTTGCAAAACGGGGTTATTATTATTAATTTATCAAATAGATTATTGCTGCAGAAAAGCATGTGCTTACATGTTTGCTTTTCAGTAGGAAATTAGATTTCGTTCCCAGTTGGGTAATAGAAATACAATTCATTACCAAGAGTTAATCTGAAGTTACAATCTGGTGTAAATGTCTTTAAAAGAAAAGACCAATATAGAAAGAGACCGAATGGGAAATTGAAATTATAATAAAGAATACGACCCTCTTCACTGCAGTATTTTTATTTTAAGTTAAGCATAATGCAAGAGGAGAGGAAGTGGGAATTTTTTCCCCTTCTATGTAAATACAGCAAACATCATTACTACTTGTTGATAAACAGAGACCCTTACAGAGCCTCACTGATAGCACTACTAGAGTATCAGCAGGCAGTGCCATTGAGCAACAAATAATACCCTTTGGGTCACAGAGTTGGTTTCTCACCTCTGAAGTACAGCACAAAGGAGCCAAAGTGGAACAGTAGTTTTTAAAGTGATTCAGCTGACTGTTGCCACCATCTTGAGACCTCAAACTTTCAAAAACCGAGTTGTCTATAGTTGGGTATTCTTTGTAAGGCCATCCAAAGGAAATTGAAGCTCAGAAAAGCTGTCATATAATAACCATACACCAGATCCATTTCATTAGGATTGTGCTTTGGATTAAAAAAAAAATCTTTTGTTCCTTCAGTGAAATTATTAAAATTAAAATACCTGAGCAAGAGTCGAATCAATTAATCTCTCCTTTTAGCCATGTGAATAAACGCCTTGCAATTTGTAAGCAGCAACAAAACAAAACTGATTTTCCTTACTGCCCTCTTTGGTTGCTCACATCACATCATATTTTGTTTGTCATGTGAAACTGTTCCTTTTGTCCTTGGTTTCTCCTGAGGTCAGAGACCTCATAAATAAAATTGTATAAAACCCAACAAACTACAACAGCAAAATGATCACCATTTCTCCTAACTAGAGCATCCGCAGAGCCCTGAACTCTGACAAGCCACTTGTGTCAAAAAGAAGCCGCAGCACTAAGCATCAATACCAGTATGTTGTATTTGCTAAAAGCATTGTACATTATGCAACACCATGGTAGCTGGAGAACTATATACGAAGGGCCTGTGGTTATGTATCTGAAAAGTAATTGAAAGACTGCCTCCTTTTGGCTGTGCAAAATATTTGAGCTCTGCCTCTGACAGTATATTTCTTTCATCATCTTGATTATTTGTTTCCAGGCCTGCTGATGATCATGTTCTAAGAGTCTCATGAGAGATCTCACTCTCTCCTTTCTTGGAAACATCTGCTTCATTTTTAGACACGTTCTTTTTTATTTTTCAGGTTTTGACAAATTGAAGGAAATAGCTACATGATGAACTCATTTTTAAGTGCTGTGCAAGCAGCAAGGGGTTCTTTTCTATTGTTACATAATGGTGGTGTTTCACCGTTTCAGAGTATCTTTTGCATTTTCACTGTCTTGTAGAATTCCACACAGTTTATGCAAAACAGTATGACTAGCCTTAGAAATGGGTTATCTGGGAAATTACTTTGAGGCTGAAAACAAGAGTGTGCCCAACATTCCCTCCATCACCACCAACACTACCTGATTATTTTGTGGAGGTACCAAATTATGGTTTTCCCAGGATAACTGAAAATGTTCCCTGCTTGGCTATACCTTTACTGTTTACTCCTTACTCAGTATCTTCATTCTCTTCATTCTGTAATGGTCATCGCAAGGAGGAGCTGTAGTGTATCCTGCAGCCAATTCAATTATGGAAAACTCTCATAGGCCTTCAGCCACCCAGCTTTCACAAAGATTTGTTTCTGGCTCAGCCAAGGGTAAACCACACCCAGACACAAAAATTTGTAAAGCGCCTACATTAACACAATCATATTACTCAACATATGTGAAAACGTGACTGAAAAGGTTTGAGCCTAGGCAAGGCCCTGCCTCCAGAAGTTAACCAACTCATTTTATTTATTTCTTTATTCATTCCTCTCTAGAACACTTAAAAATCTACTGATTTAAAGCACTATATAAGAATTAGGTTTTATTATAGGTTCCCATCTGCTTCATGTGATGCAGAGTAAGTGGAGTACAGCTGATTATACTGGGGTACATCCCTAGTTACCAACAAATATTTAATTTCAAGCAATAAATCTCAAAAGAAGGAGGGGATGAAGTCTACAAAGGGCTCCCTGTGTCAAATAGTTTGCCAGCATGCAGAGCCTGAAATATGTTCCCAGACAACATTCAACTCATATAGAAAAACATAAATAAATAAATATTTCTGAAGAAGGTGCTAGGCCAGGCGTTTCAAACATGCGGCCCGAGGGCCAAATGCATCCGGCTTCCATCTGGCCCACAACTGCGCTCTGCAGGACCACACTCCCCCTAATAGAGAGAGAATGTGGTCTTGCAGTCCTGCAGAGTGCAGTCTTGCATATCCAGCATGCCGCAATGCCATGAGAGTGTCCGGTCTCATGACATCATGTAGCGCTGGGTATACGAGACTGTGCTCCGCAAGACCACATTCTCTCCCTAAAACAGAGAAGGAGGTGTTGCAGAGCGCAGTTTAAAATAAATAGCACTCCGCAATGCCACGAGAGTGCCATAGTATTTAGATTTATGGTATGTACGGCCCACTTGAAGTACATTTAAATCAAATCTGGCCCACCATAGCAAATGAGTTTGACGCCCCTGTGCTAGGCAAAACTAATTGCAAATACTTCACCGAGCAAAAAATATCATCTCAATATAAAAGTGAAGTAATTATCTGTTTTTTCTTGCTTATTCCCTTCTTTCCTTTCATCCTCTTTCTCTCTTCTAACATGCTTACTCCCTTTTACTATCATCAGACCAAGGGCATCACTGGTGCTGGGCACAAGGGGCATGGACCCCAAGTGTCCAGGCCAGTGCTCTGAGTCTCTAGCTGGCCTGACCCAGCTGGGATCTGGGGCTGATTCTCAGAGGTTGGCCTGGCTCAGGACCAGTGGCAGAAGTGGGATCCAGCCTGGCCATGGACCCAGGGCTGCCGGATCTGGCCCCAGCTGGGAACCTGGGGCCACTGGTGGCAGCGACAGGTGATGGATCTGGCCCTGGCCAGGGACCCGGGACTGCTGGCAGTGACAGGATCTGGCTCAACTGGGGACCTGGGGCTGGCCAGTGGTGGCAGGCGCCCGATCCAGCCCCAGCCAGGGACCCAGGGCCAGCAGGCAGCGGCAGCAGGCACCTGATCCAGCCTTAGCCAATGGATCGGCCTGGAGCCATGGGGGGGACATGGTTTGGATTGGGGGGGTGGGACCCAGGCTTTGCCCTAAATTTTGTTTGGGGGCAGTGACATCCCTGCATCAGACCTCCTCAACTCTCATTCACTGAGTATTTTCCCCTCTCCTTTCCTTTCTTTGAGTGTCTGCACCTCCTTCACTCTCATTCTTTTTCCCCTCTGTAGGAGTGAGAGTACAACTCCTTCTCCATGTGCATTCAATGCTTTGCCTCTCTACTGAACCTGATGGAATGTTGTCAAGAAAAACTGTGGCATTTCCATGTGGTCCAGCAGTAGACAATCCATCAGCTGCTGGAAGGTCACGAAGGGCCCCAGGAAGGCTGAGAGGCTTCCAGGCGAATTGATAGAGTGCACTGGGGGTGGCGAAGGTGATCTTCTCCTTGGAGCCCAGTTCCAGTAGGATCTGTCAGGCCTAGAGTGGTGATGTCACGGGTCTCCCCTAGGTAGTCATGGAACTCATTCACTTGTGGCATTAAGCAGGCATCAAATTTTGAAATGGCATTGACATTCCAAAAGTCGATGCAGAATCACATGTCCCATCAAGCTAGGGGACTAGCTCTATGGGACTGTAACATTTGCTTTGTGATCTTTCGATGTCTCTTAGGTTCAGCATTACCTGGACCTCTAGTTCCACAACCTCCCGCATCTGGAGTAGAACTGGCCTGGTTGATTCATGAATCACTTCCCCTGGAGTGGTATCAATGGGTATGTCTACACTAGCAATTTAGGTCAACTTAAGGACGCTTAAGTCAACCTAAATTACTCCAGGTCCACACTGGCCTTTCATTAAGTCGACTTAAGAGTGTCCTTAAGTTGAGTTAATAACTACCAGTCATTAGGTTGACTTAACGCTTAAGTCAACCCATTAAGTCGACCTAAAGTCGGTGTGGATGCCCTAGGTCGATTTAATTTCCTAAGTCGACCTAGGGCTGGGGAGAAGGGAGCCGCAGCTCCCTTGTGCCACGGAGCCCCAGCAGCTCCATGTCCAGGGAGCCCCAGACGCTCCCTTGTGCCAGGGAGCCCCAGTGGCTCCCTTCTCCCTGGGAGCCTTAGCTCCCTGACAAGAAGGGAGCCATGGCTCCCTGCCGAAAAGGGACCCGCGCAGGTCCCAGCAAGAATGGAGAATTGGTGAGGTTTCCAGCTTGGGCCAGGTTCTTGTACAGCCACATGACATTCTGGAGGAGTCCCTGGCTTGTGGGTGGGGTCTGCTCCCAGGTCTCCCTCATTAGGGCCAGCAACCCCAGGGCTCATGTCTTTCAAGCAGTTTGAATGGAGAGAACTGGATGGAGGCTTGATGGCAAGCAGCAAAGGTCACATCAATTGATCATAGTGGCACAGGCCCTCTGGTGGGAACTTACGAAGCATCCCTTAAGTGTCCAGTTAAAACACTCCATCAGGCCATCTGTCTGGGGATGATAGACAAATGTCTATAGTTTCCCCATCTCCATGAGGCTGCATAATTCACACAGTAGCTGCCTGGTAGTTGAAGTTAGTGCCCTGGTCTGTTAAGATTTCCTTGGGTAGCTCCACTTGAACAAAAATCTTCATGAGCTTGGCAGTGATGTTCCAGGTGGTGGCAGATCAGAGCTGGACAGCCTTGGGGAAGCATGGGGCATAGTCCATAAGGAATAAAATATAGCGATATCCAGCTTCACTTTTAGCAAAAGCTCCTACAAGATCCTTGGCAACCCTCTTGAATGGCATCCTTACCATGGCCAAGAGAACCAGGGAGGATTTTGGGATTCCTATAGGCTCCGCAAACTCCAGGAGGTGCAGTAGTTCTTGACATCCTAGTGTATCCCAGGCCAGAAGAACAGGACCAGGGCCTGAGCAAAGGTGTTCTCCTGTCCCATGTGATGTATGGCCAGGACATCATGGGCCATCCTTAACACTACTCGTCGAAGGCATCAGGACCTGATGAGCTGGGATCAAGGTTCATGGATCCTGGGTTCCTGAAGCACTCAATATAGGTGTTCCCTTGTTAGCTCAAAGCAGGGCCACTGTGCGGTGAGTCAGTGGTCCTTGCCATTCCATCAAAATAGGCTAGCTTAGTGGTTCCCAATCCTTTGTCCCCAGGCCAAAAGTCAGTTTCTGGGTCCTCAACTCCCAGATCAGCTGCTACTGCTGGGCCCCCAGCTACTGGAGCTGCTGCTGGAGCTGGGGCACCTGTTGCTGCTGCTGGGCCTCATCCCACCACTTCATCATCTTTTCCAGCTCCATGCTGATGCTCAGTTTGTTGGCAGGCTAGGAACACAGGCAGCATCTCTCTGTATCAGAGGGTGTAGGATGCCCGTATTCTTCACCACATGTAATGCGTGGGGCTGTCCCTCCCCGTCCATCTGGAAGGCAGGCCACATCCTCTCACTACAATGTCTCTCTGTGATCTGATGCCTGAAGAAAGAATTAGTGTTCATGGAGTGATCAGGCAATTTATAGACTCCAGCTTCAGGCAAAGTGGGGCAGTCAAGCAATCTATAGCCCCAAGCCCTCAGCCAGGGCATGGCAATCAGGCAATCTATAGCCCCATGCCCCTGAGATAGGGCAGGGAGATCAGGAAGTCTATAACCCCAAGTGAGTCTAGGGCCTTTGAGGCAGCAGGCGAATGACAGTAAAGGCTCAGGGCTGACAGGAAGGGCTGCTGCCCAAGGGGTATGCAGGCCCTCCTGACTCCACCGTGTCCCAGCACAGTACTCTAACAGTGGCGCAGGGTTCTGCTAGTGAGTCAGCAGGGCTCCAGCCACATCTCACTGTTCCGCTTCAGGCTATAACACAATCAGACAATTATCTGGCTTCCTTCCTACTCCCTTTCCCTGGAGTACCTGGGCGTCAGTCTCTCGAGGGTAAACTGTAAAGGGTAGTTCTAACAGGCCATCCATGTCACAGGCGGCAGGCAGCTGGTCAAGGTCCTCTGGATTCCAGGCAGTATGCAGCTCTGGTAGCTCCTCATTGAGCAACGGTCAGGCTTGAGTTCAGGGCCATCCTTGGGGGAGGGGGGGGGGTGAACGGGGTGATTGCCCCGGGCCCCATGGTTACATGTGCCCTACGCTGTCCTACTCCCAGTGGGGCAGTGCGGGGCCCGCACTGCGGGACCCCCACAGCCGTGCTTTGCTCTGCTCCCCGCTGCCCTCTGCAGTGAGCCGAAGCCAGCGGGACGGGCCAGGAGCACTTGGCCCAGCCTCCATGGTGGAGCAGGCAGGCCCAGGGGTGGGGCAGGCACACGGGACCCAGACTCTGGCCCGGCCTGCTGCCTGCCTCACACAGCTGCATGCGGCCGGGGCAGGCCCTTGCTGGCGGCATGGAGCCTTGGCTGAGGCCAGCTCCTGGCAGCAGCCTCTGGTCCCTGGCTGGGGTGCCTGCCCCAGGCAGCCTGGGGTCCTGGCTGCGGCCAGGGTGGTGGTGGCCTCAGCCGGATCCTGCTCGCAGCTGCAGCTGGGGCCAGCTCTCCCTGCAGTCCGGCAGTGGTGGGTGGCCTTGGCTTCCCGGGGCCGGGGCCGGCTCCCCAGGGGGCGGAGTGGGCCGACTTGCCATGCTCCCCTCCAGCATGGGCGGGGGGCCCACCTAGGCCAATTGGCCCTGGGCCCCACTCCCCGCAAGAGACGGCTTTGCTTGAGTTCCAGCACCAGGGTAGAAGCGTCCTTCTCCTCCAGCAGCTCCACCACCACTGAGCTAGAGGGCTTGCCTGTTACATTTCCTGTCCTGCCCCTTTGCTTCCAGCAGGATGGGCAGAGGTGTCTTGATTCCGCCCACCAGGAGGAGGTGGGCCATCCCTCCCTCTCCATCTCTGAGGGAGGCAACGTCCTTCCCCACCCCCCCCCACCCCCCCGCTACAGGTGGACACAAATAATCTGTGCCTCCTCTTTGAGCAGACAGTAAACTGCCTTTATTTTCCCCCAGGCACATAAAAAAAACACAAGCCAATTACTATAAAGACCAGAATTTTTTCTGCCTCAAGCACCCTGCTCCAGACTGCAACAGTTAGATCTGCAATCACACAGTACCCATATTCTCATCTCAGTTACAGTGATGTAATCCTTTTGGCTTCAGCAGGACTGCATCTCTGTAACACAGAGGAGTGTTTGGCCCAGAGTCAGTTTGACTCTTTACTGAGAGGCATGAAGAAACGAAAGCTACAACAGGCAAGACTTCAGCTACACTATGCCAAAGCGATCATTCTGAATGTAGCACAGAGAAGATTGTTAGTCATGTATAAGGTCAGTGAATTAGAGCTTTGTCATGTTCTATTCCTAGTTTTCTATGCATTGTAACTGTCACGCTTTTATTATATCTTCATCTTATTTTCTTTCGCTTAAGCAAACGAGATGCTGCTTTTCCACAAGAATCTGACTGCAGGGGAAGCATGTGCCCAGGGATTTGTTTTCCTGGTGAGACTTTTCAGAAGGAAGTTTGGTTAGGCTAAAGCTACCAAGAGTGAAAATTAAGCTCATCTATTTCTCTGATGGAGTTTTAATTTATATTTTAATTTGTTTCCTTCTCATTTATATCAGTTTTAAAGTTAGGCTTGGCCTGGGTGACTGGACCTTTGATAGGTGTGATGGATGTCTGCATAAATGGCAGGGCTGATCTTTTTATAGATCAATGCGTTCTCTCTTCCAGCTTTGTCAGATGTCCTAGAACATCTATGTCAGCAGGTAACAGTGGCCTTTTCAGGCTAGTGTGCTGTTGCAGAGTGTCTGTCCTGAGGCTGGAATAGGTTTGTTTGTTTATGTTTAGAAAGTAATATCCAAAGTACCTCATTATTAGCAGCTATCAATGAACTCTTGCTCTCCTCATTATACCTTGCACCTGGCCTCACCATCTAGCCTGTAGGCTGAGGGGCAAGGCCTGGACTTATGATACTCCCTAAGCTGTGATATACTGGTAAACAAAAGTTACTGACTTCTGCAACTCTTCTCTTCTTATGGTCTGGTGTAAAAAGATTTGACTTCTAAGGGCATTCTACCATGAAAGCTGACGAAAAGCTCCCACCAACCTCTTTACTCCTGGTTATACAGTCTATTGGCATCTTGCAGTCTGTGATCAAAACCCCTTAAGTCAGTGGTTCTCAAATCCCTTGAAAGCTGAGCTTCTTTGCAATCAGAAAATGAAACCAATCTTGCCCCATTCTGCATGGTTCTCTATGGTTAAAGGCCTACACATCTTAATGTAGGCTTACCAGATACCAAAGCATGGAAAGGAGGACAGGGAAGTACGAAAAGGAGGACATGGAGAAAATGTAGTATTAATATAACTGTCATTACCATATTATGTCATGGAAAATGGGTAATGATTAATGAATGCATGGCAGCATGAAAAAAAATGGAGAAGAAGTTGAACAACAGAATTATTCTTAGGGGGCACATTAACTGCCGGATGGAGGACATGAAGGTAAAAAGGAGGACGTGTCCTCCTTTTGCCTAATGTCTGGTAACCCTATCTTAATGTAAACATCTTCCAAACAACCCTGGCTAGTCCTTTACTCACCAACACTTTTTGAGGAATGCTAGTGTAAATTATCACAATATAATTCTCTTCTCTTCTTTCTTACATGCTTTGATAAGCAGGAAAATAGCAATGTTGACCATTAAAACATCATCACTAGCAACCAGGTTAGCACCCATTGAAATAGATGGGACAGTTCACACAACAAAACAGCTTTCTGAGGCTATGTACACACGATCAGATTAAAGTGCAACATGGCAATCGCGCTATAAAAAACACATGACCTTTATTGTGGGATAACGCATACACACGTCGCTCCTTGCAACGCAACAGAATTCCTTGCATTATCGCGGTTGAGCACAATGAATTCTGGGCACCTATCCCATCGTTCCATTTTCCCTGAATCGGAGCTTGGAATCATGGGATGAAGGAAAGGAACGCAAAGCGCCATGGGTAAAGTCTCAGTTTCCCGTGGTGCTTTGTGTTCCCCCATGCGATTAATAAATCTGTTAGTCTTTAAAAGTGCCACAAGACTCTGTTGTCTTTCTACAATAGACTAACACGGCTACCCCTTTGGAATCGTTTCCAATAGCAACTCGCGCCTATTTTCAACAGTGCAGTGACGCACCGCACCACTTGCAAGCAATCACAACAGCGACAGCATGGATCCTGCTCTGATCTCCACTGTCGCCTTCAACATTCTGAATACATCTCGGCTTGTTGCTCAGTACGCAATGAGCTCTGAGTCAGATGAGGACGCTGAGGAGCAGGGGCTGATCGATGCCATGCAGAGCAACAGCACCGCGTTGCTCAGCTCCTTCACCGATCATCTGCACACGGTGCAACGCCGTTTCTGGTCGCGAGAGACGAGCACCGAGTGGTGGGATCACATTGTTATGCAGCTGTGGGATGACGAGCAGTGGGTACAGAACTTTCGAATACGGAAAGCAACCTTTCTGGAACTGTGTTCCCAGTTGGCCCCTGCGCTGCGACGGAAAGACACCAACATGAGGTCAGCCCTAACCGTGGAGAAGCATGTAGCAATTGCTGTCTGGAAGATGGCGACTCCTGACTGCTACCGGTCTGTTGCAAACCAGTTTGGAGTCGGGAGGTCCACCGTCGGATTAGCCCTCTCACAAGTGTGCCAAGCCATCAATCGCGTTCTGCTACAGAGGATGGTGACGTTGGGCAATGTTCGTGAGATTGTGGACGGCTTTGCTGCCATGGGATTCCCATGGGCTGTGGGGGAGCCATAGACGGCACACACATCCCTATTTTGGCTCCAGACCATCTCGTGACCGAGTATATCAACAGGAAGGGCTACTTCTCCATGGTGCTGCAAGCACTCGTGGATCACAAGGGGCGTTTTACGGACATCGACGCTGGGTGGTCGGGAAAGGTGCATGATGCCCGCATTTTCAGGAACACTGGTCTGTACCGGAAGCTGCAAGGGGGTACCTTTTTCCCTGATCAAAAAATTACAGTGGGGGATGTGGAGATGCCCATAGTCATCCTCGGAGACCCAGCATACCCACTGATGCCATGGCTCATGAAGCCGTACACCGGGAACCTAGATCGCAGCAAGGAGCGGTTCAATTACAGATTGAGCTGCTGCAGAATGACTGTGGAGTGTGCCTTCAGCCGTTTAAAAGGGCGCTGGCGATGTTTGTATGGGAGGCTGGACTTGGCGGAGGACAACATCCCTGCTGTGATTGCGTCGTGTTGTGTCCTCCATAACATTTGTGAAAGTAGGGGAGAAAAGTTTTCCCCGGTGTGGGCTATGGAGGCACAGCGCCTCGAGGAAGCATACGAACAGCCAGCCACTAGGAGTATTAGAGTGGCCCAAGGAGAAGCTGCTCACATAAGGGAGGCACTCAGGGAGCATTTCAATTATTCCCTCCCCTAGTTAACTTCCAGGACGCATCAGGTGCACCTTAAGAGATTTTCAATGTGTGTGTACAAATAAAACCACTCTTCAACTTATTTGTTACTGTTTTTATTCAAACCTAAAAGGTGCAGTGGGGGGGGTTACAGGTGGGTGTAGCTCCGGGTCTCTAAAAAGTAGCTGGGGGGGGGGGACTGGATGTTGTACTGTACCGGGGGGGAAGTGTGGCCTTCAAAGAAATGCTTTGAGGGACTACGGGGAGTGGGAGGCAGACACGGCTGAACTGTCTGGAGTGGAGCCTGGACATTAATCGCCTGGGACTGCAAAGCAATCATACTCTTGAACAGTTCTGTTTGCTCCTTCATGACGCTTATCAGTTCGTCCCTATGTTTCTGCCTCCTCTGTTGGGATTCCTCTCTCCAGGCTCGATTCTCCCTTGCGGATTCCTGTGTTGCTTTCAGCAGGTCCTGAAACATATCCTCCCTTGTTTCTTCGAGCATGCCGCCAAATGTTTCTCATTCGGTCAGCTGGGGTAGACACCGGCCTTGTGAAGGTCGAATCTAATTAAAAAATAACAATAATGAAATTGTTAACACATAGCATAGATAACCAATGTAACCTTACAGTAGCACATTCCACTGGAAGGTACAGGGCGGTCAACACCCAGTGCTTCGCTGAAGCGGACAAGGTACATCCTAATAGAAAGCTTACTGGGGGCTAACAATCTGCACTGGGCACACAGATGGAACCCGATATCTCTCTCCTCAGAGTGCCCCTGCCAGCTAGAATACATATCCTCCATGCCACCGGTTGCAAGCCAGGACCATGATGTGAAATTGGTTAAAACTCAAAATAGAAAGACCTGAATGCCTCTTCAATGTGAAACTTCAGAGAGATTTTCAAACAACAGTTCTTGTTTTATTTACGAGGCAAAGAATTAAAGGAAAAGCCACAAAAATCAATGTTTCTGCATACAGTGGAAGAGAAAGTAAGAACTGTGTAATTAGAGCTATGTGAGGAACAATTTATTTAGCACAACTTGTTTCTTTCCCTGGTCAGAAGTTGTCTGCCGCCACATGTGCTTTTTTGAATTTGTTATTAAAATTGCTGGCTAATTTCAGTGAATAGTTCTTGGTTTGTAGTGCATTGGCAGTTAACCTGAGCTGCTGCCAATACCACAATGTCCACACTGCTCGCACGCAAGCTTGAGCTGAGCTAGTGCGACTCTTTCTGCCTGCACTGGGAATCACATCTCCCAACTACAGTGTGAACACTGCCAAGGAGGGAAACTCTGGTCTTTCAAGACTCCGGAGCACACTTTTATCATATAGGAAAATGTTGTGTTTGTATATAATTACAAATAATGTATTAAAATTTAAAAAACCAAAAATTTAAGTGACTTATTAGGGAAAATTTCTTAATGATGAGAGCTATTGGGCTGTGGAACAACCTCCCAAATTAAGCATTAAGCCCTTATGTTTGACTTATGTAAAATTAGACTATATTAAAGCGTTAAAATATGTTAAAGGGACAATCGTGCACTGGAAGTGAAATGCACACATTGAGATTTCACTACTGGCAGCTACAATTCTTTGACAAACCAAATACACAGACAAAGATCTATGATCTGGTCTACACTACAAAATTAAGTTGACGTAAGGCACCTCACATTGATCTATTTATGCATGTGCCTACTCTTAAATTTGTCTCCTGCCTATGTAATGCCCCATTATGGAGGCACAGGAAGTCATCTCCCCAAGAAGCACTGAACTGTGGTCAATGGAATGTCAGTGTAGATACTGTGTGGCTTATGTTGACCCTAACATCCCATCAGCAGCTGTCCCACAATGCCCAACACTGACCACTCTGGTTACAATTGTAAACTCCTCTGGAAAAAGGTCAGGAAACTGAAAGTCACCTCCCTCCATTTAAAATCACCATGTATTTTTGAAATGGCTTTCCCTGATTGCCCACCCCAATATGCACGCCTGATCATGGACAAGTAACAGGCAGTAAACAAACATTCACAGGAACTGTGTCCTGTTTGTGACTTTTTCTAAAAATAACCTGGGGAAGGGGAAGCAGAGGGGAGGGAGAATGACATCTGGAGCCCCATGATTGGGACAACTGACAGTCCAAGTCTCACCGCCATGTGGGAGACACAGCCCTGGCCACAGCCACTGAGATGGGGCATGCATTGCTGGCTCTAGCCCTGGCTGAAGTGATGCACAGACCAGGCTCCAGTGGCAGCTGCAGGTGGTGGGATGCACACAGCCCTGGCTCTGGCCCTGGCTGCAGCTGTTGACAGCTGAAACGGAAGTCATCAAGGCCTGGTAAAGTAATGGAATCCGTGACTTCCATGCTTAAATTGTATCCTTAAATGGAATATGAATGGCATTTTGGGATAGATAACATTGCTCCCCCCTTGCTCCTAGTCACTTCTGTGCAACTTGTTTACGCCCCACCATGCATTGCCAAAATTTTCCCAGTGGGCTAGATAATGGCAAGCTGTACACTGGGACACCTGTCCATGGTACACCACACTGCATCGACACAAGCACCCCTGTTGATTATGTACAGTGCTGACACATGGAGTCAAATATGCAAACACACGAGGGACACACTGCGACAACTTTATGTGGATGTAACTTGCATCAAACAAACTGAATAGTGTAGCCCAGGAGTCGGCAACCTTTGCCGACCCGTGCCGGACCCTCCTCCACGACCCTCAGCTGGTGCAGACGATCCACTCGTGGAAAGAAGCCACCTGGACTGGCTTCTCTCGGCAGCGTGCCTGGGGACCCCTATCCCCAGTCACGCCATGGAAAGAAGTTGCCTGGAGTCATTCCTTTTGGTGGTGGCACACCACAGAGAGGAGCCGCTCTGGGTGGCTTCTTTATATAATATACCTGGGGCATGGATAAGGCAGGGACCTCCGCACTGCAGTTGCCCCTGAAAGAAGCCACTTGGAGTGTCTTTTGGTGGCAGGAGTGGCAATTTCTGTGGCCCACAGAGGATGCCGAGTGCCGCTCCAAATGGGCTCGTGTGCCACTGTTGGCACATGTGCCAGGGGTTACCTATTGCTCTAAAGTGGAATGTGCAAACAAATTGGCATATTTGGAAACAATGTGGAAAAGAAAAACAAAATTTGCTGATGTACTGTATCAAATTAAATGGAGGAGTACAAGCAACAATAAAAAAATGCAGCTGAAAGAATACAACCATCTTTGACTCATCATTATCATATAGTGGCAATAAACCTCTGCAGAGGGCATTGCCAGACATTGGGGACATGTCTGGCAAACAATAAATCTAAGGCAATTTACCAAATGAGCTCATGCTGTCCTCTCCAAGAGTCCTATAGCTTCATTGTATTGGTACAGACAATCCTGCAACATTAAACATTGAATTATATTACATTTCTGGTAACGAAATTTCTGGCTGTTTCAGATTGTATCAGGCTTCAACTAGATATAATACATAGACATTTTCAGTACAAACATGTTTTTATTTGACAACAAATTTAAAATCTTAGAGCCAAATTCTCCACATAGATGTGTGTGGAGGGCTCTCATTGGCTTTAAAGGGGAGCCTCGCATGCATATTTAAGAATAAAATTTGGCCTTGTGAATCCATATGTAATTTTAGAGATTAAAAATTTGCCTCCCAGTTTTATATAAAAACTGATTACAAACTTTAAACAACCAATTAAACATTTATTGAAAACAAAGGAAATGCTGCAGAGAGCTAAAAACAAGATTTGATTCAATTTTTCTATTAACTTTTTAAATGTTTAATATTATTTCTAATTTAATATTATTATAATTATTATTATACATTTTCAAAGGTTTGTGAAAGGTTTCTCTGTACATCCCCATTATGGAAGTTGGGCAGTTAAATCCTATGCAATTCTGATTATTTAGAATGTTTAAAATAGGCCAAAATTCTGAAGTCCATACTAAAACTGCCACTGACTTCGATAAGAGTACCTGCATGAAAAAAATTAAGAATGTGCTTAAATGCTTTGCTAGATAACACCCAGGGACAGGTGCTCAGCACTTGCAGGGTAGAGTCCTCAGAATTTAGACCCTGATTCACCAAAGCATTTAAACACCCTAATACTATTCTGTGAGTTTTGCCTCAAGAAAGATTGATCAGTGATATCAGGATATGGCCCATTAAAACACTTTGCATCTTTTAGTTGATGCTCCCCAAATACTCACTGTGGCTATGTCTACACTGGCAAATTAGTTCGAATTAAGGAAGCTTAATTCAAACTAACTTAAGCCATGGCTACACTAGGCTTTCATTAGTTCAAATTTAGGGCTTCCTTAATTTGAACTAATAAATTTGAATATACTATTTGAACAAAGGATTAATTCGAACTAGTTAGTTCGAGTTAACCAATATGGCCAGGTTAGTTTGAACTAATTCTTTAGTTCGAACTAACCGGCCCATTGAATTCAATGCAATTTGCTAATTCGAACTAAGCAAGTGCCGTGAATGGCACTTGCTTAGTTCGAACTAAATTTTGCTAGTTCGAATTAAGTTAATTGGTTAATTAAGTTAAAATTGGTTTGAATTAGTTAGTTCGAATTAACTAATTCGAACTAACTTTAGTAAGTGTAGATGTAGCCTGTGAGGTTAGTATTACCATCTCTATTTTACAGAGAGGGAAATGGCTCCTAAGAGGTAAGGCCAAATTTGTCAGAAATGGTGACAAATTTAAGGTGGATCAGTTTTTTGGACTCCAGTTTAATACGTTTTGCTAGATTTTAAGAAATACTAAACTTTCATAGCTTAAATGAAAATGAGTCTCAAGTGTCTCAAACTGGACAAAGAAACTCATGCAGCCTAATTCTGTTACTACTTTTGAAAATCCAGTTGCATTTGATTTGATTTGATTTGATTTTGGCTAAAGTTATGCAGCAAGTCTCTTGCACAGCCAGTTTTCCTGACTCTCAATCCTGTTGGTTTCTTTTTGCATCTGAGATGTTATGTACAATTTTGGACAACCTTAAAGATGTATATCCAGGTATTACAGAAAGTAGAAAAAAGGGTTTCATAATTAATAAATGGTATGTGAGGGCTGCCTGGGGGAGCGAAAATTAAAAATCTTAAATATGTTTAGTTTGAAAAAATAGGGAGAGAGATTGAAAGGTGATCTCATTGGTTGGGATTTTAAATTCCTAGCCATTATGGTGTTCAAGTACCTAATGGAACACATCTGGGCATGATCTGTTCTGTCATCAAGGAAGAGTTAAAGTGTAAAGTAATAAGCTGAAACTGGAGGAAGAAAAATTTAACAGTAGATATTAAGGTTTTCTTCAATTTAGATGGTAACTCTTTTGGGCAGGGACCATCTTTCATTCTATGTCTGCAGAATGACAAGTACAATATGGCCACAATCACTGGTTGGAGCCTGTAGGCACTTTTATTGTAATAAAAGTAATTTATTATGATAATCTTGAAGACCTATCAGGATGTGAAGATCTCTTCTACATGATGCTGTGAGGATAGCATAAATGTGTTTAAGTTATAGTACAGTACACTTACTAAATATAATATATATGTGATAAAATATTGCAATGGCTTAAATTGACTGCTGATCATTCTCCACTGAGAAATTCTGTTTTTTACAGTCACAATTACTTGACATCATCATATCAACACATTCCTAAGCTTTTAGCAATATTCAGAGTATTAAAAAATGACACTCAGAGCATGCATTGCAGTTAGCACAGTATTACACTTTTATGTTTTGCAATCCTATGTATTTTGTATAGAGGTTACCTTTTCATTCTGATCTCCAAGTAACAGCTTCTGCAGTTAGCTATACTATAATATCATGATATTTTGAGCCAGCTTGGCTGGTTCTTTAGGTAGATAATATGCTGATAAAAAGATGGGTTGATTTTTTCATTTATTTGTTCATTCATTCATTCCCTAATCGTTGATGAAGGTGAATTCTGCAACCCAGAAGTACAGTTACCATAGGAAACTAAAGAATAATAAGTACCATATAGAGATAATCACACCATTATGCTGATGAAGCAGAAGAGGCAACCGAGAGTTTGATTCTCCTAAGATTACGTTATTGCATTCAGAGTATACCCACTCATTTCTTATGTTTGGGGAAAAAAGCCTGTTTAAATATCCTTGCCCTCTATTTATAGAAATGCTACAAGTGAGAGAATTTATCACAATGGATTAAAGATAATTTAGAAAAGAAACCCTGTGATGCCTTTGACTTGAGCAGTATCCTGTATAGTTAGAAGCAATGACAAGTGCATTTTACAGAGGCACCTGAATAATACTGCTTAGGATACGCTGACATTTCAAACAAGTGAGATTTGGCTTTTGATCTCTTTGGAGTGCTCTTATTTCCTCCAGGGATGTAGTTGTTTTAATAACTAGGTCAGTCATGTATTTTAGATGGGAGAGTAAATTTACTGTTTGAACTCTTCTATTTGTGGATGAAAACATTGATTATTACAGTTCTACACAGGGTACAAAAGCATGTTTGATGTTTGCTGAGACCCATCAAATATTTATCAATGTTCCAGCAAGACAGCTTCAAATTATATTCAGGTGCTGCCCTTTCTCTAAATGTATTGTCTTATGGGAACGAAGTTTGGAGAGGGAAATAAAGCACAAATATTTATTCTTGTAATGTTTAATGCTAGATAACTACACATAAATAGCAAAATCTTCAATTTTCTTCATTTCTAAATGTCTCCATAATTAGTGCATTCCTGATCTTCCCCCTAATATTCTATTTGAGAAACCTTTGAGACCTGTTAAATATGCATATTTATTGTTTGGATTGGATTGTTAATTCTGGCAATTCATTTCTAGCAATATGATTGTAATATTTTAAACTTGTATCTACTGGACAAATGATGTTATGCAATAAAAAACAAAAAAGGTTTACAAAACACCTCACACACACCACAGTTTGAATGCATCTTTCTGTAAATTACCAGCTAAGTCCCTTCTCTGTCCCTATAGGCTGAGAACAATGAAGGGGAAAGTGGCGACCTTTGAGAGAAATGGGGTGGAGAAGCAGGGGACCTGAGAAGGTTCCACCAATCAATCTCTGCAGAGGTCAGGGAAAGTATCTAGTGGACAAAGTCATAAGAAGAATGAGGGGTTGGAAGTTAAAGTCATGCAAATTCAAATTAAAAATAAAGGACACTTCTTTTAGCTGTGAGGGTGACTGACCACTGGAACATAATTACCAAGCTAAATGGCAAATTTTCCATCTCTTGATGTCTTCAGATCCAGACTAAATATCTTTCTGGAAAACAGACTTTATTTGAACACAAGTTATTGGACTCAACATGGGCGTAAGTGAAATATAGGGAGGATATTCACACTGGTACCTGCAGTTTGGACCCATCTCCTCATGGCTAGTGAAACTGAGTGAAAAACTCTGGGTTCACTGGTGAAAATCATTAATGCCTCTTTTTGAGAAGGCAGAGTGCCAGCATTCCTTAAGCAAGTTATTACTAGAGTTGCTCAAGAAATCATTTGTTGACACTGGCAATTTTGCTGGCTATCCCCAATGTCATTACTTCTTGAGAAAGATGGTTGAGAAAGTGGTAGTGAGGAAACTCAGTTACTGGAGCCCTCATGTTGCCTTGTTCACAATCACTTAAGCCAGGTCTACTCTACAAACTTTGGTTGGCATCGAGGATGCAACAAGAAGGGATGGGGAGCAAGATGCCCAATCTCCCTTGCCTCACAGCTGCTCCCTGGAGCCAGATGGTGTAATGGCAGAGCCCTCCCCCTGTTGGTATGATGGAGGGATGGCTGGGCCAAATTTGAATGGTCTTGCAATACCATGCACATACGTCCCTGCCCACTTTTACCATCCTTCCAGTCCCCATGGGTACTGGGCACCCAGAACCTAGAGTAGGAGGCACTAGGAATCCACTTGATGCAGGAGTTCTGGGGCAATTGGATATGGGATTTTAATGATTCCTGGAGACACTGAGACACAGAGACAGGACAGAGTCTGGGGCTTACAGAACTGCCTGGCCCTTGGTGGGGATTGTGCTCCTCAGCCTGATTGTCTCTGGGCAAGAGCTTCTCAGGAACAGGGAAATTGCAGGGCTGGGTGCAGGGGAGAGCCATGGAGCTGGCGGTGGGGCACTGTGAGGAAAAGAGCAGAGGGCTGGGTGTGGGACAGCAGCAGGTGAGCATGTGTGGAGCTGGATGCAGAGGCAGCAGCATATGAGTGCTCAAGATCGGTTATGGAGTGGAGAAGCAACAAGGGGAGAGCCTTGCACTAGGTGTGGAGGCAAGAGGGAGAGTTCTGGCTCCTTCCTTTGGAATATTTTGGTTGTGTTGCTATTGGGCATAGCTATGTTGGTCAGGCACGTGAAAAAAACACTCCAGCCAAAAGCTATGCTGACAAAAACCCCAGTGTAAACCCCCAGTCTAGATGCAGTTATGTCAACTATGGGCATATCTACACTACAGTGGCGCAGCAGCTATGGTACTGCAGCTGATGATCGTACTGGTCCCTTCTGACCTTAAAGTCTATGGCTGAGCCTACACTGGTAAATTAAGTTGACTTAAGCTTGGCTTAAATCGACTTAATATGCCCTGCGTCTACACTACACTTTGCTTAAGTCGACTTAAGCAGCTTGCTTAAGTCGACTTAATGAAAATTAAGTTGACTTTATTAAACTACCTTTCTACTCGACCTAAGACTTAATTCGACTTTTTAAAGTCGAATTAAGCCAGTGTAGCCCTGGGGTAGCCCTAAGTCGACTTAGGGCTACCCCAGGACTACACCAATGACCTCCCTGCTGGGGGGGGCACAGGGGGAGGCTGGCATGCCCCCCAAAGGGCAGGGCATGTGGGCAGGGTGTGACAGTGTCTGGATTTAGGGAAGCATTTATGATATTATTTTCTATGGATATCTCATAAATGCTATAATCCATAGGAACTATGTCATGTTTGGTATCAATAGAAAGGTAGTAATTTGCTGGGAATGATTATATAGTTTATGTCTAGGAATTCTATTTCGATTAGAAGTTAGGAATTTGATGTTATATTCATACTTTAACTTGTGTCATTCTGGAGGAATGCCTTAGATGGGAGGGTGTGAACAACCATTGTCTCCTTAATGTTAAAGAATCTGCCAGGAGATATGGTCCCAGGGAGTAAACTGATGAGCCATTAAGGACACAATGGTTGTGTTCTTTATGTCCTTAATGGCTCATCAGGTAACTCCCTGGGACCATTCTACCTGGAAGTCGACTTAAAAGTGCAAGTGTAGACATAATCTATGAATCTATGAGCTGTGCTGCTGTCGCCCTGTAACGTAGACACTTGCTACATAGACAGAAGGCTTTTTTCATTGATAAAGTAAACCACCCGTCCAAGAGGCAGTATGTAAGTCTTCCATCAACCTAGCAACATCTATACGGGGGTCTCAGTCAATGTAACCGCAGAGTTAAAATAAATAATAAACATTTTTCAATCTCCAGGGGTCAACTTAATATTCAGGGATAGACCAGGCCTATGCTGACAGAAAAGTGCCACTGGCACAGCCGATGTTCTTATGTTGGCAGGAAAAACTCCTTCTGTTGGCATTAATTGCATGTATAGTAGGGGCCTCTACAACAGTGAAGCATTTGAGGTGTAGAAGAGGCTTTTACTCATAGAGTCTGCGCCCTGTTTGTGCAACTAGCCAGAAGAACCCTTCCACGCCCAATTTCACTCCAGTGGACCCTGCCTTTTCTGCCACAACAATCTGACACCAACTTCCTGGCCCACCCCACTACATCAGGGTGAAGTCACGGTTGGACCTGCTAATACTTTCTTGCACCAAGACACACTCCCTTGCTCACACTTGCTCACACACACACATTCCCTCCCCTCCTCTCTGCCCCCTGCACCCTTCACAGGTAAATTGCCTCTCTCACACACACACTCTCTGTGCTTCCTTGACTCCCATCTCTGCCTGACACGCTCTTCCACACACCCCCTCTCCCCTTGCCCTCCGACCTACCCCTCCTCCAGGCGCAGCCCCCGCCCGCTGGCTAGCGCAGGACTACTAGGAAGAGTGGCAGCGGCTCCTCCTTTCCCGGGGGCGGGATCAGCCTGTCGCTGCTGTGAGTGACGGGCCGGAGATCGCTAGCTCAGCCGCCGGTTGTGGCGTCTGCATCCCCGCCCCGCTGTGCCGTGCACCATTGCACTGTAGAAGGCGCGTCCTTGCTCCCGGCTTTTGCATGGCGGCTGCTGCCGCCTCCTGTTTGGCCCGGAGTCTGCGCCCGCGCCCCGTCTTTGGGGCTAGGTGAGCGGCTGCAGGGACTGCGCGGGGGGAGCGGGGCACAGACGGAGCGAGCCTGGGCGTCCGATTGCCCCGCTGCGAGGCTGCGGCTCGGCTTCTGGTTGGGGATGGCAAACTTGCCTGGCAAGGGCGATGGGCTGCCTGTAAGTAACATGGAGTCTGCCTCCACTGGGAGCATGGTGTGGGGTCCCCCTGTGCCACATGCAGCTCCCTCCTGTATCCCCCCGGATCCTGCCTGCCCCTCTCACCCAGCTACTCCCAAGGAGAGGAAGGACTAGAGAACAAGAGGGCCAGGGAGCCCACCAAAAAGGATCTCTCTGTTGGCAGCAGGCATCTTTGAAATGAGGCATCAGTGACAGCTACTTCTGCTCGCTCTGGCCCTTGAATGCTGTTAGTGTGTTAAAAACTTCTTCCTTTGGCAGGGCTGTGTTCTCTCCTCTTTTGCCCCGTCACTTTTCACACACATCCTAGTAGGCATCTTTGGTGCCAGAAAGATTGTTTTTGCTCCGTTCGTTCCCTGAATTGTTTGTGCAGGCTGAGAGATCATTTTTACTACAAGGGAATCATGTTAAATTTTAAACCACTTCTTTGTCATTTAAGATGTTATTTTCGAAGTCAAGAGTCACAGCCTTCTCAAGAAAGGTTTTTATTTGTTTATTTATTTAATGTTGTCACCAGCTTGGTTATTGCTAAAGTTTAGTTATTTTAAACAAGCTGTGATATATGTTCTGGACAATGATGCATTTATTCTCAGTGTTAAAAAGAGAAAATAAAGTAGAAATTTCATAACATTTTAAAAGTGGAATGAGTATATTTTGGGTCCCATTAAGACATTTACACACTTAAAGTTAAACAGGCCAGTAATCCTACTGACATCACAGAACAATTTGCATTCTTAAAGCTTAGCACACACACACACTCTTGCAGTACTGGGGACTTAAAGACTTCTTATTCAGTTAAGATTTGAAACTTTCTTCTAAAGTGTTTGTAACCAAAAAAATCTCCGTTGTGGTAGCTGCATACACCCTTCTGCATTGCAGTTGCTCATTAGAATCAAAAAGTGAAACTGCCAAATCTTCATCAAGTCTAAATGAATTGCCAGATAGTATTAATAGTGAATGACATTGGTTTCTTAGTAATACCGACTAATCTTAAAAATTTTAACCCCCAAGTGTCTCTTTACGTTCTAATGATGATTTTCAGATAGCACTGAATCAAAGTCACAGATTCAACATATTCTGAAGTAAATTTTCAGAGGTAACCTAGTCCTTTGTTTCAAACAGTGGAGTTTATTTTAAACCCGTAATTCCAGTGCTGAATAATTAGAAGTCAGTCTGTAGATTGTTTAGAAAGATATGCCATTGAGGCTTATGTGCCAGTATTTAAAGTGGTAACAGCCCTTCAGTGTCTAGTTTGTTTATAGGAGCACTCTATAGAGCGAGCTGAGGTGTAAATCTGTAGTACTCCAGTGGACCATGAGCTGTCCATGTAGACACTGCTCATGCACACTCACTATAGTGTACCTTGACATACTGTTCTTTCAAACTGCAGTATGTCAGAGTGGACTAAGGAACTTTTAATGTGCATCAGTAGGGTCCACATGGACAATTAGTGTGTGTCACATTGGTGTGCTGTAAATTTACATCCCACCTTGCCACATAGTATATGCTCATACAGACAGGTCTTACATTTTAAAAAAATGTTAATCTGTGTACTTGTCTTATTTAGAGTTGATTTTTAAAGAAAAAATATTAAAATTTATTTAGCTATCTGGACATATGGTAATATGAACTATGTTCTGTATTGGAGTGCACAGTTTCTAAAGAGATGGAATTTGTCTGATCTAAAAATCTTGACCATTGAATATAATGCCTGCCCCCCTATCAGAGAAAGCGGGATCATTAAATATCACCCAAAACTTTCTGTAATGGTTATTTTCAATAGTATTTTACATCAGCCTTATGACTTCAGATATTCTATACAAGCTGCTTGATCTTGTGTCCTTTATGTTCCTGTCCTAACTGACAATCTAGCTCCAATAGTGCTCTGTGAAGTTTGCCCCCATAATGTGTTTATATAGAAAGCATGATATAGCAGGATGGAGTGAGCAAGTAAAATGGGCTCAGGTGAGAAATGTGAGGCTTCTAACACTCCAGACAAGATAAACTATTACAGCCAGGAGCACCAAAGGGAAACAGTTTTTTGGTAGACATTCTTGTCATCTTCAGACAAGTGCATGTGAGAGTAAATTCATTACTTTGATTGAAAAGAACTTCATTTGAAATGTGCCTGTTAATTTTAGAAGATATGAAAACACTGTAATAATATATTGTGTAAACATAAAATGTAGGCTTGAACTAAAACTTCAGATGCAAATACTCCTTAACATTGAACTGCATGAAAGCCAGAACCTAATTTGGAAACTTGAATCATCTCTGAAAGAAAGGTACTTAAAAAAAAAAAAAAAAAAGGTAGTCCCCTGTTCTGCTATAGAACAGCTGAATTCAGATTTGGTGGCTTTTTAGGGTGGAAGGGGGGTGGTATGTGATCTTAATAGCAAGCTAAAAATGTAGCTGTTTTTTCCATATCTTTTAATAGCTTTGACTTCACAATAAGTTTGGGCCTTATGTGCCCCCTTTTGAGGCATTTGATCAATACATGCTGACTTATGTCAAAAAAATCTTCCTGACAGTCAAGCTCACAAACCTATTTTTGTGGCTGGTTCATTCTTCACTTTCTGCTGGGGACTATCCACTCTGCTGTTTCTTTTAGCTAGGATGGAGCTAGTAGCAGCTGGTGATTTTGACAGGCAAGGCACATATCACAAACTTCCACAAATTCCAATATTTATCACCCTCTTTGTAGTCCTGGCTGAGGTGAGTCTCTGTTTTGTCCTCCAAGAGGGCAGCTCCCCCCTGCACCTGCAGTTGTCCAGTGTCACTGCCCCTGCGGCCAAGCAGAGACCTCTCTAAAGTTCTGCTGTCATACCCACTCTCTCATCAGCCAGGAGTGTGAGAGCTGTCCCAGGACAGGAACTGTTGAGCAGTGAGGTGGCCTTCTCTGCAGCCAGGGCTCATTGTCCTCGTAACCCTGGCAAGGGGGTTTCTGCTCCAGCCTCCCTTGCAACTTGCATCCTGGTGTCTTGGGTCCCTCAGTAGTGTAGGGCAGTGTTTGTCAACATTTTTTCTTGGGACCCAGTTGGAAAATATTTATGCCTGTGATCCAACAATTATATCTTTGATCAATGCATTCCAGTCTTTTGGCGGGGGGCAGCAGGGGGTGCCACAACCCAGTGCCTGAGGGTCTGCGACCGAGTACTGGGTCCCAACCCTAAGTTTGAAAACCACTGGACTATGAGGGCAAAGAAAGGACTGGGAGCCAGCAGAGAACAGCCATCTTAGAAAGGCTGTATTACCCTCAGTCGCCCTAGAAGGGGAAAGAATTTTCAAGGGTGAAGCAATTCCTCGTCTTACTGCTAGAAGGAAGTATTGGTTGGAGCCGCCAAGGTAAAGAGAAGGAGCTTTGCCATATATAAGTCCATAAGATGTGCCTGAGATTTGATTTAAATGTTGTGTTACTCACTCTCTCTCCATCTCCCCAATGTCAGAAAACATAGGACTGTGAGCGTGACTTGGAGTGGTATAGGTGGTAGTTCCTCACGAAACTGCCTTGTTACTATGGCAACTTACCATGCTGGGAGTCCCTTTGAGCGCATTGTTGTGTCAGCTTGGTAAGCCAATGGTAGGGTCTCCGTGGTTAAGACCACTCCTGCTATGGGGGATGCAAAAGTTCTCTCCAAGCACTGATGCAGTGGGAGTACAGGGGGAGCACCAGTGGTTTTCAAACTCAGGGTCGGGATCCAGTACTGGGTTGCAGACCCTCAGGCACTGGGTCGTGGCACCCCCTGCTGCCACCGCCAAAAGACTGGAATGCATTGCTCCAAGATGTATTTGTGCTTGTCTAACCTGCTCTTAAAAACTTCGAATGATGGAGATTCCACAACCTGCCAAGGCAACTTATTCCAGTGGTTAATCACCCTGACAGTTAGGGATTTTTTCCTAATGTCCAACCTAAACCTCCCTTGCTGTAATTTAAGCCCATTGCTTCTTGTCCTATCATCGGCAGTTAAGGAGAATAATTTTTCTTCCTCTTCCTCATAACAACCTGTTAGATAC
>ML685780.1:19675694-19779103 GCA_007922175.1 Pelusios castaneus | reverse complement strand
TCTACTCTGCACTGATTAGGCCTCAACTTGAGTACTGTGTCCAGTTTTTGGGCACCTCATTTCAAAAAGGATGTGGAGAAACTGGAGAATGTCCAGGGAAGGGCCACAAAAATGATGAGAGGTCTGGAACATTTGACCTATGAGGGAAGATTGAAAGAGCTGGGCTTGTTTAGTCTAGAAAAAAGGAGACTGAGAGGAATATGATAACAGTTTTCAAATACCTAAAAGGTTGTTATGAGGAAGGACAAAAATTATTCTCCTTAATCACAGATGATAGGACAAGAAGCAACGGGCTTAAATTACAGCAAGGGAGGTTCAGCCTAGACATTAGGAAAAAATTCCTGTCAGGGTGATTAAACACTGAAATAAGTTGCCTCGGCAGGTTGTGGAATCTCCTACATTGGAAGTTTTTAAGAGCAGGTTGGACAAACACCTGTCAGGGATGGTTTAATGGGGCTACTTGGTCCTGCCATGAGTGCAGGGAACTGGACTTGATGACCTGTCATGGTCCCTTCCAGTTTCTATGGTTCTATGATTCTGTGTGTGTGACTATTGAAGACCGGGAGGGAATGTGAAGAAGACTGAGTAGTGCTCTGACAAGCCGCTAGGGCGTACTGTGGAGGCCATCCCTACCAAAGGCTGAATGAAAGAGGTGCTCCTTTCCACTTGAAAATATACTGATAGGATTGTCCAGCAGGCATGGTATTCTTCTGATAGGATTATCTACAATGAGATTATTTACTATGATACCCAGGTGTGAATCTAGAAGAAACGAGAGTGGCTCCCTTTAAAAAAAATTAGAAACCAAACCTGAGAAGAGTGGATAAAGGGAGGATCTGGTGTCTAGTTGACTAATCTCTTGAGCTCCTGTGGTGAGGCCCTTTCATTAGACTGTGCTGTTATGTCTGCTCAATATTGGGTTTCCAGTAAATATAATAGAAGTCACACACCCCACCCCATGCCCTTCTACACCTCCAGTATTCCCCCTGCTGAGTGGTGACTGTGTATGTTGTTAGAGACTGTCTGGGAGAACAAAAAAATGAACCAGTGTTTTTTTCCTGGCTGTTGCTGTTCGTTGTTGCAAGGGCAGTGTGTATCTACCTAGTCTGTTGCTAAACTAAAATACACTTCAGAGCTATAGTAAATGTATTGAGTGTACAAAATTCTGCAGCTGGATAGTGAAATGCTTTAATGAAACTGTTCAGTGTGCCAGGAAATTTGTGTACTAAATGCACAATTAATGGACATGGTCATTGCCACTTTTTAAAAAAGTGTCAAATGACTATCTATCTTTTGATCATTTTTTAAATCTTTTTATTAGAGCTTCAGTTGGTTACCCCTGAGGCCTTAGAAAACTAGAGTGAGATCAGTTTCTCTGATTGACTCTACTTCTCCATATAAATCTTTTTACTTTAATTTAATTTAATTTTTCTATGGAAATAGTTTTATTTAAAATAGTTGATTCTAACCCTTAGCAGCCCTTCCTTTTCTGAACGGATTGCCGCGTAAGGGGAGCTGGCCACCCAGCGCTCCTTCTCATCTCCTAATCTCAGGCTGTGGCTACACTAGAAATTTTACAATGGTGCGGTTGCATCAATGCAGCTGCTCTAAAATGATGGGAAAGAGCTCTCCCATTGATTTAATTAATCCATCTCCAAAGAGGACAGTAGCTATGTCGGCAGGAGAAGCTCTCCCGCTTAACACAGTGCTGACCCCATTCGGTCATTTAGAGGGTGGCTTATGCACATCTCTGAATGACATAAGTGATAGTATACACATAGCTTGAGTCTTTTTGTCTCTCCTGAACAAACAAATGGTGCTGGGGGCTTGATGCTCCTCCCTCAGCCCCCTTCCCTTTTCCTGTCACCTCATGATAACTCATGGATGAGAGAGAGGAATGGGAGGGAGGAAACAATCATTTTTTAAAAAATGCTTAATAGAATTTGAACCCTCGACTCCTTCAGCACTAGCAAGCATTTTTCCTCATCACAGGTAGCTCTGTCAAGCAGGCAGGAAGTGGGCCATGCTAGTAGCTTCTTTGATGTTCTGTGTTCACATGTCAGGATCTGTACGAGCAGCAGGGAGAATGGCTAGCGTGGGACTCCCAGGCAGATAATTACTCCTTTCTTAACAAATATTTTGTGAAGTAGTTACTCATGCTGTGGCAGGCCTTTTAAACACTCTGAGGATTGAGTTAAAATTCCCGTAGCCATTAGAAAACTACAACTCTGGTTGTCACCCTAGCATTGGCATATATTATGATACGTTGCCACACACGGTACAAACGCAGCAGGAGACTGAAATGGTAGTTACCATGTTCTGAAGACTAGATTCTCCGCTGACTCACCACTGCCTTGAGTTAAGATATGCAGGGAAAAAACGCAAAGCACCTAACATATAAATGACTATAGTAACGTGTCACATTCAGTTTGGCAAGACAAAATGGAGATGCCGTTTATAACATGCTGTATCTGAAATAAGCTTTTTATGTTGCTATCAAAACTAAAAGCCCATGGAACATGATCATCTGTCGTCAGGATTTTGGATTACCTAAGGAAAAGACATTCACTCAGAAAATGAATGTGTATATACTTCATGGTCTTATCTTTGTTTTAATGGCAACTTTTAGTCAAATCTCAGATCTTGAACTGAAAGAGAGCCTATTGTTGGGGGAAAAAAATCCTCCAGTGAAAGAGACTTGTGGAATAGAATCTTAATATACTCTTTCTCCAGAATGTGTCTCCTGCAATCCAAATGACCAAATTGAGTTTATTTATATAGTTAATTTGCATAGCAGTTAAGCATTTGTGTATTTTCTAGAAAATAGAGGAAAACTGAATGACTGCTGCTTAGAACAAAATTAGTTGTCTCAGACTGACTGTATTAAATTGTCTCAAAAACCCCAAAACAGCAGAAAAGAATTGGGGCTTTCCCTCTTAATTTTTTCTTACGTCTTGGATATCTGCTCTTCTATAAGCAAGCTTTAATTGATGTCTCTGTAAATGTCTCAGGCTGTAACATTCAATTTTTCTTCCCAAACCAAATAGTTAATAACATTATACAGGGCAAGGTAGATTAGAATCCCATGGAGTAGCTAGAGTAAATTCCATGCCTTTGCTGGATTGTAAGACAGACTTTATACTCATCACTGCTGTATTATTCCACTTCTTACACCTAGCCCAAGAAAGAGACTTGAAAACAAAAATATCAGTCACAAACCCAGCTATTAGATAAGAGAAATATTCCCACTCAGCCATTGATCTCTCCTCTGCACCGCAAGTAACCAGTAATTTGTTCGTACCACATAGTTTATTCTAAGGTAATAGGTGGACGGGAGAGGACTTATTGATCATCTTTAACATGTTGTGTGATAATATCACTGATATATGTAACCCTCGTGCCTGCACTGCAGCATTTACTGGTGTAAATAAGGGGGGGAATACATGGTTTCTCATTTTGTGAGTACTCTGTGTCTGCAGACTTGCCTAAACTGGGATGGGTTGGGAGGCCTAGAAGAGAGTCATCCAGAAATTGGGTGTGGCAGACAGTAAGGCTATGTCTACGCTTGTTAATTTAGGTTGACTTAGCTAAGTCAACTTTAAGTCGACTTTAAGTTGACTTAGCATGTCCACACCTAAATTTTAAGTCGATTTTGAGGGGACCCTACAAAGTCAACCTAGACCATCCACACTGGACGCCTAGGTCGACTTTTAGGGGCTAGGTGGACCTGGGACAGGTCCATGGTGGCAGGGGGCTCAGCCTTTGCCCCATTGTACCTGGGTACAATGGGGCAAATGGGGACAGGGACCCTGGCAGGGTATAGGGGCAAGGTGGGCAGGGCTCTGCCTTGCCCTTTGGGGGGGCACACCAGGCTCTCCCTGTGCCACCCCGTCAGCAGGGAGGGCAGTGGGGGAGTCCTGGAGAGCCCTAAGTCGATTTAGAGTCGACTTAGGGCTACTCCAGGTCTACACTGGCTTAAGTCGACTTTAGAAAGTCGACTTAAGCCAAAAGTCAACTTAAAATGAGGTTTAATAAAGTCGACTTAATTTTCCTTAAGTCGACTTAAGCAGCTTGCTTAAGTCGACTTAAGGAAAGTGTAGTGTAGATGCAGAGTAAATTAAGTCGACTTAAGCAAGCTTAAGTCGACTTAATTTACAAGTGTAGACGCACCCTAAGGGTGCTCTTCATTAACTGTTTGAAATTAGGTGAGTGACTTCCATTCCAAGCAAGCAGCCTGGAAAGACACCATGATGAGTCACTCTCAGAGTGGAAAATCATGGAAATGTAGGGCTGGAAGGGACCTTGACAAAGTCATCAAGTCCAGCCTCCTGCATTGTGGCAGGACCAAATGTTTGTCCAACCTGTTTTTAAACACTTACACTGATAGAAGTCCATTCAGAGTTTAACTTTCCTATAATTAGAAAGTTTTTCCTAATACCTAACCTAAATCCCCTTTGCTGCAGATTAACTGACTTTTTGTCCTACCATCAGTGAATATGGCAAACAATCAATCTTCATCCTCTTTATAACAACCCGTAACATAACTGGAATTCTTATGAAATCACCCCTCAGTCTTCTTTTCTCAAGACTAAACATGCCTATTTTTTTCAACTTTTCCTCATATGTAAGATTTTATAAATTTTTATCATTTTTGTCACTCTCCTTTGGACTCTTTCCAAGTTGTCCACCTCCTTCCTAAATTGTAGTGCCCAGAATGGGACACACAGCTCCAGTTGGGACCTCACCAGTGCCAAGCAGAGCAGGACAATTACATCCTCTGTCTTACATATAACATTCCTGTTAATACACTCCAGAATCATATCAGCTTTTTTTGCAGCTGTATCATATTGACTTGCATTCAGCTCACAGTACATTATAATCCCCAAACCCATTTCAGGAGTACTCCACTTAGGCACTTACTTCCCATTTTGTACTTGTGCATTTGATTCTTTTTCCTTCCTAAGTGAAGTATTTTGCATTTATCTTTATTGAATTCCTATATTTTTATAAGGCATCATGTAAATGAAGTATACTAATATTATTTTGGGGGAATGTCACATTTTATAGAGAAAAGAAGAAATTGTAAGTTTCTCGGGGCAGGGACTGTCTTTACTAGTGTTTTTACAGCACCATGCAGATCTTGGGGAGTTAACCAAGGGCGTTGCTGCCCCAAAAATAGGTTCAGGACCCACCCCTGGAACTGATCCATCCCCATGGTCCCTGGCTGGGGCCTGGATCAGGCTCCTGCCGCCACTGGCCTGGTGGGGGCCACATTGGGCCACTGCTGATGGCCAGGCCCCGGGTCTCCAGCTGCAGCGGGGGTGGCAGCGGGCCACCACTGTTGGCTGGGCCCAGATCCCCGCCAGACATGGTGCCCCGGAGGCCCAGCGCCGGCAACACCACTGGAGTTAACTACTGATGAATAATTAACTAATGAAGGGGATGTTGTTCCACATACACACAAGCTCAGTGGCCCCCAAAAAGGAAGAAATACCAGAAACGTAAAATTTTATAATGTCAACGTTAATGATAGTGTCCCATAAGGACTGTAATAAGACAGAAATTCTGATAGCCCTTATAAATATTAGTACAAGATGACCCTGGAGCTTTATAACTGCATCTCACAAAGAAGCACTATAATCCAATGTTTTAATAGTATTCTTTGCATGCTTCACCTGTAATTTTTTTTCCTGTTTCATGCTTAAAAACATACAGTATCTTTTATATAAGATGGATATAGCAATTGAGGGAGCTGGGTATTACATTATGCAACATCCTGGAAAGGCATTATTTCTAGATTTCACTATGATTCTGAGTGTGTCTATGTACAGGAAAAAAGTGATTTACTTGCTATGGATCTGGTTTGCAAAAGAGTGTCTTTGTAATGTAAGTACTAAGAGTGAATAAGAAGTCTCTAACATTAAGACCTGAAAAATATTTGCCTGTTAATGTCCCAACTAGAGCTGATTAGAAAATCGAATTTCTATTCAGTGGGAAATACTGACATTTCAAAATTTTCTTTCCTTCTTGAATCGGAATAAAAAGTCAGATTTTTTCACAGAACAGAGAGGCAAAGAGGTTTTGATTCAGAAACCATGAAACATTTTTGATAACAAAATACCAGTTGTATGAATAAAGTTTGAAAATTTTTGGAATGTAGATATGGAAACAAATGAAATGAATCAAAATGATTAGTTTTAATACTTCCACAGAATAGATTTAATCTGCAAAACATTTTCCAATTCTGACAAAAACCTGCATTTTCTAATGGAAAACTGCAGTAGATATTTTGACCAGCTGTAGTCACAAATGTCATCAGGAGATATTAGGTCTGATTCTTCTCTGACATTAGTGAAAAAGAATGGTGCAACTCCATTGCCCTTACCAGAATTAATCTTGGTTCTTGCTAGTCTGAAAGGAGAATCAGACCAACAAACTCCAATATTTTATGTCAGATATATCTGGACTTGAAGAGTTCATAAAAAATGATAGTGATGACAAGAGATTTTTTTTTTAAAAGTCTTAAGTACAGTAGCTTGTAAACGAAATACTGTATACAGAACATTGGACACATTAACAATATATCTTTTCCATTTTATTCTATAGCTCATTCAGAATAGTTAGAATCAATAGAGTTTATGGGTAAAAGAAAAACCAGAAATCTCTCACCAGTGGAACTGATCCATAAGCAGTTGGCTGACACCTCACCTGATCATATAACTACCATTTCTCTTCTGGCAGTTTTCTGGTTGACTCCTATCTCTGGCATTAACTCAGCATTCTAGTTTATGTACAATAAAAGCTTAGATACTAGTTGTTCAAAGGTTAATTATGCTACAAATTGCATCAAATTTCTTTGTATTTATTTATTGGATTGTTTGTTTTTAACATTCATTCTTGAACCTCTGAATTTTTTTTTAAAAGGCAAACATTAAAATCTTGAAAAACGGCATTTATAGCTTCTGCAGACTAAACAGCTAGCTAAAGGTGGATATTTGTTTTCCTTATAATAGAAAAGTGCAGGCTGTCTGTTTTCCTGTAATTCAGCTGCACACGACCGGAGCTGCCATGCGAGTCAGTCAGGCCGATTTTGAAAAGGCCAAAGATCAGCTGAAGCTTTTGAAGAAGGACCCTGGTAATGAAGTAAAGTTGAAGCTATATGCATTGTTTAAACAGGTAGGTCAGACAATTTTTGTTTAAATTGTGGCTGTAGTCTGTAGTTTAATGAGTGTAAAAGAAATCTGCGTAAAAGCGTGATAGGATTCTAGGTTTTGTTTCTCAGTGACTTCACCACATTTCAGAGAAAGGGTACTAAACTTCTATGGCAGTGACAACATTTCTGTGTTTTGACCTCTAAGTGGAGGTTTTTGCATTTTTAATTGATCAGAAAAATGGAATCTCTTTTCTGGAATCTGAAACTTTTATTTCAGGATCATAGCTACAGGTGGGCCATGGCACATCCCCTTTGAAGGCAGGCCAGCCAATGTTTTGCTCCTTCTGCTGCTGCTTTGCTTATGCTTGGAGCATCAGGCAGCTTTTGGCCGGTCACTCCTTGAACTTCCTGCTTCCGGCCATATGACCAGAAGCAGGAAATTTGAGTAGCAACCAGCCGAGAATCACTAAGCTGCCCGACACTCCAATTGCATCTGGCTGCTTAATTCCTCTGCCCAGTCACTTTCCCAAACTTCCTGCTTCCAGTCACGTGACCAGAAGCAAGACGTGGCCCAACCCCACCTGAGTCAGTGACAGGCCCTGTCAGAAAACCACATATGGCTACACCCTGGCGTTATTTTCATAGTCCCCTTTTGAGGACCCCTTGGACACAGTATGCAGATTCACAAGGGTCCACGGACCACATGTTGAAAACCACTGGTATGACATATATGGGGGGACTAATCAAGGGGGTATCTTGGTTGTATTAAAGGAACTAATTGGTCTTTTAATAAAATACAAGAAAATGCACATTTTAAAGACAGACCCTTACATGCTATTGTCAGTAATAACTGACGTTGGTAAGCTAGTAAACTTACCTTTCCGGGGTCTAAATATTTCTCTCCCTGTAATGTGCCTTTCTTGAAGACAGATTGATTTCATGCAATGATATTTTTGCAAGCTCAACATACAAATACACCTTTATACTTTAAAAAAAATTAATTCAAATGCTTGGAGTCTGCACAATATTGAGATTGGGTTTCTGAGAATTTACTTGTTTATCTTAAAAACTTAAGAGGTTTAATATAAATATAAGCCTTGTCTACTCTACAAAGGTAAGTCAACCTATGTTACCGCATTGATTATTGCAGTGGTTGATGTCCATACTACCTTAGGTCAGACTAACCCTAACCCTAACCCTACCACTGGAGCACCTCCAGTGACTTAAGAGGAGCAGTGTTGAAAGAGAGTTGAAAGTCCAGTCTCTCAGCTCTGCTGGCAGCTTTCTGATGGGAGCCCAGCTGTCCCACAGGCTCCCAGTGGACTGTTCCACCCAGCCCCCTCACGCCACATTCCCACCAAGAGTTGGGGGAAACTCCTGGGGGTTTCTCTCCTCCCTGGGGTAGGAGGGGACACTGTGAGTTTCTCATCCTGCTCACAAGTGGGAGCAGGGTCCTGCCGCCTGGAGCTTCTGGTCCTGGGAGCAGGATCCAGCCACTCAGCTCTTTAGGAGAGTGGGAGGCACCCTAGCTCAGTGGTTCTCAACCACTGTGTCAGGACACATTACTGTGTCGCCCCACAGCCGTGTGTCATGGAGATCCGGGGAGATGGTTGGATTTGGCCTGGCGGGAGAGGGCTAATGTGTCCGGTAGAGTCGCAATACGCTGCCAAGTGTGTCGCAGCCCACAAAAGGTTGAGAACCGCTGCCCAGCTTGCTTGAGCTTTGAAATTGACAAGAATGACAGCCAATGTGAGGAATGCAGCGTCTACACTGACACTAGATCATGAACTACACCGACATAAGCCTTGCACCTTTTGCTGAGGTGGGTTTTTAGGTCAGCATAGCAGGGGAGGAGCATTTTCAGTGGGAGGGGCATCAGTGGGGGTAGCATTTCAGTACATACACCCCTGTTTTGTTGACAAAATTCAGCTTTGTTCGACACAACAGTGCAGTGCAGACCAGCCAGTGGTGACTTTACAACACACTTTTCTTTGGAGCACACTTGTTTGTTTTCAGAGCTTCTGTGCCATGATCACGTAATGATTTATAGTGGCTGTGTTCTTTGCCCCCAGGCTATTGGTCAAGAAATTTCAACTTATACGAGTTTATTCCATCCTTTACACAGGTTACTGAGGGTCCCTGCACTTCTCCGAAGCCAGGTATGCTTGACTTTGTCAAGAAGGCCAAATGGGATGCATGGAATTCACTTGGCAGTTTGTCTAAGGTGACTAGAGCATTACTCTCCATTTTTCATTTCATTTACAAACCAGATGCTTGAGACTGATTAGGGAAAGGCTAGTGTGTAATCATACCATGAGTTAGTTAAAAGTCTGTTTCAGATGTCAGTATATTCTGCAGGATGTCCTGCAGATGTCTAAAATATTTTGGTTTTATGATTTTCTTTTGTAAACATGGTTTAAAGTGTTACCCGCAGTTGATGGCATTGTTTGTCTACGGGTGCTTTTAGATTATTTATCCAAGGCAGGCTTGTTTGCCTGCTTTTCAGAAATATCATTCTAATTGTGTCCCATTTTAGTGTTTCCTTAAAAAAATAAATAAATAAAGGGAATGGGTTTTATTTCACTTTTCACAGATTAACCCCTGGAGTGTGTGCATTTGAAGGGGAGAACAAGGGTGTGTGTCTCCTTCTTATTTGTTGAATATATATAAAAATAAAGAGAGTGAGCTTCTGGAGTTCCAAGAGGAGAAAAAATGTCCTAGTTCTGTAGGATTTCCTTCCAGCTGATCAAGGAAGAAAAATGATTTCTTCCAAACAGTAGTTTTACGCAGATTTCCTAGTTAACATATATTGCATGTTGTCATCGTGAAGTTAAAGATGAGGCTCTTTAGACCCATTTTCACTTTTCTGCAGAACTCAAAGTTCAGTGGTGATGTTTTCCTAGCTGTCAGCGACATCAACTGTCTAAATCAATGTAAAAAGAATGGAGCTCCTTGCTCTTTTGGGTGCCAATATGTGATCTGCAATTGCACAGAAAACAAAAAACCCAACTTTGGGTATCGGCACATAAAGATGAGATAAAGCAGTGTGTGCAAAATTAGAACTGAATGGAAACCGTTTTAGAACTCAAAGTTGGTTTACACTTTCCTCCTCTCAATTTTTTTTGTGCCTCCACACTTACTGGTTTCTGCTGAAAAGAGGAGGTCCTTCATGAGATTCCCAGTAGAATTTTTAGCCCATGAAGTTGTTGAATAAACATCCAGAAGTTTTAGTGCTTCTGTGAATTAAATCATCTGCGGTCCACCTATCATTAGGAAGAAGTTTCCCAAATCACTTGGAAGTGGGAGGTGAAAAAGACAGGTTTGTTTGTTTGTTTTTGCTAGCTGACTGGTCTTATGCTCTGATCATTGCTGTTTGTAAATCCTTTTGTTTTGAAGGTTACCACTTGTAATTAAATAT
The DNA here is from genome assembly GCA_007922175.1 of Pelusios castaneus. Lineage (NCBI taxonomy): Eukaryota > Metazoa > Chordata > Testudines > Pelomedusidae > Pelusios > Pelusios castaneus. Next base: position 19,768,532 of record ML685780.1, on the reverse strand, counting down.
TTATTTTTACGTTACCCTTTAAAGTGAGAGAAGGGCAATTCTGGGGTATTCTCGCACCCTAGAATGAATTAAAACTCTTATCTCTCCATAAAAGTACTCCAACTAGCAAGGGTAAAGATTTGAGATATCAGTATTTTAAATATGGAACTTTAAAAAAAATCTGTTAGGCAATCTTATCAAAATAAGAGACTGCATATAGAAAAGTTGTGCTCTGAATGAATCTGTAAGAGCTACAAAATGGGGTGTGTGTGTTTGTAGGTGGTTACTTTAAAATGGGCACTTTGCACCTTGTAGAATGAGCTGAAAAACTCTCATATTACTAGAAAATAGTCCCTTTTTGAAGTTCAGGTATAACGAAATGGATGAATTACGTTCTCTAGAGATTATGCTAATGTTCAAAGGGAGCATCTCACTTAGAATAATTGACATACCAAAGAATTTACAGTATTCTTATTAATTTTTAGACTTAGATTGTTTTGAGAACTCTTTATTTTTTATGTTTGAGCTAAATATTTAATTTTCTGTCATGTCTGTAGCTTACTGTTTAAAATGTGTCTAAGGCCTTGTCTAGATTGAAGAAACTGAATCGATCCGTGGCAAAGGGATCGATTGAGCGGACAGTGTAGACCCGCTCAGTCAATCCTGGAAGCACTCTCCAGTCGACGCAATAACTCCACCCCTTCAAGTGGAGTAAGGCTGCGTCGACCGGAGGGCCCTTCAAGTCGACAGAGCCTAGTGAAGACACCCCAGTGAATAGGAGTAATTAAGTCGACAGGAGATACACAATCTGCAGCGCACAGATTGCGTTTCTCCCATCGACTTACCCCCACAGTATAGACTAGACCTTAGCTTCCTTTTCAGACAGTTTATTTTTCCAGCTATACTTGTATTTTCAAGTAAAATTTGTGTTTTGTTGAAGGAATGTTCCAATGTGTATCTCAGCATAGAATACCTTGAGAGCCCTCTTGTCTTACATCTGAAAAACCAAGTGACAATCCTGGCATTTAACACATCCTATGGTTAGAATTTCCTCTAAAACTGGCAACACTCAGCATCATCAAAATCTTCATGGTTATTTCCAGCCAGACACAAAACATATAAAGTACATTCATTCAATAAACATCCTTATCTGCTCTTCATCTTGATATTTATCTTCTCAACATAATGCTTTGGTGATGTGTCTTCAAAAGCAAAGAACTGAGTTCTATTTTGATCACGTTGATAAAAATAACTTCCTTTTAAACAGATTTTTCTACTTTTCTTTATGCTGAGAAGCGATTCCTATTTTCATTCACCATTGCACTAAACAGAGAAGACTGAGCTGGATTCCAGCATTTTTAATAGTATTTTTGGGTTTTCCTCACCCAGGACAATGCCAGACAGCAATATGTTGAGCTTGTGTCAGATATGGTCTCTTCTGAGTCTTCTAGCCAGGCAAGAGATTCCACTCCTGACAACAAACATGGATATGAAACCCTACACGTTACCACCAAAGACAACATCACTAAGATCATGCTGAACCGCCCTGAGAAGAAAAACGCTATCACCACACAGGTAAAGATACTGACTTCAGTGGTTAAATGTTATTTTTACATCAGGTTCAAAGCCTGGTTTGCTGACGTGTTGTGGTGCAGTTTCATGACAACTTGTTGGAGCGCCTTTCATATCCTGTGGGCCCTATCCTGTGAGGTGCTGATATCCTCTATTCCCACTGAAGTCAATGGGAGTTGAAACCTTCAGCACCTAGCAGTTGAGACCCATAGTTTACTTTATTTAGTAATGCACATGGACACAAACTGAGCAACTATGTTTTTGTGAAGTAACGTAGAAGAATATACTTCACTCATGCCCAGTCATATTCTAAAGCAGCAGCTGCTCTTCCTCTTGGTATTTGTCTCCTCAGCATACTACCTTGGTAATGTTTTTTTCAAAAGCAGAGAGATGACTTATTTTCCTTCCTGTTCCGATGTGTCTTCCATTTCCTGCTCTTTCAAACACTTTATGTAATGCTGCTGCCTTTATTCAGTTTCTCATTTGTTTTCCATTTCAATCTTTTCTTGATCTTTGAGTTGATTTACAAAAACTAACCACCTTGCAATGACCAGCTTTTAAAGGGTCAGATTTTTTTCAAAAGCTCTTAGCGCTGATCTAAATTCTACCCTAAATTGAGAGAATAAACAGCAGAAAGACTCGACTGTGGTTAATTTTAAAGATTGTGAAGAGCTTTGCAATCTACTGACGAAAAGCACTAATTAGAATTAGGTATCATTATTATTAATTTCAACATATGTATAAGACTTTTCTATAGCCTTGTCTAAACCAAGGACTTTGTAAAATGCCTCTAAACTGGTTATTAGCAATGTTGTATGCAAGTCTAGGGGGAAAAAATGATCTACCTCTGCAGCTTTCTCTAGCAGCATGGACTGCTCAGGGAAATCCTGATCTAGGAGCTGCAAAGCAGCAGATTAGGGATCAGAGTCCAATCTTTTATGTTTCCTGTGCTTTTTAACGCTTTTAAAATTCGCTCATGTATGTCACTTCTCAGGTTTTCAAAGAAGTTTTACCCAATCCATACGCACTTTCCAAGGGAGCCTCCTTCTGACCATCAAACTGTACCTGAGATTTTATATACTGTTCACTATAAATATCAAACCTGCAATATTTAACTGTGACGTGGGGGCATACATTGCAGGCACAAGTTTAGAGGCAGTCCTTGAAAATATGGCCCTTCACAATTCTTGGTTTTCAGTGTGTGTTTTCTTTTATGGCATCACAGCTTTTTTCGTATCCTTCTTTTTCTTAGATGTATAGAGAAATTATTCAAGCACTTGAAGACGCTGCCAAAGATGATTCAGTCATAACCGTAATAACAGGTATCACATTTCACAGGCCTCTTAACCAGATTTATTTTACCTAAACGTAGCAGCGAAGTTATTTAGATCAGTGGTGCGCAACGTCTCCAGTCATGTCCCCCTGATGCCATTCATGGATTTTGTCGCATCCCTGCCCTCACTGACTTGTCATCTTAAACTGTTTTTGGTTTTTGCAAGTTGGCAGAAGAAATACAAACTTATTTTTATTACTAAATTAATAAAAGTAGGCACTGGTTGTTAGGAAGTGGTAAACACAAAGTATTACAAACTCTGTGTGTGTGTGTGTGTGTGTGTGTGTGTGTGTGTGTAATATATAAATTAACCCTTCGTTAACTGTTCCTCCTTTAGTGAGGCAGATGGGGCCGTATTTCTGAGACAATGACATCCACACAAACTGCAACTCTGAGACCATTTTCCACCTGCACTCGTGAGCACTGTTTAGTCTTGATCGCCGCCAGCTTAGTAAAGGTTGCCTCTCATAGATACATGGATGCAAATGGCAAGAGCACTTCCATGGCAATTACTAAGAGTCCTGGCTGCTCCTTTTTCACAGAGGGCCAAAAGGTTCACAGTGCTTTTCTTTTGAATTCTATCAACTAAATGCCATCACTTAGCTCTGATTGCATTTCTTGTTCAGCAAGATGTTGTGTAGCTGCAAAATCTGCACAAAAGCATTTCTAATCCAACCAGCCTCCTATCCATAAAACTTCCCCGATAACTTTTGATGGAGATTTTTCGGGTGATTGCAGACAATTTCATCAGTTTGTTTGTGGTTAAGTTGAAGGCAGTGCTATCAGGAGCAGCAGCACAAAAGTAAGAGTGGCAATGGAGTCTGCTGTGAAAAGTGGCATTTGTATATTTGGTTTTAAGAGCAAAAGGCTGAAATTTCTTCATGCTCCCCACAGAAACCTCTTCTACCCCCTGATCTAGATAACTATTAGCAGACTAATGTAGAATTTTGTGTAAACAGGGAATCTACAAGACGAATGCTTCCGTCCTCTTTTTTCCAAAGTGTCACAGCAGAATCCTTTCAAGATAATGTTAAAAGTTCTTGAGCAGATTTGCGCTTCTGCCTCTAACTATCGTTCTGAGGTGCTAAGTTGTAAAAGATACCGGACAGTATCAGTTTTGATATATTTGTACCACTTGTGTCCGTAGTCTCCAGCATGAAGGGTGTTACTTTTGGGAGGGAGGGGTAGGGAATATTTTTTTAGTTCTATGCTGTAGCCAGCGTTGGGGTACGTATAATATATACCAAGCTACTAGAAATAACTGTTTTTGATAAGTCCAAAGAAAAACTACACTTGCATCTAGTCTTCTATCAGTTCATTTAACTTGTAATCTTGATGTGTGAGCCATGAATGGGTGTCGTGTCCATCTTTAAAATCTGCTTGTTCAACACACACATCCAGGACACTGGGTTTTATACCAATACTAGTAATTTTGTCCACACTGCCTTTAAAATAGGAAGAAAGGTAGTTTACATTGTTGGTATTTGTAAGCCATTTATCACCGTGGTATCTGGGTGCTATTCTCAGAGAAACAAAACAATGGCGGGGGGAGGGGGCAATCCTGCAGACACTTACGCACATATCTTTATACCACTGATTAGTAGAAAAGAACTGCTTGGGCATAAAGTTACGCATACGTACAAGTGTGGGATTGGAGCTTTCAGCCCTCACTGTAGAATACAATATATTCTAGAAACAGGAAAGAACCCTCCAGTCATGCTTTAACTTTTAATAACACCCTTCCTGTTTTGAAAGTTGGACCCCCAATAGTCTTCTATTGTAAAATGCTAGAATTTGAAGTCTTCACTGCAGATTAGGGTCTTTTATTTAATGAGACACATGTTATTTAGGGGTTTGTTTGGTGTTTTAGTTGATTAATTTTGATTCCTCTTTCAGTTTGGGGTGGAGGGGGCAAATCTGCAATTGCATATTCCTATTTGGTTTTTAAGTGAATTCTCTCCTTTGTTGCTGTATGAAGGACCTATACAGACAGGAGACTCTGACTTGCTATGCAATGGAACCGGTGAAACTGATTATTCATAAAATGTGATCAGGTGCAAAAAGTAAACCAATTTTTTCCTCCTAACTTTCATTTGCACTGCTCTTAGGCATTACTTGCAACAATAGTAGGTTAAAAATATCAGAACTAACATGTTTAGGTTGAAGATATCCTGAAAAAAGGAACTGTTTATGTTTTGAGGAAGCTTCTTAAGTATTTAACCTAAATACCTAAAGTTAAGCTTTGTCTTCTGAACATGAGAAGCTTTAGTTTATTTTGCATATTCAGAATTCTTTGGTGTTCCTTTATATTGTCTGCAGGAAATGGGGATTATTACTGTAGTGGAAATGACCTGAATAACTTTACCAACATCCCAGCCGGTGGAATGGAGAAGATGGCAAAAGATGGTGCAGTATTACTTGAGTAGGAATTTTTTATATTGTATATGCATACAGTACTGTAAAGGATAGAATATTATTTATTGATTTAACTCAGGCTTACAGGCTCCAGCCAAGAATAGGAGCCCAGTTATACTACATATAGACAGCAAGAGAGATCATAGTCTCAAAGGATGCATCTACACTTACAAGTTAGGTCGACTTAAGGTGTTTTTAAAGGTGCTGTTACTTGGCCAGGGACCTAGAGCTGCCGTCAGCGGCAGGAGCCAGGACTGCGTCACTGTGATAAAAAGGTGCCGGTACTCAGTAACCCCTGAGTACCATCACACACAAAAAAAACTGGTTAGAGGTACCTATACTTTTTAAAATTTGTTTAAATGACATTTCTATTCTGGCAAAAACTCCAGTGTAGATGCAGCTTTACAATATAGTTTATTTTGTTCAGAACACCACTATACACTGCAAGAACACTCTTTATCTGACATCAGCTACATCTCCATGAGGAAGGTTTGCCCAGGTAGCTATTGCAGCAAAACGTTTTTTAGTGTAGACTAGGCCTAGAGCCTGGAAGTAACACAGATCTCTTTGAGTCCCAATCTAGTGCCTCAACAACCACAAGACCATACTTCTCTGTATGCTAAACAGTGAAAAACTATTGCTTACGGTTTGAAGGTACATTGGGAGACAATATAGTGAAGTAAGATGCAGGACAAATATAGGACAAGTACGTGGGATGATACTGTGGCGGAAATATATCTTAGAACAGGCAGAAACTGATCTCATTTAATTTTATCACTTAGTTTTAATTTTAAAAAAAAGAGGATTAGGAGATCTTTTACCTTTACCATTGCTTCTATATGCTTATACATTTGAGAAGGAAATGTTGGGAAATACATATGCCTTGGATTCCTGACTGAAACATCAGATACTACAGCAATGGACACTAGAAAACCTTAAGTTAGGGTACCTGCTGCTTTCTGTCCAATATTTAAAGATATAATGCAAGTGAAGGGCTGCAGGACTGAGTCCTCATTTATGCAAGTGGTCTTTGGACCTCAGTTTTTCCCCAAGAGACAACACAAAACCCAGATCTCTTATGAAGATGTTCACTTCAGTATGTGGTAAATGCCCCTACTGACTAGACCATACTAAGTACAGGATTCAGCACAATACTTAAATTTTCACCTGTTTAGTTTTTTCTTTTAGTTTCTGTCGAGCCTTCTCCCACTTATGGTGCAAGTGTCCTCATATTCATTATGCTACTGACATCTTGAGAAGGACATGTGTTGTACCCTTCAGGATACAACATAAAGTTGTGTAGAATACAACAACATAGAACCTTACATGACCCTATAACAATAAATGGTAATGAGGCTCCATGGCAGTGATGGAGTAGCCTGGGAAGAATAGAGGCTAAATAGCTGAAGACAGGATGAATATCTCAAGAATAGAAATGTAAGGGGAGAAAAGTAAGTTATTAAACAATGATATGCTTCCTGTCCTCCTTAGTCTGTTTACTGGGGGCATTCAGTACCTGTTCTTGAAGGAAATTGCCTTTTCATAATTTTATTTGCAGTTCACCTTTTAAGAAACCAGCTCTGAGCATGTCATGTGACTCCTAGCTGGACAGGATGTTTAGGTATTTGACATAGATTCTGTGTTCTTTGATAGTGGACATTTGGGAAAGATAGAAAACCATACATTTCATAGTACACCATTACACAAACAGACTATATAACTAGTCATGTTTTGCAAAAGACTAGTCTTTCCCCCATCAAGAGTTAATGTCTCATCCTGACAAATTCTGCTTCTTCCCATCTCCAGGGAATTTGTCAGCCATTTTATTGATTTCCCTAAGCCGTTGATAGCAGTAGTGAATGGTCCAGCTGTTGGAATCTCTGTAACTCTTCTTGGGCTGTTTGATATTGTGTATGCTACTGACAGGGTAAGTACATTTCAGGGCTAATCTCAATCCAGTTATTCATAAATTCCTGTGTACATTAGACATTTGTGGGAGAGAAATTTACCAAAGTAATCTGCGCCTGTGTGAGCTCTGCTTTACATCAATGCAAGACATCTACAGTAGGGGTTTGCCACTGTGTAACTAAACTGGTGTTTGTACACCCATGACATTTCTTTAATGTAGATATGGCCTGTAATTTGAACACAGCCACCAAGAGCAATGAGACTCAATATGAGCTCTAGAGAAGAAAAAGTCATTGCACTTAGTACAGTAAAGGGTAGAATCATAGGGCTGGAAAGAACCTCATAAGGTCATCTAGTCAAATCCCCTGCTAAAAAGCAGGATCACTCCCACTAAATCATCCCAGCCAGGGTTTCATCTAACCAGACCTTAAATATCTCCAAAGACAGAGATTCTACCACCTCCCTAGGTAACCCATTCCAATGCTTCACCACCTTCCTCGTGAGAAAGTTTTTCTTAATATCCAACCTCGACCTCCCCAGCTGTAATTTGAAACCATTGCTCCTTGTTCTGTCCTCTGTTACTACCAAGAACAGCCTAGCTCCCTCCTCTTTGGAGCACCCCTTCAAATAGTTGAAGGTTGCTATCAAATCCCCCCCTCAGTCTTCTCTTCTGTAGACTAAATAAGCCTAGTTCCTTCAATCTTTCATGTGCCCCAGCCACCTAATCATTTTTGTTGCCCTCCGCTGGACTCTTTCTAATTTGTCCACATCCTTTCTGTAGTGGGGAGCCCAAAACTGGACACAGTATTCCAGATGTGGCCTCACCAGTGCCGAATAGAGGGGAATTATCACATCCCTCGATCTGCTAGCAACACTCCTACTGATGATGGGTAGATGAGGTGAAATTATATTTTCAATGAATCTATCAATCAGGGCGTTTTTAACTAACTATAACCAACTCCATTAGAGAATGGGACTACAATAAACTGACTTTACCAATTGTATAATTAAAAACCTCATGATAACTTTTCTTTAGTCAAATCAGAGGTTGCTGAAATTACCAACTTTACTATCCAAATATGTATGCAATATAGATTCTTACTGTACATAATAGGAAGCATCTGTCGTACATTTGTTGTAATAAATGTTCTCTCTGATCTAGAGGTCCAATTTCTTTTTAATTTTTATGAATCTTCACCAGGATTGCTACCTGTCTCATTCCCCAAATGAGATATTAGTTCTGTACTATACTCCAAAACCCAGTGTGGATTGGAGAAGTCTATGGCTATGTCTACACTTGTAATTTTAAGTCGACTTTAACTAAGTCGACTTAACTAAGTCGATTTAAAGTCGACTTGGTTAAGTCGACTTAGTGAGTCTACACTTAAAATTAAAGTCGACTTAAAGGGGAACTTACAAAGTCGACCTAGAGCGTCCACACTGGATGCGTAGGTCGACTTCCAGGGTCTAGGGAGACCTTGGGCAGGTCCATGGTGGCAGGGGGGGGCACCCCTTGTGTACAATGGGGCAAAGGGAGACAGGGACCCTGGCAGGGCATGTGGACAGGGTGTGACGCTGTCCAGATTTAGGGAACCATTTATGATATTATTTCCTATTAATATCTCATATATGCTATAATCCATAGGAGCTATGTCCTGTTTGATATCAATAGAAAGGTAGTAATTTGCCGGGAATGATTATATAGTTCATGTATAGGAATTGTATTTGTATTAGAAGTTAGGAATATGGTTGTTATATCTATACTTTAAACTTGTGTGAGTCTGTGGACACACCCGAGACAGGCTGTCTACAACCATTGTGTCCTTAATGTTAAGGAAGCTGCCAGATACAATGGGCCCAGCGAGAAACCTGATAAGCCATTAAGGACACAATGGTTATATTCCTTATGTCCTTAATGGCTCATCAGGTTTCTCCCTGTCTATTGATCCAAACGTGACATAGTTCCTATGGATTATAGCATATATGAGATATTAATAGGAAATAATATCATAAATGGTTCCCTAAATCCGGACAGCGTCACACAGGGCTCTGCCCTGCCCTTTCGGGGGGCATGCCAGGCTCCCTCTGTGTTCCCCCCTGGCAGGGAGGGCATTGGTGTAGTCCTGGGGTAGCCCTAAGTCGACTTAGGGCTACCCCACGTCTACACTGGCTTAATTCGACTTTAAAAAGTCGAATTAAGCTTTAAATCTTATTAAATCTAGGTTTAATAAAGTCGACTTAATTTTCATTGTCGACTTTATTTTCCTTAAGTCGACTTAAGCAAGCTGCTTAAGTCAACTTAAGGAAACTGTAGTGTAGATGCAGGGTAAATTAAGTCGACTTAAACTAGCTTAAGTCGACTTAATTTACAAGTGTAGCTGCAGCCTATGGTTTTGTCTTGTTTATCTGGGTTACTCTTCTCTGTGCTGGGGAAATGCTGGCAACAAGCCCTGAATTGCCAGACTCCTTTCATAAACTTAGCAGACAAAAATTTATATGTCTAAAAAACATTAAAAGGGACAAATTATGTATTGTTGGACCTCATACAAAAACTAAGAGTCCGGTGGCGGTTCTAGAAGCTGTCTCTAAGTTTGCTATGAGTAGAAGGTATTTTATAAACTGAGTGGGATACCCCATACCAATAAAACAAGAAAGATGTTCGTTTAAATTTACATGGCTGCATATATGTATTAATTTTTTTTTCCAGAAGATTTTCAGTCAGTAAATGTAGGGTCCAGTCCTACCAGCACTCTGTGCATGGAATTAACTGCTGGAATTGGGGACTTTGTAACTCTTGGATCCCATCTTGGGTATCCTGTAAATAAATTTGTTATACCCTTGTTTATTTCTTATTAGGCTATGTCCCCACCATGTCTGAAACTCTGCTAGGCACTATTGTGTTTAAACATGGTTATTGCTGGTCAGTTACTGTGAAGATACTTTTTGTCTAACAGTGCTATAAACCCTCTCTAAATAGGCAATGTAATCTTGTCAGGAGATTGTAAAACCCAGTCATGGATTGGATTGGATTGAGAAAATCAAGCTATGTATTAACCATGTGTAAAAAGTTCATTACGCACCACTGTTGCTCCTCCTCATGGTTCATTTGGGAATTAGTTCAGCACAGATAAAACATCCCTTCCTGCAGTCAATTAGCCTGTTGGCTCAATCTCAGTCTCCCGGACTCTAGGTAGTTTTGCCATCTTTGTGATTTAGCCCTCCAGCCAATCATTTTAGTTCTCCCCTTTCAGGGGTCTGTCAGTGTCTCTCTGGACAAGAAAAACAAAGAGTCCTGTGGCACTTTTAAAGACTAACAGATTTATTTACTGCATGAGCTTTTGTGGGAGAAAATCCCACTTCGTCAGAGGCTTTGAAGATGGGAAATTTACAGAATGGGAGGAAATTAAAAGCAGGGAAGTGTGTGACAGAGGATCAGGTCAGGCTATAACAGCAAATCAAAATAGATGTTAGGATTCAAACACTGGGGAACAGCACATAAAGGAAGGTGAGATCAAATCACCTGTTGTAATGAGAGAAAAATCCGTAGTCCCTGCTTAACCCCATGGCAACTGAGTTGAATTTGCATATAAATTTGAGTTCTGCAGTTTCTCTTTGAAGCTGTGATTTGTTATTCATCTGTTTATTCATCTATTAACAAGTCGTCAAGGGAGTGAGCAGGGAGATTGAAGTGTTCCCCTATTGGTTTTGTAGTGTTGCAATTTCTGATGTCAGATTTGTGTCCATTTATTCTTTGGCGCAGAGACTGTCCTGTTTGTCCAGTATATAAGGCAGAGGGGCATTTCTGGCACATGATGGCATAAATCACATTGGTGGAGAGCAGGTGAATGAGCCCTTGATGGAGTAGGTAGCTTGATTTGGTCCTGTGATGGTGTCTTTAGTGTAGATATGAGGGCAAAGTTGGCAGCGTGGTCTGTTGCAGGGATATGTTCCTGCTTTAATGTTTCTGTTGTTTGATCTGTAGTTGCTGGTGAGTATCCATTTGAGGTTGGGACGGCTGTCTGTAAGCAAGGAGAGGTCTGTCTCCCAAGGCTTGAGAGAGTGAGGGATCGTCTTGAAGAATAGGCTGTAGATCTTTGATGATGTGGTGAAGAGGTCTGACTTGGGGGTTGTAGGTGGAGACTAATGGCATTCTGTTGTTTTTTTTTCTCTTGGGTTTCTCCTGTAGTAGTTGACTTCTGGGTACCCGTCTGGCTCTGTCAATCGGTTTCTTAACTTCTGCGGGTGGGTACTGTAGTTTTAAGAATGCTTGATAGAGATCATGAAGGTGTCTGTCTCTGTCTGAGGGATCAGAGCAAATGCATTTATATCTTAGCGCTTGACTGTAGACAATGGATCGTGTGGTGTGTCGAGGATGGAAGCTCGAGGGATGTAGGTAACTATACCGATCAGTAGGTTTGCGGTATAGGGAGGTCTTTATGTGCCCATCACTAATTTGCACTGTAGTGTCCAAAAAGTGGATCTCCTGTGTGGAGTGTTCCAGGCTAAGTTTGATTGTGGAGTGGAAATTGTTAATCTCTATGGAAATCTTCAAGGACATCCTTACCATGAGTCCAGATGATGAAGATGTCATCAGTATAGCGTAAGTAAAGTAGAGGTGCTTTGGAATGAGACTTGAGGAAGCATTGTTCTAAATCAGCCATGAAGATATTGGCATATTGTGGGGCCATGCGGGTACCCATAGCAGTGCCACTAACTTGAAGGTATAAATTATCTTCAAATCTGAAATGGTTGTGGGTGACTACAAAGTCCAGCCACAAGTTTTGCTGTGGCATCATCTTGGATAGTTCTTCTAATGGCTTGTAATCCATCTTTATGTGGGATGTTGGTGTAAAGCACTTCTACATCCATAGTGGCCAGGATGGTATTTTCTGGAAGTTCACCAATGGATTGGATTTTTCTCAGGAAATCTGTAGTCTCTCTCAGATAGCTAGGTGTGTTGATAGTATAGGGTCTGAGTAGAGAGTCCACATAGCCAGATAATCCTGCTGTAAGCGTGCCAATGCCTGAGATGATGGGGAGCTTGGGGTTTCCTTTTTTATATATTTTAGGTAATAGATAGAATATCCCTGGTTGGGGTTCTGGTGGTGTGTCTGTCTTGATTTGTTCCTGTGCTGCTTTGGGGAGTTTCTTGAGTAGGAGGTGCAGTTCCTTTTGGTTCCTATTCCTCAATGGGGTCAGAGAGGAGTGGTTTGTAGAATGTTGTGTTGGACAGTTGTTTATAAGCCTCCTGATTGTAATCCGATTTATTCATGATGATGATGGCACCTCCCTTGTCAGCCTCCTTAATAATAATAATGTCAAAGTTGTTTCTGAGGCTCTGGATGCCTGCGCTCTGCATGGCTGAGGTTATGGTGTAAAGGATGTTGTTTGTCCATGATTTCAGCCTTTGCCCGGTGGCAGAAACAATCTATATAGAAGTCTAGTCTGTTGTTCTGGTCGTCAGGAGGAGTCCACGTTGAATATTTTTTCTTCCAGTGTTGGGAGGAAGGTATCTGTAGGTCATTGCATTCTACATTGGTGGTGGCGAAATAGTCCTTGAGTCTGCGAGACGGCGTAAGTAGTTCTCCAGGTCGCTGCAGAATTGTATCTTATATGTGGGCGTAGTGGGGCAGAAAGAAAGTCCCTGAGATAGCTGGAGTAAGTGTGGGGATTTTCTCCCACGAAAGCCCATGTGATAAATAAATCTTAGTCTTTAAGAGTGCCACAGGACTTTGCTCATTTTTCTGCAATAGACTAACACGGCTACCCCTTTGGAACTTGATTCTCTGGACAAGCTGTCCCTCCGCTGTTCCAGACAGTTCTCTGTTCTACATCCAAGGCTGTGCCTCTTCCCCCGTGGCTGGTAGGGGAATCCAGGCCTGCCTGCTGCTCCAGTCCAGAGACCCTATGCTCTACAACTATGACTTTCCTTCTCCCAGACCTGCTTGTTACTTCCCTAGGCTCTGGCCTGCTTCTTCTTTCTATCCTCTGGGATTACCCCCCATCCAACTTCCCCTCCTGGTGGCTACTTCTCCCTTTGGCTTCTAGCTAAACCCTACAATCTCTATAACAAGCCTCCCTCCTGTCAGAGAATAACTACACGCTATATTCCCCTGCCACCTCTTCTGTTCCCAGCTTCTTAGCTTTATAGGAGCTCCACCCATTTTTGCTCACGTGAGCTTCATCCTTAGTTAAGCATTATTGATCCCTGGCTCCCCACTAAGTGCAGCCTATATGGTTAGATGGCCTGTCTAGCCTACCATAGCCTATTCAGGACTGGTGTAGGTGAACACCATGTTTCTAAATTGTGTTTTAAAGCCTAAAAGAGCAATAGGTCAAATTAATCTCCAGTGCAACTGTAACCCATATGCCTAAAACAGGCTGTCTCTTTAAGAGATCCATTGAGGGTGGGTTACTGTTGCTGGGCAGATTAGCTGCCCACAACCAGAAACTTCTGGAAGCAGGGAGTGGTAGCATTTGGGCATGCTCCACAGGGTTCCCTGTTGGTGGTCAGACCACACGAGAGCAGCAGACTGTGCAGACAGCAGGCAGGAGCTGCAGTGAGAAGAGCCCATGTGCTCAGTGTTCATGAGAGAAGCTGAGCCAGGAGTGAACAGCAAGATGTTTTCTCCCTCCTCTGGAGTCTTTAAGCAGCAGAGTTTGTGCACATGCATATGGGACTGAGTGCTGGTTAACCACTAAGCTGACCGGATGGTGCTGGTTCCAGAGGAGAAAGAAAAGCCTGCATGGAATTCTACTGCAGATTCCTGCAACCAAAGAAGAAGAGGATAGCTACTTCTTTCCACTCAAGCCTTTGGACTTGAGCAAAGACTGTAGCTGAGATTTGGGTGAACTCCACCTGGACTTTGGGACTCTTGGGTATCTTTCTCACGGGGTTTCTGTGGGGACTGTTCTGTTTAACTTCATTTTGTTTTCTTAGGATAAGGTTTATTTATTTAGTAGTTAACAAAGTTCATTGTTATGTTTGTTCTTAGTAGTATTTTAATGTGGGAGAGTAACTCTGAGCAATCTTTGCTGTGAGTTTGTTTGAGACTGGATCCTGGGTCTCCAGCTGCTTTCTCCATAGGAGTTGGGGTTTATTTCTGTTAGGCACTGGAGAGGGGCAACTGAATGAATTTTAGCCCACCCAAAGGTTACACGACTTCGTTACAGTCAAACTTTAATATAAAAACTAGACTCCATTACTTTTCTTCTATTTAAAATGCTAAATTTAATGTTTGTTTCCTCACTTTAAAGATGGATTTATTCTTTAACAGGCCACATTTCACACCCCATTTAGTGAACTCGGCCAGAGTCCAGAAGGATGTTCTTCTTACATGTTTCCAAAGATAATGGGCCTATCCAAGGTAAGAGTACACAATGCTGTTCTTTAACTTAGTACTTTCTACCTATATTTACAGAACTTCTGTTTTCCTCAGTAGTGCAATCCAGCTATGTGAGTGAGAAGGATGGGGGGAGTCATTTAAATGGAGCCCACTCCCATTGTGTTTTCACTCTGCTTGATTTTCTCTAATTTTTTTATTCTTTAAACATTAGGAAAGTAGTCAAATAGTATTACCATGTGCACTGAAATAACGAGAAAACTGAACATCAAAATTAAAGAAAAGAAAATCCCACTGCCAGATCGCCTCCCCAACCCCCAGCTATGTCCCTCAGTCTTTGCTGAGAGCTTGCATCTTTCCTCCAGCAATGCTGGGGGCAATTGTAAAGCTGTCAGGAAGGGTGTTACACTGAAAAGCACCCCTTACAAGAGCACCTCTGTCAGACAGGGAGCAGTATTTGTAGGAATTCCTGCTGAACCTATGGGGAAAGTATATATTCAGTCTTTCCTCAGTTTTGTTGAGTTATTTGTTAGTCTCCTATCTACAAACTCGTGCATTTCTTGCTTCTGAACCAGGAGCAGGAATTTTTTTAAAAATCCAATAAAAAGGCCTAAATGCACACTATCAAAATAGAGCTGACATTATCTTCCTATTATAGTTGCATAATTTCCTTTAGCTGTTACTTAGACATATACAGTGACAGATCAAGCAATTTCAAATAGCCAAATCAGGTACATATTGCCTTTATGGTTACAAAATTTCTCAATATAAATGATGATAATTTTGTATAGAACAAAGGGAAATAGATTCTTTATAGTCACTAGGAAGACTAGGATTAGCTCTTCAGCAATTTACAGAGAACCAGCTCCTGGTGTGGATAATTTAAAATAACTGAATAAGTAATAAATAACATTTATGTTAGTTAATCTGGGATGATCTTTGATGGGACTTACCTTCCTATGCCAAACTCCCTGACAGCTATCCCACAATGCTCTAGAAAGTATGCAACCCCTCAGTGAGAAACAGCAGCCAAACTCTTTTTGGAGAACAGAAATTAACAGGTACATATGTTTTTTTCTACTATGAATAAGAACATTGTGACATGGAGGTTTATATTTTTTTTTCTTTTTTTCACAGTTTCTTAATTCTTGTGTTTTATTTGATTGACAGCCTTTTGTTTTCTTTCCTGAAGGCAAATGAGATGCTGCTTTTCAATAAGAAGTTGACTGCAGGGGAAGCATGTGCCCTAGGACTCGTGACTGAGGTTTTCCCTGACAGGGCTTTTCAGAGGGAAGTTTGGATGAGACTTAAAGCATATGCAAATCTCCCCAAAAATGTTAGTATTTAAAAATTGTTTATATGCAGCTTGTAACCAGATAGAGTTCCTGCTCCCCTATGAGCAGACGCTATAACAGATACTCTGTAGAGTGCAACCTCATCTTTTTAGGGTTTGACTTTGTTGGTAATAGAAAAAAATAACAAGCCTCAATCTAAGCTTCTTCTCAAGCATGGTTATTCCTATGGTTTTCCCTCCAGAATTAATGTCTCAGTTGCCTCTGGCTCAGAGGATATCCTGTTTGAAGTTGGCCACATATACTTGCATTTATGGCTCATCATTTTTCATCCAAATACCTTTAAGAAATGAGCTGTTAATACACGAAAATTGTATGTATTTGCCTTGGTTGCTAATTCCTAAAGGGTTAAGAGATTTATTGCAGTATCTTTTTATTTAGTTACTTAATAGTTGCAAATTTTCTACATATGCTGCTTTGTGGGATACTTGTACTGACTAACCTAGGAATTTGAGTGCTCAGCATCTTCAATAATGGATTACTAAAATCAACAAGCCACCACCAAACCATTCTGAACCTTGGCACACTCATTTCTCTCCCCAAGAAAATAATCCACTTCTGCAGTCCCTCTCTTTTCTGACTGCCTGGAACATGTAGAAAACATAATAAGCTGGTCTCATAATAGACACTCACATACCAACATCTTTTAATAACTCAATTTATATTTTGAGTTGCAAGTAGACTAACTAATTCCCAATTCACATTTGTCTGTTCACATCCATTGACTGGATGGATGTATTGCTTCTCTGGAAATCACACCCTACCAAGTAGCGTTAGCAGCAGTTAAAGTAATAGTGTAAAATGGAAAATTAAATTAAAAATCTAACTGGAATACAATTCAGTTCAGATACTGCATATTAAGTGCTTCTCACATGCAACTTTTCAGAATGCTGAACTGAGGGAGCGTGTAGAAATAAGATAGCTTGTACTATGTATGCCTCGTTAATTGTTAACTTTTTTCCTTTTCCCAGTCCTTGGCACTGTCAAAGCAATTAATACGAAGTGTGGAAAAGGAGACGCTGCATGCAGTTAACTGTCAAGAGTGTGAACGCCTTAAGGAAAGGTGGTTATCTGATGAATGCATGAATGCTATTATGAGCTTTTTTGGGAAGAAATCAAAACTCTAATTTTTTTTATTGTTGGTGAAGATCACACTCCCCAAAGTTCATCTGTTGATCTGTATTGAAAGGATTTTAATAAGTTAATGCTCTTGGGGGGATAAATCCTAGTTGTGCCTTTTTATTGATGTTGATTATTACAGTATTGATAACTGTATAGAAATAATTTCATAAAAATATTTTAGTAACTTGTAAGTTTTATCTTTCTGTGGCCTGACATCTTGTATTCAGACATGAATTTGTGATGCCAAACACACTGGATCCTTCTGCCTGGGTTGTTGGCTGGGAAAGCATTCACTGCTTTACATGCTGAAGTGATGTCTTTGAATGTAACTACAGCTGTTTGTCTTCCAAATGGGGTGACAGATTCAAGCGCACCGAATCTTTTTAGTTCTTGAATAACTGAATGATAGTCATACGATGCTAACATGTTTCTTTTTATCCATCTAGTATAGGAAAGGAAATAAAAGTATAAAATAAATATTAAAATGTTTATTACTAAGTCTTGTGGCTCATTATTGCTTTGGTAAAGTGAGATGAAAGGCAAAATCCTATTGCTTTAATAATCCCCTGAAGTTGTGTTGATGTTACCTTACTTCTGGGCCTTCCAAATGAACATTTTGTTCTTTAAAAGGTGTGCACCTGGCAGGCATTATGGATATCTTCAAGTTTTATATTTATTTTCAGTATTTGAAATAACCTCTTTGCTAAGGCTGGGGCACTAAAAAGTCTGAAATTGCAGGGGATTTGAAAAGATGCTGTAAAGACTTAAATCTGGTATTTTCAAAAGAGATTTGAAAAATAGTTGCATATCTTTGCGTTATCAGGGCAGCACATTCTGCATTGCAAAGTGCTGCTCTGGCAGAGCTCAGCATTTGACTTTGGGCAATGTTTCCAGGCCTAATTGTGACCCATATGGCCACTGCTGAATCCACACTTTAGATGAAACCAGTGTATAGTCGATACATGCCTCATTCTGATTAGCCAGGATAGGGCAAGCTCCCTAACTCTTTTCTTACGGATAGCTGATAGTAATGCTATATGAGAAGAACTTTTTGTCAACTGCAGGCCCCAAATAGTTCATTCAACTCTAGTGTACTCAGGAAAGATATAATTATAAAAATGTCTGGCATTATAATGATGTCTTAATTCCTTTATATCTTAAAAGGACACATTTCATAGAGTGAAATGCACTTAATTTAGGCTCAACATTTAGTTGTTTTGTAAAGGGAGTTATAAATCCTAACTTCATTAGGAAATGTCATGGATTAAAATGGGGCCAGAATTTCATCCATTAATTTAGTTTAAGCCAGTGGGAGTTTTGCCATCAACTTCAATGAGAACACGATTGTATCCAGTGTGTTTAGACCAAATCAGTTTCTTGACAGGATTGAATCCATATGCAACAGCACTGAGCTGCCTCACCAGAGTCAAAGCAACTGCTATGTAGTTTTAGCACATACAATGAACAACATGCAAAAAATAAATGGCATTAAGGTGGAAAGTAAATTATGTTTTAATAGTTGAAGGTTTCACCAATAGAAGTAATTGGAAAAAAAATTATTGCTTCTAGAAAACAGCAACAAGTTGCAAGCAACAGAATGTAGGCTCACATACCTGCTCTGACTTCTTGTGCCTTTCCCCCTCTATTTTGTAAAAAAAAATCATAGGAGCATTGGCCTTAACTTAATTTCCTCTCTCTTGTTGGTGTATCAAAACCTTAACAAAGTCATCCCTGGGGTACTGCCAATGAAGTCAATGGAATTATATTGGGGATGAATTTGGTCCATTTTACTGGTACGGAAATACGTGGACAGGAACAGGGAGAAGGGAGTGAACTGGAGAGGTTCTGCTACTTTATCATAAATTTCAATTAAAAAAACCCAAACCAACCGAAAAACGTCACAGATGAGAATTCAACAGACAAAGCTGCCTTAATGCATAAGTAAGTAAAATTAAAAGTACTTAAAAATAATAAACTTGATGTACTATGGCCATGTCTACGCTTGCCGCTGTTTTCGTAAAACTATGCTTCATAAAATAACTTGCGTACCTCCCTTGAACTCTAACGCTCACTTACCTCCCTGTCTCCACTGCGCTGAGTCAAAGGGAAATGTTGTCCCTTTGACTCAGCGCTGCTCTTCTTCCAGGGCTGGAGTTACTAAATTGAACTACAGATCAATTTGAGCGGATCTTCACTGACCACTCAATCAAACCCAGAAGATAGAACTGAGAGTGGCAAATTTGCTGCCATCAGTGTAGACTTAACTTTAGTCTCTGACCAGCAACTGCAAATTTTCCTATGTCAGAAGCTTGATCACATGTATGAAGTCATAATGGTTAATATGTGTTATGTCAATAAGTTATTGTGATAGAAAAGACTCAGTTAAACAGAACTGAAGTGGAAAAAAAGAATGCCCCTTCTCTTTTTGGTTTGTACTTCTTCAGCTGAGCAATCCAAAGCCAAATTCATCACCACCCTAGCAATAGTCTCTGTAAGGGAAAGCAAAATTGATTGGTAGGACCAGAGTGAGTTAGAGCTGTTAACCTTTCTGCAAATAAGCACAATTTACAACTAATTATATATTGTATCCACTGGAGAGCTCTGCTATTATGATATCACTCACATGGAGTGTCTCCAGATTCTCCAATAGGAATAACAGGGAACCACCTGTAGCACTATATGCCCCAGAAAATCTGTTGGCTTCTGGAATCCTGACTCATTACAATTCTGAATCCATTAACTTGTTCAAGGATCATAGGATTTAAAAGGAATTTGTGAAGACTAGGAGATCAAACACTTGATCTGCCTTGGAGCACAGGGGTGTAACTGCAGATACCTATACAATACAACTCCAGAAAACTGCTACAATGGGGCTAAATTTTGTTAGTATAGAACTGCAGTAATTGCACTGATTTATTAAGCTTTTACACAAGTATAAATGAAAGCAAACTTTGGCCCATAACACCTCCTAAAAGAGCTTTCCTAGTTATGTCCCTACATATAATCACACTGGTAAAGTGATGCCTCTATATACAGTATCCCAAAAAGAAAAGATTGATGAGTGTTACCTTACAATTATTGTTGACATTGGAGTATCCTTTATGTTCCACCTGAATTGCCTATGTTCCTCAGCAAGCCTGTTGGAAATATTTCTTTTCCAGAGTTGTACATGGTCTGGCGCTGGTGAAAGATAAAGCTCACGGTGTAGCTCCTTACTGGTTAAAAGATTTTCAAAGCTGAAGCCATGGAAACCTGAACTCAAGCGAGAGAGATGAAAAATATATGATGAACCTTCAGTTCTCTTGGCCAAGATTTTATGACCAATAGTAATTTTGGCTCCTTCAATGTTTAGATGTGTACTTTGTGACACTTCAAAGGGGTCCAGTTTTCAGAAAGCACTGTGCATCAGTCCCCTGGAAATCGAGACCTCTTAAAGTGTCACAAATTGGGCACCAAAAATCACTAGTCCTTTCTGAAAATCTTAGCCTTGAAATATATATTTAAGAAAATGTACTGCAGCATAAAGTCTGCTTCATTATATGGAATGGCTGGGTTGGCAGAGTCTCTTAAATCTACCCAGGACTGATGCCCTTGTCATGAAAAGTGCCATCTTTGAATTTTTTATAACCAGAAATAGTTGGAAATTTATTCTTCTATTTTATGCAGAAGATGGCATCTCAACTGCAGTGTTGCCAACTCCTGTGATTTTATTGTGAGTCTCATGTTTTTTAAAGCCTGAAGTCATGCCACTATATAAGAATTTCAGTTATCTTTTTTTTTAAAAATGTTTCTAGCATTTATTGTGGAACGAAGTTGGACCAAATATGAACTCTAAATAAGAATGCAAATACAAAGTTCCCAAAATATATTATTTTTAAAAATCATGACTTCTTGGGGCTGTTGACTCTTGAGTGTTGAATCCTTGAGGTAGACAGTACAGCAAAGGGGGAAATCATTTGAGAATCATTCAGTTATCTATATGCAATAATGCAATATTTCTCGTTTATTTAATCACGCTATTTAATCATGTCAATAGGATAACAGATAAAGTTTTAAAGGATTTTTTTTAAGTAAACATACTTTAATAAAGGGAAAATTGCTTTATATCTGTGATGGCGGGAACAGAATATGGAAAAGCTTTGCAATACTCTCTTAAACAGCTGCTGTGTTCTACTCTAGACTTGGCTGCACTGTAGTAGTTGGTGAAGTGATCTTTATAGATAGCCCTGAGCCCAGAAGCTGATCTATACAGGTTGGGATCCCTTTACCTGTTTGGAGCCCCACTGACTTGAGTATAGTTCCATGCAGCCATAAGCATTTACGAGCACAGCAGCTTGCAGAGTCAGGTCCACAATTTGTGACTCTGGATTCCTTTGGATGAAAAGTTCTCTATGTAGTAAGAACTTGGTTTTTGGGGGTGTTGAGCAGCCACAATTCCTATTGAAGGCTCACATGCTGTAAGAGCTCAGCATGTTTGAAAGTCGTGCCACAAATGTATATTTTATTGTACAAGATGTGCTCTTAATAATGGCCACAACCATTATGATCTGAATGTCTGTTATTTTTATCAAACTTTATAGTTAGCACCATTAACATTTAACTTCTTCTCAAAGCTGAATATTGCTGAAGCTAGGTAGGTTTCAGACTTCAGCCCAGAGGTAATGGGATATTTAAATTTTGTGATGCTGTTCAGACCCATGTCTGATTTTCCAGAGATTTCCATCTCTGAGGAAGAGAAGAACAAGTTGAACTCTCCATTACCTACAATGAACAATCATATAATCATTCAATAAGAAACTCTGAAGACTTCAGAAGCATGAGTTTCTTCTGTACATGTATTCTTCAGGTATCTTGAACACAAGCTTATGTTCTCTTTTCTTGGAAAGAAGCAAAATTTCCTTATACTTGGAGTTTTGTTTTACTTTAAAAATCAAAGCACTGTTTCCCTATATGGATTCTGAAGACCTGAGATAATGTTCTAGAATTGCTCATTCAGATCAGAGCATTTTCATCTTTGATAGTGAAAGGAATGAATCAAGAAGATCTGAGCTTTTTATTAGCCATCTCAATCAGTGCTGTAATAACTTTTGCTTTTTGCCATTCACATGGATTTTTTTCCCTTTTGTTGGATGTTGTTGATAAGGGTGTCCATTCACAGTCCCCCACCCTGCCTGCCTCCCAAAACTCATTTTTAATTTCTGGCAATGATCTCTCTGGAGTTAAGATCTCTTTTTTTAGCAAGTCAGGAGCATTTTGTTTGTTAGTTGCAACCTCCAAAGTCCTTGGTTCATTGGTCCTTTCCTTTCTCCCAATCTCACAAGTATTTTATGGATTTGAATGTCAAGTTTAATGCTGCTGCTCATAAAAGTTAAATTGGATTTGTCCAGATGGACACTCATTTTATAGGCAGGATTAATTTAATTAAAATATAATCCTCCCTGGTTTACATTATCCCCTTCAGACATTCTCTTTTAATCTTTTGCGAAGTAGCATTAAAATGGTGCCTGGCATTGATTCAGAATTATATTAAAATGCAGACATATCATTTTAGGCTACAGCTGCCAAGAGACAGTGAACCTGGTCTTTTCTTTTCTTAGATTCAATCTCTAAAACAATCAGATATGATAAAATGTGGCTACACTAGTCATTTGAAGATTATCATTAATGGGGAATAAAGTCATATTTTAATGTCCAAAGAATTGCTTCCAGTCTCTAATTAAGTCTCTGCCTTCCAATCTTAGAACTAGTTATTTGTTGTTCAGTAGACCTGTTTTGGAGGAAGGGCTATAGAGATTTCTGATTTTCTAAGTCATATTCAGTCAATTTTACCCTCATAAAACACAAGAGTGATGTACTATTTAAATCTCAAACTACAGCTTAAGCATTGCCTAAAAACTCTGGGCAGGCTACTGGCAGAGGAGTTAGTTTCACCAATATTCCTTTATATTGGCTGGGGTACCTCTATTTCTCTTTCTAACTGTTTAGGAAGTAGAACCAATTATCTGATGCACATCTATTCGAAATTTTTTTCTCACCAAGATTTCTGTGACAATGTTACTCTGCTTCTTCATAATTATTTTATATTATAAATTTGGAGTTACGGTCTAGAGTTGCAAGAAAATTAGGAATCTCTGTTCATCTTGTATTAGGTGTAAGTGGCTAGACATCTTTCAATTACATTATTAATCTCAAAATAGAAATTCTCAAGTTTCCAAAATAGCCAGACAATGCACATTCTCTTCAAAAACATCTTTTAGTTAGTCCTGACTTCTGGGAGAATGGTTCAAAATGAATAGGTTATCATTCACAGCAGCATGTAAAAGTCCATACGTAGGTGGAAGATATGGGAAGGTTAAATATGTTCATATCTATTCTAAAGGAGGGCCAGATGGTTGGTGCTTCTTGATGCAGTATTATGGTACTTTGTGTCAACTGTCTTGCTGTTGCTATTTGCTTTCTTGTCGAGTTGCTGGCTTGAAGGTATGACGATAGTAAACAAACAGGCCTAGCTCAAAGATGAAGAGCTTGAGATGCTCAATTCATAGGGATTTATACTCCTCTCTTTCGGTTGAAAGTGGAACATACCTAAATTCAGCCAAGCCCTTGAAAAAGGTATATCAGCCTCTGTCACCTTTCATAGGTTCAACACCTTTATGGGATGACTTTGATAGCATCCTCAGCTCATTTCTTAATGCATAGATAGCAGGTTTGTAATTAAACTTTATGCTTCTATTGGTTTTATCCTCGTAGCAAGAAATGCTCGTTTTTAAAGTTGGAGTTTTAACTTTTTATTCAGTCCATTTCTGAGCTATCCTCTTGGTTCCATCCACGTTCCATTTCAAATGGGTTAAAATGCTCCTTTTCTAAAGAGCCTTTCAGCTTGAAGTGGTTTTAAACTTAAATGATTCTTAGACTTTCTAAACTAAAATTGCCGAAGAAGATATTGTCTTTTCTTCTTAACGATCTTTGAGAAGTTCTTCCAGTCTTCCTGAGTTTGCAAGAAGGTTGCTCAAGCATGCCAGATTTCTAATTCCCCAGTTAAGACAAATATGCTAATACGCAAATGGCTTCTTACAGTAGTAACCAGTTATGGTTAGCATAAAGGTTACAAATATTAGAGTAAAATAGGCTAACATTTGTTTGGTACCTGCAAGAGCTAGCAGTAGATGCTGAAGATGCTTGGCAAAAAGCCAAGGTTAGCAAGATGCCAGGGTGCATAACACCAGAGTTATGATCAACCCAGCGACAGTTAGAGAGATGCGTGCAAAAACAAAGCTGAGTGCAGAAGGTTTAAGAGCAGTATGCAAAAAGAGCTTACTGCGAGGAAAATGGCTGGGTAGGGATTAGTTGGTTGGTTGTCAGTGGTGCTATACTTCTGAGGGACAGTGTGATGTTTATTTGCATGGCTTCGGATGAGGAGGAGAAGCAGATGACACTAAGAGAAAACAAACCCTCTACAGGACTAGGATGAGAAACAGATGATACCCAGTTGGCCTAGGACCATTTGAGTCGAGGAGTCTGGACCAGCTCTCGAGTTGAGAGAAGAAAAACTGTAAATAAACAAACTGGTAGTTCGGGAAGGTATTGGGGGTAACCCTTAGTTTTAGAATTAGTAACAATTTGACTTTTATGTTGTGTATCATTTCATAGTCCATGGTTCTTTAATAAACTGACATGTTGTTAAAGTTAATTGGTGTCTATTCCAATCCATCTCCTGGTGATTAGAAATGGCAGGGTCAAGAATCTGCATAAGAAGGGATTTTTATCCTTGCATTATAGGCAAGCTCATTTGATTCCCTCCTGGTATATAAATCATCTCACTTTTTCCTGTCAGAAAGATATTAGGAAATTATTACAGTCAGTGCTTACATTTGGATTCTAAACACTTGCAAATGAACATTAAAAAAGAAGTTTGCACTATTGTGAGCATTTAAGGAATAAAGGATGCTTTCTTACTAGTAACTGCAGTTCTTCGAGCTGGCTCTGCATATTGTGGTGCCTTACGGCAGAACCTTCTCCCAGCAATGTTGGTTAGTGTGCTTTTATGCCCCCAGCCTCTCCCCTCAGCATTTTCGAAGTTCCTAAGAGCAAAGCTATATAAGCAGTGCCCTCTACCACCTCAATTCCTTCCACTACAATGCTAGAGAATGGTAAGCGATTACGACTCGGACACAGAGAGGAAGGTAAGTGGGAAATGTGAACATGCACAGCCATTTCAAAGAACTCCAGTTACAAGTGAGTAACTATTTCTTCTCTGTATGGCTCTGCATATTCCCACTTATGGGATAGACTTATAAACAGTGCTGAAAATAACATGGAGGTAAGCATAGTGCCCTAACTGAATAGAAACTGCAGCATTGCTTTACCAAATCCAGCACCTGCCTTTGAGGTCAAGTCCAAAGCATAATGATTAGTGAAATCTGTGAACAGATCTCAAGGTAGCAGCTCTACAAATCTCCACTGTAGAGACTTGTTTAATGCAAGCAAAAGAGGTTGCTCCAGCTCAACGGGAATGTGGATGTATTATCCCAGGTATAGGAGTCTCTGCCAGAATAACATTCAACAATAAGTAGCTTAATCCATTTAGAAACAGTCTGGGAAGAAACTGGAAAGCCCATGTGATTTTTAGTGTAACAAATAATCTGGATGATATATGAACACTTCTAGATAAGAAGCAAGGATTCCCTTACATTCAAAGTATGTAAAGCCAATTCAGCCATATTGGAACTTGTGTGAAAAAACAGCAAAACTGATTGACATGAAAATCTGAAACCATCTTTGGCAAAAACTGGGGAACAGGCTGAAGAACCACATTATCTTTATGAAATAACAAATGATGAATCAGCTGTAAGAGGACTTAGCTCACTGATCCTTCTGGCAGATGTTAAAGCAACAATAAAAGCATTTTTAATAAACAATATAAAGAACACTCAGCAAAAGGTTCAATGTGTGACTTTATAAGAATGGCTGGAACAAAATTGACATCCCCAAGAAAAACAGTATGTCTCAAAGAGGGATATACAACAGATAAGCCCTTCATAAATTTCTTAATGGTATTCTGTATAAACAGGGCCAGCCCAAGGGTTTTTGGCATCCCAGGAGAACTATGACTTTGTCGCGCGTCCCCCCACCCCCATATTCAATACAGACAAAAATGATAACACATTTTTTTAAAATAGAGAAAAAAATTCACTTCCATCTAATTTGGCACCCCATAAAGTGTGGTGCCCTAGGCGACTGCCTAGTTTGCATATATGAGCAGGCCGGCCCTGTGTATAAACAGTGATCTCCCATCAAACTAAGAATGGTAGGCAGAAATAGCTGCCAAGTGAACTCTTAATGATGAATTAGGTAACTCTTCATCTTTAAAAACATAACATATTCTAGAACACCGGGCATGAATGCTGAAGCAGAATAACAGCCCTTTCCAGTCATCCAACTCACAAATCTGGTCTGCTCTGACTTGTAACAATGTCTGGTTGACTGCTTCCGAGCATTAAGCAGCACACTGCAAACAGCCAACGTGTTGTCAAGCCAAAACCCAAATGCAGCTACAGCCGCCTTCGTGGTAACATGGAGGGTGGCCTGTGGAAAAGATCAGTCTGAGCCCACAGTGCTCCAAGTGATGCCACGATTGGACTAGTCATGATCAAAGGCCTCATCAGTGAAGAGGAGGGCACCTGCAATCTCTTCTCCATTTCTAACATATAAAGTTCTGGTATTCTTTTGCTCTTGGCAACTGGCATCTTTTCCTCAGAAGGCAAAGTTTCAAGACACTCCCTCCCCTACATACACCATAACCATAGATTATATACACATACATTCGCCTTCATCCTCACAAGCACACTGATAAAGCAGCTCCTTCAGCGGATCCTGCAGTTTGCAGTGAAGTCTGGACAGTTTTATAAACATTTTGTAGATGTCATCCTCCTTGTTATAGGAGTTCGCTTTCTGACACTTCCCTAGAGGGGGCAGTTTCAGGAAAGCTTGGTCCCCAGACATCCTCCTTGAAGAGAGGTGGCCCTTGGGATATTGGACAAGGTAAGTAAGCACTCTTGTAGGGCACACTGAACCCTCCTCTCTCCTTTCAAGACAGACTGAACAAAGTGCCCAGCTGGTGGGAAAGAGGCTCTCACATCCTTGGCCCTTGCTGCTTTGCATCACAGAAGTCACAAAAGTTCTGTGACATCACAAAAAGACAACAGAAGGAGAAAGTATGCTCCAACCCACTAGGGAGGGAGCTGAGTGGTTACATTCTTCTTCTCTGTTGCATCATGTTCTATGACTAATACTGGATCCATAACATCAAGTGCACTCTAATAGTTGTGTTTGCTATCTCCTCCCTCTAGACTAAGAGCTCCAAGATCTTCTAATTTCCTCTGTTAAGAATAGTTATAGGCAGTAGTAACAGAAGATTTGATTATTAGAAATACAGATAATTGGTTTGTGATGATGGGGAAAAACCATATGATAAATTGCCTGTTGCATGCAAAAGTTATTGATCTCACAAGACCTCTAGACAGGTGTATATTCCAGTGACATAAGAAAAGGTCGGCAAAAGGTCCTGATGGCCAAATTTAGGCTACTAGGTAAGAGATTATAGTCCAGGACCCCCATGAGTGCATTCTCAGAACTGCTTTCAATGCCACATGCAGGACCAAAAAGATAAAGCTGTGGGGTCTCAATGTGTGGATGAGATGACAGGGTAAGCAAAAGGATTTAAGGTTTATTAGAAAAAGGGGAACTTTTGGGGTAAGGAGTAGCCTGTGCAGGACACCACCTAAACCACAACGGAACCAGATTACTGGCATGTGAAGTTAAAAAGGTCAGAGAAGACTTTTTAAACTAAGGGCTGGGGGAAAGTTGAAAGGTGTGGAGCAGTACAGAGTTTGGGCAAAGACATGCCTTAGGGATGAATTTATTAAAGAAGGGACTCTATGTCACAGTAAAGATGATAGTAAAGAAGCTGGGGAAGTACAGGGAGGAACAATCAAATGTAAATACAACACATGAAGGCAAGCAATTGAATATTTACAAATTGTACAAGTACTTATATATAAATGCTAGAAGTCTGTAAAGCTTAGTGAATTAGCAAGTCTGCTAGTTAAATGAGGATAAAGATATAACAACAGGTAATGAGGATAATGAATGGGACACAGTAAAACTAGAGTACAAAATATATAAGAATGACAATAGGGGAGTGGCACTATGAATGAAAGCATAGAGCCAAATAGAGTAAAAATCTTAAGTGAATTAAACTCTCTCTCGCTCACAATAAATAGAAATGCCATGCTTGAATAAAAAGAGTATAGTAATAGGAATAGACTATCTACTGTAGCAAGAGATTTTGTCTCAGTTGCCAAACCTACCAAAAGAATTTTGAGGGAAAAGCTTGTGGAAAAGCTTCAGGAACGATTTAAAATTTGGAAAATAATAGTTTGGTTATTTGAATAATTGAAGAGTGGGGTCAGTATCAGAACACTTTGTGGTGTTTAAAACAGTAACTAGTTTTAGAGTAGAAGTTCCTAGGTAAAAGACCAGTAAAAGAAAAACCTAGCCGTGGCAGTTACGAAGGGTGGTTGAAAGGATAGGCCCCATAGGGATACATTGTATTCCACTGACTTGTTTAAAGGTATCTGGACAGGAAACGTGAGTAGCTTCTCCCTTACCTGTACGTAACCCCTCCTTTCTCTGCACCCATCTCCCTCCCTTTTCCTCCAGGCATAACCTCTCCCTATCAGATAACATTTAAACTGATTGGCTAGAGGCAACTGATATGTAAATTGCCATGGACCTGATTGGCTGAAGACTGCACCAGAAGGAAGGAAAAGGAACCAGAAGGAGAAGAAAGAAGAAAGACAGTCAGAAGCAATGGCAACAGTTAGTGCTGGCATCAGAGCTGACAGAACAGAAGGATCCTTTGGACGAACAGAGGGATTTAAGAAAAGTTTTAAGTTCCAGCCTCTTATATTTATCCAAAGAATATATATGTGTGCCTTTAAATAAAATAGAAGGCCTGTGGTCAAAGAGAAATCCTCCCTCTCCTCCCATCTAGCAACCACCTAGCTAATGCTTGCCAGATGTTAGCTTGTTAAGTACTTTAGTATAGAATAATATATTGTTAGATAAGTATCATTAGTAATATATATTATTGATTACTGTATTAAGTAGATTAATTATATCCTATCTCTATTTTTCTTTTAATGTAACCACTTCTAAATAAATATTTTATCTGTTTTTGAAGTATTACTCTTTTTGAAGTTCAAAAGGGGGTAGCCGTGTTAGTCTACTGAAGAAAAACAGAGGACTGTGGCACTTTTAAAGACTAACAGATTTATTTATCACATGAACTTTTGTGGGAGAAAATTCCACTTCGTCATATGCTTTGAAGATGAGAAACATACAGAATGGGAGGAAATTAAATTGTCATACACTTCCCTGCATTTAATTTCCTCCCATTATGTAAGTTTCCCATCTTCAAAGCGTCTGACAAAGTGGGATTTTCTCCCACAAAAGTTCATGCGATAAATAAATCTGTTAGTCTTTAAAAGTGCCACAAGACTCTGTTTCTTTTTGAAGTATTACTGCTTGTGTTTCCTATCTTGATTGTAAGGCTGTATCCATTCAAGGGAAGGCAAGTTGTTTTCTCTGGAAATTCCTTTACAGAACACCACCCACATGACTGGATTTTGGGATCATGCCTAAATATTCTCTGGTAACACTACCACCTGACCAGGATGGTGATGGTGATTGTGAAATGCTCAGGGAGATCAAAGAGGCTACAAAGATAGAAAATGCAAGAACAATGGGGGATTTTGACTATTCTCATATTGATTAATTAAATGTCACCTCAAGAGGGATGCAGAAAGAAAATTTCTAAACAAAAATGACTGCTTATTGGAACAACTCATCCTGGAATCTGTAAGGGAAGAGGCAATTTCTGATTTAGTCCTAAATGGAGTACAGGACCTGGTCCAAGAAGGTGAATATAGCTGAGTTACTGAGTAACAGCAACCATAATGTAATTGAATTTAATATCCCTGTAGGGGGAAAAATGTGAAAGACATCAACCTGTAGTAGCATTTAACTTTAAAAAAGGGGAGCCATTCAGAAATGAGGAAGTTAGTTAAATAGAAATTAGAAGGAAAATTCACAAAGTTGCAAGTCTGCATGGAGAGTTTTTCAAAACATCATAATAGAGGCTCCAACTAAACGTATACCTCAAATAAATACATTTAAATAAAAAACAGTAAGAATACCAAAAAAAAAAAAAATTCTACCACGGCTAAACAGCAGAGTAAAAGAGGTCAATAACAGAAAAAAAGAAATATTTTAAAAATTAGAAGTCAAATCCTAAGTGTAAAAGTATAAGTAGACCAAGAAAGAATCTGAAGAGCAACTATCTAAAAATACAAAAACTGTCAAAAAAATGTTAACTACATCAGAAGCAGGAAGACTGACAAATGGTCAGTGGGGCCACTGGATGATCAAGGTCCTAAAAGAGTACTCAAGGAAGGCAAAGCCACTGCAGAGAAGCAAAATGAATTCTTTGCATCAGTTTTCGCTGCAGATGATGTGGGGAGATCTTTCCACCGGAGCCACTCTTTTTAGGAAAGGACAGAAATATCAGCCACATAAATAAACAGTATATGTTGGGGAACAGTCAATGCAGCTTTTGTAAAAAGGAATCATGCTTCTCCAACCTATTAGAATTTTTAGAGAGGGATTTTAAATATGTGAACAAGAGTGATTCAATCCACAGAGTATACTTGGACTTTCAGAAAATCTTTGAGAAATTCCCTCACCAATGGTTCTTAAGCAAAGTAAGCAGTCATTGGATAAGTGGAAACATCCCTTCATGGATCAGCAACTGGTTAAAAGACAGGAAACAAAGAGTATGAATAAATAATCAGTTTTCAAAATGGGGACACATAAATAGTGGGGCACCCCAAGAATCTGTACTGAGATCTGTGCTGAACAACATATTCATAAATGATCTGGAAAAGGGGGTGAACTATGTTGCTCAGGGGGCAATAATCCACACCTCTCAGTGATGCAGTTATATTAATATAATCCCTGGTGTAGACAGCACTATGTCAATGAAGGGCTTCACCTGTTGACACAGCTACTGCCTCTCAGGGAGCTGGATGACACAGAGAAGCTCTCCTATCAGTATAGTAACATCTTCACTACAGTGTTTTAACTGTAGACCTACCCAGAGGCTGTCATATAAAATCTGGCTTGATGGAATTGGTCCAATATATATGCAAAGGGAGGGCGGAAAAACAGGTTTCTCTTTCTCAAGATTAATTAGGTTGTAATTGCCAGTAATTGTCTTTTGAAGAACTGGGCATGAATCTATGCATACTTGCCCAATTTTTTTCCTGCAGTTATTACTGCAGCAGTCACTAACAGTTACCATCCCAGATAGGCTGCATAATCATTTCCTTTATAACCTTTACTGTTCACAATTTCTCTTTTTGGGGATGAATTTTTCTAAATTTCTTCTCCGCTTAAAAATTATTTTGCTATCCCTGAAAGCTTGAGGGCAAATTATATCAATCATTTCTGAGTTCTGAGAATGAAAAAATAATTTGTTTCTGTTAACAGGTTGCGCTTGTGCTTTTCCACGTGGAGATAAAATAATCTGTTTATTAAGCATGAGAACACACCTAGCTCTGTAGAACTCAAAGATGACTATTACAATCTATATAAGCATAACACTTTTCAGATGTGTGCATGTTAAACACATAGGCCAGCCAAAATGGCTTTCCCATAATCTAAAAATAATATAGACAATAATATATTCTTCAGGTGTCCATTTACTTATTTAGTATAACATCAATCTGAACCATGTATAGTATCAGTATAGTGCAGTGTTTCTCAACTGGTGTTCCATGGAACACTGGTGCTCCCTGGACATAGTCAAGGTGTTCCGCAATCAACCCTGACCCCTCTCCATTGGGGAGGAGGCTTAGTGGGAGGGGGAAAAGGCAACACGGAGAGCTGACACATGATTGGGAGATTTAAAATGCACAAACCACAGCAAAGCTTCCAGGCATGTGTCGGCATGCACTTTTGCCTTGCTCCTTTGCTGCAACTGGGGCATTTTAAATTTCCTGCTGATGTAACTACTGGCATTGAAAATGCTTGGACATAAACTTCCACAGTAAGACTTTCTTTGATGAACCTTACCAGTTTGAACATGGAGGCCCAAAATTCCCACTAAAACTTGAGTAACATCATTTTCAGTTTTAAGCAGTGTGCATAATCATCATGCATCTATATTTTAGAAATAAACACATTTGTAAAATTGTATTTAATTCAGTTTCCTGAATTGTTTTTGCAGAAATGCATAATACACAGATATTACAAACATTACGGCCAGTATATACCAGCTTTTTCAAGGAAGTTTTCATGAGGAGTTCCACGTAAAGTAATGAATACCTTAGGCATTCCCCGGTCTACTAAAGATTGAGAAACACTGGTATAGTGTAACATTATTGCAATCCACATATTAATTAAATCCTGAACTGCAAATCCTCAGACCTTTTAATTGGGCCAAAATGCACTGGTGACTGATGACATAGTAAAGTTCTCAAGAACAGAGTTCTGATAAATTTGAATTTATAAAAAGTATTCAGCAGAACATTGTGAGATTATTTAACTGAAATCGTGATGTATGATTTGCTATGCTGTCATGAAACTAATATTCAGACTCAGCTTTTATGTTATCAGTGACCAATTTTATTATACTTAGTCTTAAATTGGTTCATTATTGATACTTTTAGGAAGTGAAAGTGCTGGTTTAAGTGAACATTTATTCCCTCCCTCTCCCCAATAACAGCAATGAACTGTGAACTGTACTGCAACATATTTTGTTCCCTTGATCTCATGGCAACATTCCATGAGTTAAACCTAAGGTATATCATTAACCAAGTTGATCACATATAGCATAGTTCCTCTCAAATTTTCTCTGCTTTTCTAATCAGTCTTCTGGCAGATACCAGTTTTGTATTAACGGCAACTGTATTGTATTGTATTTTGTATTAACGGTGTATTCTCCCTAAACTCTATGGATAGAAAGCTAGCTGAGTAGAAGAATACAAACAAGTACTAAATGGAAACAAATAGGTATGGAGAAAGAGAGCAAACAATGTCTTCCAGTACTTGGTGTTGGGACTAATTGTATTTACTATTTTTACATAATTCTCTTGGAACAAGAACAAATGTCACAGTATTCAAATTCACTAGTAGAAGGAACTGTGGACTCAAATGAGAGAAGATCTGCATCTGCAAGAAGTTCTAAAGATTTAGTTGTGGCTAAGCAGAGGATTTGTTTTGTGCAGAAACACATTTGATCTCAGATAACTACCCCCCCACACTTCATTTATCACTCATCCAAAAAAATGAAGGGGGGGGGGAGGAGCAGGGGAATTTAGAGTAGACATATGTTTCTTACCTTACAGGTGTGAATGTACTCCTTCCACATAAGATTGGGTATTACATATCCTTGCGCTCCCCTCCTCCACTCAAGGGCACAATGGCCCCAAATGCCATGCACTTTCTTCAATAAAGAATTCCAAAACGAATACACTTTGCGTTATTATGGAAGAAGAGTGACTTCTGGGATCTGTGTGGACAAAGTATCTTGACGAATACTGTTACTGTAAAGTAAGTAACTGATCTTCATTTGCCTCCCTTGTGAGGTGTATGCCAGGAGATGTACTTAAATAAGTATGGTGGGATGACCTTGCCAAATTGGGTGTCAGATGTAGAGGCTACCACAAGAGAAGACTGATGGGTAAAGGTATGTACCAAGCTCCAAGTAGCTGCCTTACAGATTTCAGATCTAAAAATGTTCCTAAAACAAGTTAAGGAGGCTGTCTATGCTCTAGAAGTCCGCTTTGGTCTGCAAAGGAGAAGCTAAATTATTTAATTCATATGAGATTCTGATTAAGTCTGACAGTCACTTTGAGAGTCTCAGAGTCATAATATCCTGCCCTCTAGATAAGTCTCCAAAAGTTATAGTCTCAGTGATTTGCAGAAAGATTTTATCCTATGGATATAGCAGAAAAGGGCTCTCAATACATTGTGTGTGTGGAGTTTTGCTTCTGTAGGTCAGTGAGAACCTAGGAAAAATAATGGTAAGTGTATGTATGAACTGGTTCAGGTGAAAGTCTGAAATTACTTTAAGTAAAAGATTTGTGTGAAGTTAAAGGGCTTGTCTCCACTGATGGCAGCATATTAGTCAAACTGATCTTCTGGATAGACTGATTGGATCTATAAAGACCCGTTCAGTCGACTGGGCACTTGATTGCTAAAGACCACCCCAGCAACTGGAGTAGCTCAACTCAGTGCAGTGAACATGCTGGACGTAATGGAATCAAAGGGAGGATACGCAAGCTATTTAAATAACTTGTGAATCTCCCTTAGACTTCCGTCAAAAACAGCAGACATTGTAGACTTGCCCGAAGAATAGCTCTTGTTCTTGCAAAAAGTCATACCGCCATTAAAGCGCAACTCTTTCACCCACCAAGCAGATGTAATAGCCACCAAGAATTCTGTTAAAATGGCAAAGGTGGTATAACATACATGATGAAACAACCTCAAATAGGAGTTCCATCAAAGACAGAAGTACTACATTTAAGTCTTAGGGAGATGGAATTTCCTTAACCAGTGGAAACAAATAAACTTGAAATTTAGTTCCAGTGAAATATTGTGTGACCTTGAACGGGAGGATGAAATTGCTGTGAAATGAAACTTAATAGAAGCTGACTGAAAAGCCTGAGTGTTTTAAGGACGACAAATAATCCATAGTGACAGGAATTGAATTTTCAAAGGATTGATAATAATGTTAAGGAGCCCATACTGAAAAATGTTTTCAGTTGGTTTAAATGGAAACCTCAACAAAACTTTCCTGCTATGAATTGTCTACCAAACATAACTATCTGTCCCATGCTATCAGGTGTGGAAAGGATAGATCTCGATGTAGACTAAAATCTTGGCTCTACAAAACACTCTTCTTCTCTGGAATAATCGGGAGTGTGAAGACGGACAAACTTCTAGATGCATCAGCTCCAAGCACCAAAACTGATTCACCTACACGTATGCTATCAGAATTAATTCGGCCTTGCTTTGTCTTATTTTTCTGAGGACTCTGGGAACTAGTGGAATCAGAAAGAAAATTTATAACAGATTTGTGTTCCACCAAATCAGAAATGCATGCAAAGGAAGCCTAGGTGCATTCCTCATTGGGAGCCAAATAAATAAATAAATAAACAAATAAAAATCGATCCTTTCTTGCTCAAGTTGGTTGCAAAAAAGTCTGTGATGGAAACTTTTAACAAATTTTCGTAACTGTGGGAACTGAAACTTTCAGAGTCCATTTGTGAATGGAGCAGCACTTCCTGCTGACTTGGACTCTTACATTATTCTGAACCCCAATCAAGTGCAGGGCTATCAAACTGATGATATTGAAGTCACCTCATCCATAAATAGTCTGACTAAAGAGGGGATTGTCTTCCTCCGTGTTTACATAGTGCATCACTGCAGTATTGTGCATGTCTGCAAGATTTGGATGGTGGTCTCTTGATGAGAAGTAAAAATGCTTTGCAAGACAAATTAATGGCCATGACTTCTAATATAATTATATGTAGCAGAGATTAATTTGGGAACCACCATCCATGTGCTGTCTAAAGAAGGTTCAGGTGCGCTCCCCAGCCTTGCCTCGAGGCATTTGTTACAAGATACTTTATGGGGATGGTGATGTCACCATCACACCTTGGCAGATGTTTTGCAGATCCTTCCACCACATCACAGATATTAGAACCTCAGGAGGAAGAAGTTGTACATTTACTATGTGTCTGTTCTGCAGCTGATAGAGACGTTCACCAGCCCTGAAGAGGACAGAAATAAAGTCTGGCATGCAGCATCACATAAATGCACAAGCCTATGTAACCCAAAAAACCGAGGCTCTTGTTTGGGCAGGGCTCAGCGCTAGCGTGCTGGGGGCCCAGAGGGGCTGCCCAGACTGACTCCATAAAACTCAGCCAGGGGGCGGCGCGCGCGGCTGAACCCGCCCCAAAGAGAGAAACTGCAGCAGAGCCGGACCGACCCCTCCACACAGGCCTGAGCTGCGGGGAGGCGGAGCCAGGCATCCCGGGGGCCGGGGCGGCGGCCGGGCACCGGCCCGTTCCCATAGCGACCCCCTGTGACGCGGGCCGGGCGGGGACGCTGCAGCTGCAGGCGGCCGAAGTGGAGGCGGCGGCGGCAGAGCCAGGAGCGTCCGATGCATCGGGCCGGAGCCGCCAGCACCCAGCCCGCCGGGGGCTTGCACTTCCGAGGGTAGGTGCGGGGCGGGCGGGCCGGCCGCTCTCGTCGCCCAGGCCGGGCACCCCCTGATGCTCTGCTGTGCCCCCAGGTTTGGCAGGAGGAGCCGGCGCTGCAGCGCGGGGACCAGAGGGGACTTCGCAGGTGGTGTCCACGGCACCAGCCTCCCGCTCGCCGGCGTCTCTTCCCGCCAGGTACATGCTGGGGGCGGGACCTCCCTCCAGCCTGGCGGCTCAGCTGGTTGGTGGTTGTCTTTTTAAATAGGACCCAAAATGCTGCCCTCGGGGGCCTCAGACACCAGTCACAGCCACGTGGTGGGACATCGGGTCCCTGGCGCTAGTTTCCTATGTGGCCTCCCCCTTTCGGACAGTGTGAGAGATTCCTCTTCTTCACATCGCAGCCTTGCTGCCTCTGAGTGGGCGAGGGTGACCAGCTGGTTGAGACCACTGGAGATTAAACATGGACCTGCTACTGAAGGGAAGGCACCAGTGGGTACAGATGGCCCTGGAGGGTCAGGCTCTGCGGCTGGGAGTGTAACACATACACTCAACACCTCTGTGGATTAGGTCTGAGGATGGATGCTGCATACCCGAACTGTGGGTTCCACAAACGTGCGTGCGTGAACGTAATTTTATGCACGCGTCTTACGGAAAAAGCCAGGGGATGTTCTCATGTATGTGATTACTTATGCACAGCCTCAATCCTATGACAGGTCAACATTTCCGTGGGGAGTTGGACTAAACTTAATGGGACTTTGCAAAGGAGAAAAGGGCTACCCTGGGGAGCTCACTGCGGGATTTGTAAAGTGATTTGATACATCGAGATTAAAGGCTCTTCCATCTGGTTCATGACTGAGCTGGGTGGAACCACACTCTCTCCCTAACAGAGCGTGGTCTCGCATATCCAGTGCTCTGCAATGCCGCAAGAATGTCAGGTTTCGCGACATCACAGAGCACTGGGTATGTGAGACTGCACGCCACAAGACCACACTCTCTCCCTAACAGAGAGAGAGAGAGAGAGAAAAAAAAATGGTATCGTGGAGCACAGTTTCACACAATACTCCATGATGCCACAAGAGTGCTGTAGTATTTCGATTTATCATAGGTATGGCCCACCTGAACTACATTTAAGTCAAATCTGGTCCACCATAGCAAATGATACCCCTACTCTATCTGAATGGCCAATGGTAGCATTTCAATGTATTTCTTAGCC
Source organism: Pelusios castaneus (assembly GCA_007922175.1). NCBI lineage: Eukaryota > Metazoa > Chordata > Testudines > Pelomedusidae > Pelusios > Pelusios castaneus. The sequence goes on along the minus strand of ML685780.1, from coordinate 19,730,964 downwards.
TGGGACAAGTAATAATAATACATAGCTCTTATATATCGCTTTTTATCAATAGGTATCACAGACCTTTACAGAGGAGATCAATAGATTTTATAGATGGGGAAATAGAGGCACAGAGGGTGTGTCTACACTTACAAGTTAGGTTGACTTAAGGAGGCTTGAGTTGACCTCAACTACTCTGCGTCCACACTGGGCTTTCCTTAAATCGACTTAAGGAAAAGTTAAGTCAACTTAATAACACCTTGTTTTAGGTTGACTTAATGCTTAAGTCGACCTTAATAGGTCGATTTAAGCCAGTGAGGACAGGGATTAGCGCCTAAATCGACCTTATTAAGTCAACTTAAAGTGTTAAGTCGACTTAATAAGGTTGAAAAGGGGCTATGTCTACACTAGAAAAGTTAAGTCGACTTTTGTTAAGTCAACTTAATGAAGTTGACTTAACTTTTCAAGTGTAGACATAGCCAGAGTGAGGAAGTGACTTACCCAAGGTCACTCAGCAAACCAAATGCCAGTAACATACCATTACTTCATATCATGTATCTGTCCCGCAATTATTCATGGTTAACATCTCTCTCCATTCTCCCCTTCCTTGCTCCAGCTCATAAAAGTTATTAAACCTAAATTTCAATTGTTGTAGTTACCATATATTTTTGGTTTCTGTGTTTTGGCACTTACTAAAACTCAAAGATTGTTACAGAATGTACAGACCAGTGATTTGGAACAGGATGTCTATCCTCCTGAAAAATACTGTCTGTTGGGTGATGAGACTGGCACAGGAGGTAAGGAATCCCAGCCACTCACAATCTTGTATGGAGAAAATTTTTCTAGAGGATTTCTGTAAGCACAAATTAACCAATGGTCTTTTACAGGTGTTCTTTCAAGCAAGTTGCACAAGGTAAGAATGGAATAAATATCAGCCTTTTTACAATAAATTAAATCAAACTTATCTGGAAGTAACTTCATAAGTTTTAGATCTAAATGTTTGTTTTTGGAACGCATCAAACAAATTAGACAATTACGTTGAACGATTAAACCGCTATTGTACTAATAAGGCCATAAATGAAATGTTGGCTACTGCTAGGGAAAAAATGTTTCTTTTAAAATAACTTTCAAATAAAAATATGGCTAGGTGACTGTATTTTTAACAGCTTTCTTATAATAATTGTCCAATAACTTATTCATATTCAGAGTTTTCTTTGAGTTACAGTTGACCTCTTTGATTTGCATAAGATCAAACTTTAAGATGTACTTATTGTTATAAAAAGTGAAAACTCATTTCAGAGCAGTTAGGCCTCACCAACTAAGAAGAATGTTTTCACTTCTGTTCTATTCAGGAGAATGGAATAGAACTACTCCCATCCCAGGGAGTTATATGTATGCAGGTGAGAATAGATCCTATATATTGTTGAACATGATTTTCTTTTCCCTTAAATAAAATAATGAAATATCCATCAGCAGCCTATATGAAATTCATTTGGCAAGTGCCTATGTTGTGTGCACATACTCTCAATTAAACACACGTGCACACACACAAACATAACAAAGCCTATTACTATAGTTAGCAACTATAATGGCAGTAGGGGATAATGAAGTAAACTTTGAAGACTCTGGGAAACATTCCAGTTAGGGCCTTAATCCAGAAAAAAGGAAAAGTTGTTATTGTCACATTCTGTTACTTTGTTCTGAGGCATAACAGTAAGTCAGAGTTTGCCTCAGAATTCAGCAGTAAGGCCTCAGAGAATGAAGTTTTCAATCTGAGTAAAGGTGCCCCTGTCTTCTCATCTGTCCCAGTCTGACAGAAAGCAACAGGCCCCCTCTGACCTTCCTCTCGTTTTCATCTTGGGGCCACATAGATGATGGGAAGCTGAGCTAGGACAACATCTCTATGCCTTCAACCCAACCTATAGTGAAATGAAGCTCGCAGTAGAAGGTTGATGAACTTATTCATTCTCATGGATTGAGTTCAGCATCACTGCTGATTTATTGCCCGAGGACGGTAGCCTAAAACATCTAAAACTGGCTTGAAGAGTTATAGCTCCATAGGCCATGTTTATCACAGTAGGAATCTTTCTGCTGCTTGAGGTGCATCTATTCCTCCATATGCTCTAACAGTACATTTTAATAAGAATTGAGCATCTGTGACAAATCTGATTAGCCTGAGGACACAGCCAATCTAGGCTCCCTCTGCAGGCCTCACAACTTGTCTGAACTGGTAGTCTCAAGAGAGAGGTTGAAAACAATATGAGCATGAAGACTACTAATATGGAATATTAGCCATGCCACCTACGGAGAAGTGATTCTGCCTAGACAGCGTTGCTGTGTATAGAAGCCCTGCCCATATGCTGTACTTGTTCTGTAAGATTCCAGGTCCTTCAAGCCATCACTTTTCATGAGCACTCAATTCACACACCGTGATTTAATTGTTTTATTGAAAGCTAAATTCAGCCCTTAGTTACATACTTGGAACCTCATTGAAATGAATGGTTTGCATGATTGTAACTGAGGACAATGTTTAGACCAAAAGATCCAAAATAAATAAGTGCTCATGCCTGAAAGTGTCTTCACACATGCTAAATATTGTAGTTGCTCTTCTGTTTTACAGGATGCTTACACAACTGCAGTGGAACAACTGGCAGATCTTAGGTTGTCAAAAAACAGGAATAGAGGAACAGAGGTGGGATTTCTTTGTCAAATAACTTTAATTCTGCAGTTTAGTTTATTTTGTGTTCTTGGTGCTTATTCTAAAACACACCAATAGTGTTTTTATAGATATGTTTTCTGCTTATTACAGCTCTGTCAAAATAATAGCAAGGAAGGGATGTTTCATTCCTGGAGATATACCCATGATCAAAGCAATACTACCATGAACAGGTAAAAATAAAAAAAGTTTTATTAACACCTAAATCCAATTAAACTTAACAGTTTTGTTAAAAGGTATCCAATGAATCTGAACAAGCAAGAAAACTGCATCTAAGACATGCATTTAACACTCTGAATTTACAAAAAAGATGATTAATTGTCAGTTTATGTATTTCCTAACAGAGTAGAGTGCAAAGGGGTTTCATAAATTAATGCATAAAGATTTTAATTAAAAGTGAAATAACCCAGAGTTATGAAATCTGATGTTCTGATAAATGTCTTTAATCTCTTCTGGAGCACAACTGTTTTGCAATATTGTTAAACTCAAAGGATGTCTGTTTGTAATCTTGGTATGCTATTCATTAGGACTTTGTCTACACTATGAAGACAACTCAACTATGTGAGGTCAACTTATAGCCACTGCAATAATTACTGTGGTGGCTGATGTCCACACTATCCTCCTTGGGTTGGTAGTGTGCATCCTCACCAGGAGCATTTCCACTGACCTAAGAAGGGCAGTGTGGGGAGTTGAGAGCTCCTGGCCAGGAGCCTGGGTGCGCCACAGCCTCCCAGGCTCTTCTTCATTCCCTGTTCCCTGCTGGGAACTAGGAGAAGTCACCCAGGGCTTTTTGTCCTGCTCCCAGCTGGGATTGGGGCCCAGCCATGCAGCTCTCCAGGGAAGTGGAGGGCAGTTGGGCTCTATCTGCCTGGCTTTTGTGTTAATGTCATAGTTCCAGGGGAGCCATGAAATTGACAAGAATGACAGTCAACAGCTGGCATAAGGAACAATGTCAGTCTATGTGGAGATCTGACTGTATTACCTTGTAATCAGTCTCATGATCTCCAACTTCATTCTACAGTGCTAGCCCAGTCTACCAGATCTCTTTCTACTTCAGTAACTTTTCTTAAGAGTGTTCACATGACTGAAATATGTAGAGCTATACTCACCTTTTTTGAATATCATGCAGTAATTCACGACTCAGATTCTAATGCTGTGTTTGGCTCCGCTGTACTGTCTTCAGTTTTGGACTAAACTCCAAAGGTCCTCCTCTTCTTTAGAGGGTACTGCTCGGTAGTCACCTGAAGTGGAGCACCCCTAGAGACACTACTCGAAAAAGGAGAGGGTATTCTTCCTCTGCAGTAACTATAGTTGTGTGTCCCTGTAGGTGCTCCATTACCTGCCCTCATTCCCCTCTGCTTTGGAGTTCTCTGCTACAGAGAGAACACACAGCAGAGTATGAGACCAAGTAGAGTAGAGCAGAGCGTGTGCGGGGGCAGAATGGGCTCTGCTACATAAAATCTCTGATTGCACACACGTGCACACCTGAGGTGGAGCATCCATGGGGGACACATCTCGAAGAACTACAGTTACTGAACAGGGTGAGTAACCTGTCCGTATACTTTTTAATTCACTTGCGCCAAATCAGCAGTGCTTTAAATTTGTAGAGCTTGCATTGACTTGAGGGCTAGTCTTGGCCTCTTAACACCCAGGCGTTAATATGGCTCATTTTCCTTTTGGCCTTTAAGAATTTTTCTTCCCTAATTTCCCTGTTTCTTAGCATAAGTTTGTTTCGGGTCTCCCGAGACCTTTTCTACTTGATTCCCCAAGAACTCAGACTCCAGTCTTGTTACTCAGGTTCTTTTATTTGGCATACAGCAAAACTATGCTGAATTGATCATATTCAGAGTAGGGAGTGGGCATTAGGTTGTACTACACATCCAAACTTACACAGCAAAACTTTTCACTATGTACAATTTTACTAACAACATGTGTTCTAAACTGTACATTGCATTGTAGATTTCATGATTGGCTTGGTTCCTTTTCAGGAACCAATCCCCATACAGCATGCTCTGTTTATATGTTGGTCATATATAATATTCCAGGTTTATCTTGTCCATTGTCCCTAGCACCAGGGTGTTCTTGCTTGTGTTAGCTAGCCCAGATATGGTGACTCAGGCATTCAGCTTGATAAGGCCTTGCTTATCACTTAACCTTCCATTCACCTTCCCAGGGGCCAGACAAATGATCCATCTAGTCCAGTATTCTGTTTTCTAAGAGTGGCCAATGCCAAGTGCTTCAGAGGGAATGAACATAACAAGCAATCATTAAGTGATGCATCCTCTGTTGTCCACTCTCAGCTTCTGGCAGTCAGAGGCTAGGGACATTCAGTGCATGAAATTACATTCCTGAACGCATTTACTAATAGCCTTTGATTGACCTATCCTCTATGAAACAATCTAATTCTTTTTGAGCCCTATTATAATTATGATCTTCATAATATCCCTTGACAGCAATTTCCACAGGTTGACTACAGTGTATGAAGGAGTACTTCCTTTTGTTTGTTTAAAACCTGCTGCCTATTAATTCCATTGGATGACGCCTGGATCTTGTGTTACCTGAAAAAGTAAACAATACTTCCTTATTCACTTTCTCTACATCATTCATGATTTTATAGATCTCTATCATATCCCCCATTAGTCATCTCTTTTCCAAGCTGAAAAGTCCTAGTCTTTTTAATCTCTCTTACTGTGGAAGTTGTTTTACACCCTTAATAATTTATTTTTGTTGCCTTTCTCTGTACCTTTTCCAGCTCTTATACATCTTTTTTTGAGGGGATGATGACCAGAATTGCATACGGTATTCAAGGTGTGGGTGTACCGTGAATTATAGATGGGTGTATGGTGGCATTGTGATATTTACTGTCTTATCATCTATCTCGTTCCTAATGATTCCTAACAATGTTAGCTTTTTAGACTGCTGCTGCAAATTGAGTGGATGTTTTTAGAAGACTATCCATAATGACCCCAAGATCTTTCTTGAGTGTTAACAGCTAATTTAGACCCACCATTTTGAAATGAGATCATTACTTTTGCCCAGCCAGATCTATAAAGCTAGGTTTGAGTGACGTTAATTTTTTTTTGTAATTAATATTTGAGCACAAAAAGAACACAGGCTACTTAAACACTTCATACTGTACTATTAGGCACTGATCCTCCAGAGACTTGGAGCACATGTGTAATCTTATCCTTCGAGACTACTCAGGTGGAGAAAAGTGACATACATGCTTAAGTCCTTGCAGGATCAAGGCCTAATATCATACAAGGAAAAGCAGCAGAAGCAATTGTACAGCAGGCACGCCAAGCGACTCAGAGAAAAGCTTCTTATAGAATCTTCTTACATTACCATACAGCTAACATATTAAAAATAAAAGTACATTACAATATTTGAAATAACTAAAGTCCTATCCACAGTGTGGTTGAAACCATGGTAGTAATAACCAGAGGTGGTTTTTTGGTAAGATAGGTTCAGTAATTGTGCAGATGGCATAACATATGAGACCACCTGTTTCAGAAGCATTTTTTCCCCTGGTGCACAGTTGGCTAGCTATATTATGGGACTCCCCCTCTTTTTCTGAAGCATTAATATTGCCATAGCTGGAGCCAGGACAGGAGACAGGGTGGACTGGTGTTTTGAGATGGTTCAGAGAATCCTCAGTTGCTTTGCTGCTGCATCTAGCTCACATGTATAGGATCAATCTCGTCACTAGACCTGAAGCCAAGAAGAAATTTTCCCATAGGCCTCATTGGCAGGATGCTTTGGGGTTTTTCACCTTCCTCTGCAGGATGAGGCATATGTTACCTCTTGGGGTTACCTGGGCATCTCTCACCTAATTAATACTGTGTCATGACAGGAGCAATGGAGGCATCTCAGTCCCGACTGTTGTCTGCGTATGGCATCCAACAGTTTAGTGTCAATGAATGAAATGTTTTATTCTAACTCAAATTATTGAGTTCAGTAATATAGGGGTAACTGGGTGAAATTTAAAAACCCCTTATTTACAGGAGGCCAAATAAGAATCTGATCTTGAACTCTATGAAACTTGTCCTTATTCAACTGTGTGCTGTGTGAACAGCTAGAAGAGTAAAGAAGATGCAAAGCTCCTGAAACATTTCTCAGTAGATCAGAGGTGGATGAAATTGGCTCACAGCTAGGTGCCAGCAATTTTACTTTGGGTCGCCATAGGGCGCTCCTCCATTACATTTCTGCAGTGGAGCTAAGTGACAAGTTATTAAAGCTGGTCACCATGGCGACAGAAACATTGATTTGTCGAGGGCTGCAGTAGGTTCAATAATTAGCCATCCTTGCTCTGGCATAACTGTCTAGCGTACACCAAATAAATTACTGGCAGATTTTTATTTTCCTCTTCTGTAGTACTCATGAAGGCGAAAAGAATAGTTTTTTAATTATTTTCTGGTAATGCTTTTGCTGAGCTCAAGTCCCCCAAGAAATACTGCAGTTGCTATTAAAATATTTGCTGTATTTGCACAATTATCTAGAAAATATTTTAATAGCAATTAGCTTCATTTAGCAAAACCTAATAGAGCATGCATGGCCTTCAGCAAGTTAGTGAGAAATTTAATTCACACTAATCCTCCCACAAGTGGGAAAGAAGAAATGCTTGTGTGTATAGGAAGAGACTGAAAGCTCTCTTGCTACTGTATGTGTCTTCTCTCATTTTCTTTTTCCATTTGCATCTTTATCTGCAGAAAATGTCTGTCAGTTATTTCGCTCTGCTTGTCCTTTCACTTCCTTCTGATTTAATAGATCCTGAATCCCTCTCCTCTTCCGGGCTCCATGGAGAGCATTAGATCAAAACCAAAGAGTGGGATGTTTTCCCCAAGGCAGTGCTGCTCTGTATTCTGCAAGCTAATAGAGAACACTTCGTAAAAAGTATTGTCAGGTCTTCTCCAATATTACATCTTAATACAGCGAGAATGTTACTGAGTCATCTCTTCCCGTGCAGAACATTCCAGGAGCAGCTACTGCAACTGTTTCCATAAAAAATATTAGTGAGGCTTTTAATTTGATTGTAACTGTCTTTAATGAAATGTAGTAGCTAGAAAAAAGGAGAACCATCAACAGCTATTTCACAGATCACCTGTGCAACAGAGGTTAAGGCACGGTGGCTGACAAAGTGCATTATAAGGAACATGCTCACTTACTCTTGTCCAACGCTCTTGACTTGCATGGGGTATAAAACAGCTTAAAATGTGCCTCAAAAATCTCTTGCTGTTTTTAGAATTCTTTCCAACTCACATACCATTTAGGGTAAATATAAAGGTATTGCTCTCATTCTTAACCTGCCTAGCAAAGGCGGCTTTTGGGGTAGGCGAAGCAGGTGCATGCCTAGGGCCCCGAGCAGTAAAGGGCCCCCATCACCTGCTTTTTCTACCCCAAAAGGCCCATCTGCCTTGGTTGGCAGCAGGAGGAGGAACTGGCTCATGGGGGCAGGGCCACATGGGTGGGAACTGGGGCTGGAAGAGGGGGGCGGGGCAGCAAGGGGGGGAAGGAGGAACAGGGTCACAGAGGGGTGCCCTGGAACGCCTACAGGGAGCCCCACAATGGGCCTTCGCCTAGGGCCCCTAATAGCCAAAGGCCGCCTCTGCTGCCAAGCTTTCCTCATACGTGTTTTGGAGCCCCTCTCCAAAGATATAGGCTCTTCCTGAACATTTAAATTAAGGAGCTTAGGGTTAAAACTATTGATAAAGCTGAATCACTTCTGTTTCCTTAGTGCTTGAGACACCTCATATAGTAAAATTGCTTAGTTAGTGGCTTTTCACATGTCACAGCTTCTTTTCTTGCAGCACTTTGTTTTGAGGAGTGTGTGTCACTAATAAGGATAAACTTATTTTTCATTTCTTCTTTCATTTACTTTAAGCACTTCTTTAGCTCTACTGTCTAGTGATTCATTTTCTCAGACATACTTCCACTTGTTCACCTGAGTTTGCAAGATCCTGAATAATCATGTAGCAAAATGTTTCTTCCAGAATATGTATCAACTGCTTTAAGTAAAAGATTTTTATGCACACTTTAATGCCCCCAAGAATTATGGTCTGCACTGCTAACTTTTGAACTTTTTACATACGAATTAGACAGGCTGATTGTAATACCATTGCATAGGACAATCTAGATATTTTTGTTTGTTTGTTTGTCATCTTCCTTTTTTTGTACAATGTGTTTGCCTAAAGCAAATCTGAGTAGCTTTCCATGCTGGTATCAATCTATGTTGCCCTTCCACTTAATGTGACAGCATAGTTTTTCCTCTACATTTTAATGAGAGCAGAGCAGTTTCAATGCTCTAGGTAATCCTTCCATCTATAAACAGGACTCTCTGGTTCCATCTTGCAATAATCATACAATCAACAGAGCAATTAAACTAGTGTCTTCGGAAAAAATGTGCCATCTTAAGGAAAGGGCTAGGTGTCTGAGCTTTTTACTAGCTATCATGTAAATTTTCATAACCATAGAGCAGGCTATCACATGACTGGTTGAATATTTGGCCATGAAGCCCATCTGAATGAAGAAGGGTAGAAGGGCTGGGACTTAAGAAGATAGAACAACATGAAGATGCACTTTTGATATTTTAATAAATAGAGAATAATGATCCTCCAACTACTTACATGAGATTGGCAAGCAGGAATTGGCCCTCAGTACATAGCAGACATTAAGTGCCATCTAAGTGAATATTCCCCTATGACATGATTGTTATATGCTTGAGTCAAAGCTATAAATTTGTCCTTCCAATATAAATAGAGTACAAATCATTCTCTTTGTGATATGTAACACTAATAGCTACCCTCTAAAAATGTAGGGTAAATCTTGGCCCTATTGCAATCAGTCAGTACACCCACTGACTTCAATAGGGTGAAAATTTCTCCCATATAAGCACTTTATCCCACCAACTCCCTTAGTTAAAGCACACTATTTTCTCTCTTTTTTTCCCTCCCCATCTAGAAACTTCAATAAACCTCTAGTGGAAACTGTTTCCCACTCAAATGATAATCCTTTAAACTTTTTGACTGTTAATCCCACATTGGTGGGGGCCCATATAAACAGCTATCATACAATGGCTTACCGGGGACCTCAGCAGATGCCATTAGGAGTCTACTGGACAAATGGAGATGGGGATTTTTTGAAGGCCAGAAATGAAAGCACAACTGCTGAATCCTGTCCTGTTACAGAAAGTAGTAGTGATGACACACGTTGTGTGTCCAAATGGAATACAAAGTTGCAAAACAGTAATGTTGACTGTCTTTTAACAGAGGAAAGTGATGTATCTGAGAGCGAAAAAGTGAATGATGTTTTGCTTAGTTATTTCAAAAATATGGATCTGAACATAAGACCAGAAACTATAGAAACCATTGAAAAAGCTTCCTCCAAGAACCAAGATGAAGTGTTTCCATACCCTGATTTTCTTCCACCTCCCTTCAATAACCTGGACTTACAAAAGTTAGCCTTGTCAAAATGGGATGGCTGGAAGATAGTCTTTAATCCACCACCGGAAAGATCTGTTGTGAAATTAATATCTCGTCTGTTGGAAATTGAAAGGATGCAGCACTTGACTATATTAAAAGAGAGGACAAAAGACCTGGCAGTATCTCCCAGTATGGTGCTTGGCAGTCGACCCAGTTCCACAAAATCCATGCATCAGTCGAAGCAGTCAAGACTATCTGACTTTTCCTGTCTTCAAACAGCTTTTAATGGGGAGTATCAAGAGAAAAATAAATCCATTCATTCTGGCTGTTGCACGCAGAATTGGAACAGCTCAAAATGCACTTGGGAGTATTGTCATAATTTCAAATGGAGTGCTGGAACATCCTCCATTAGAAGTTCATCCACAAAGCATCCAAGAGCAGCTTGTGATGCCTCTAAAACCCCCATAATTTTAAACACAAACAACATGCTATTGCGGAGGTCGTCGTCTTGTTGTGTTGCAGCACCAAGAACTCAATCAACAGTTAAAAGGACTTCCCCAAAGCTACTGCCACCAAGTACAGCTATAATCAGTCCTTTCCCTGATAAGGACAGTTCAAACTACAAACAGCCACGGGCCAAAAAGAAACTCTACAGAAAAAATGTGGTAATGAGTAAAACTTTTCATTGCCAGAAGTTAAAATCTGTATCTCCTATGCCAAAGCAGAAGTACACTCACATTGACAAACAGTAATTTCTTGAATTGTTACTTATTATGGGCAAGTCTTGCTCAGTAATCTTACTTTAGCTTGATTTTTGTCAAGTTTAAATATTTTTTGATGGTATGAGAGTGATATGAAACAGCACTTGTAGGAATTGAATCCACATGTATTATAGAAAATCAACAGTTTTATCCCTCTACCTAGTGCCATCTTTTACAGATCCTTTGAGTAACTTTAAAAAGATTAGGATCAATGTAAGTACCAACAGATCATCCTGTTCCAGTATGCAACTATATTTTTTCAAATATTTGCAAAAGTAAAAGTATAGTTATAATACACTAGCACCCAGAAGTTTCCACTCACTATCAGGACCGCCACCCACCCCCACCCCCAGATGAAAAGTGCTGTACTAATACATGGGAAAATTTGGCATGAGCTGTGAACAATTCACAAGCTAAATGGAATATGAAGGGTAGGACAAGAGGAAAAAAATACAATTTCTATACATTTGTCATGCTTTTTGAGGTACGGAGTAAGGGCCAATGGCATATATATACACATGGGAAAATACTAAAATAAATGTGTTATTTCTGTCTATGTGAAATCATTCATATGTTTCCTCTCAAACAAAGAAATTAAATGCAACAGCTAAATTGATGAAGTTTGCTGTATGTGCATAGAAATGAAGAAATTCAGATTTATGGTTCTTACTGCAATCAGAGTTGTCCTTGCATGTGGGACCCTAAATCTTGTCATATTATAAAACCCACCTCCCCCCTTCCCTTCCTCTGTTATGGTCTTCACCACCCTCCCTGCTAACACATATTACTGTATCAAATACACTAATAAGCTGAACCTAGGTTATCTGATACTCTGGTACAGCAGACTAAAATGCCATACCAGTTCCATTGAACATTCTGTTTTAATTGAAGTCCAGACAGTAGTCCCAATATGTTATGTATTTAGACATTAAATTTAATTTTATACCATCCTCATATGTTCAGTATGTGTCAGATTTTGGTATTGACAAGTAATTGAGCTGTAGAAGCTGTCAGAGAGGTAAACTGGAGGTTTTGACATATGAAAAAGGTGGGGGGATGGGGGTGGCGCTATGCACCTTGTTACATATTGGTTTGAGTCAGTGACAATGTGACCACAATCGACAGATGTATTATAGGGGAATGGGGCTTACGTCCCTTCAGCAGCCGGGATCCCACTATGATAGCAGACTGGCTCCTGGGTATTGTTTACGAGGCACCTGCTGCAGCTTCCTAGGTCCACTGGGGACGTCCAATATGCATTAGCTATTTCCCTGAATTTATGCTAGCTGAAGGGGGTCGGGGGGGGGGGGGGGGGGAAGGAGGAGGTTTACAGAGGCCATGTACACACTACAAAATCGTTGTGCAAGCAGCCCATTGTGCTATAAAAGTCACATGGTATTTATTATGCAAGAGTGCATACACACGGCACTCCTTGTAACGGAACGGAGTGTCCACACGCTTCTTAGCAATTTTGCAGAATAGAGCACTGAATTGTGAGCACCTATCCCACAGTTCCACTCATCCTGATTCAGCACTAGGAATCCTGAGTAGGAGAGGGGTGCTGAGCACCATGGGTAAATTCTCAGTTTCCCATGATGCATTGTGTTCCCCTCTCATCTTCCTCATTGCTAATAGCAACTCTTGCCCATTTTCAACACTGCTGCATTCCTTCCTGGCACTCCCAATTGCAAAAACATGGATCCAGCTCTGCTCTCCACTGTCACCTTCAGCATTATGAATACATCTTGGCTGGTCGCACAATACACACTGAGCTCCCAATCAGATCAGGTAGCGGGGGACCTGGGGCTGCTGAATGCCATGCAGAACAGCAGCGCTGCATTGCTGATCTCCTTCACAGAGCATTTGCACATGGCGCACTGCTGGCTCTGGTCACGAGACAAAAGTATTGAGTGGTGGAACTGCATTGTTAGAGCCCTGCGCGGATACAAATATGTGGATCCCCATCTGATCTGCATCTGCAAGAAATGGTCCATGGATATCTGTGTTGTATCCGCCAATGTGGACATAATGTGGTTATCCACATATTTGCAGGGCTCTAGCACTGCACAGATAAAAATATGAGGATCTGTATCTGATCTGCAACTGCAATAAATGATCCGCAGATATAATGCAGATATCCATGGATTTGCAGGGCTCTATGCATTGTTATGCAGGTGTGGGATAACAAGCAGTGGCTACAGAACTTTCGAAAGTGTAAAGCCACCTTCATGGAACTGTGTGAGGAGTTTGCCCCTGCCCTGCAATGCAAGGACAACAAAATGAGAGCTGCCCTCACCGTGGAGAAACATGTTGCAATTGCTGTGTGGAAGATGGCAACTCCTGACTGCTACCGGTTGGTCGCAAATCAGTTTGGAGTCGGCAGGTCCACCATCAGGTTAGCGCTGTCACAGCCGAGCCATCAATCGCATTCTGCTATGAAAGACAGTGACATTGGGCAACGTACCTGAGATTGTGGATGGATTTGCAGCCATGCAATTCCCTAACTGTGGAGGGGCAATAGACAGCACATATATCCCTATTTTAACTCCGGACCATCTCACGACAGTACGTAAATAGGAAGGGCTACTTCTCCATGGTGCTGCGGGCACTTGTAGATCCCAGGAGGCGTTTCACAGATATCAATGCAGGGTGGTCAGGAAAGGTGAATGATTCTTGTATCTTCAGGAACATGGGGCTGTACTGAAAGTTGCAAGCAGGGACCTTTTTCCCCGAATGAGAAAATTACTGTCAGGGATGTGTAGATGCTCTTAGTGATCCTAGGAGACCCAGCCTACCTGCTGATGCCATGGCTCACGAAGCCCTACACTGGCAACTTGGATCCCAGGAAGGAGAGGTTCAATTATAGGTTGAGCAGGTGCAGAATGACTGTGGATTGTGCCTTCGGCTGTTTAAAGGAGTGCTGGCGCTGTTTGTATGGGAGGCTGGTCTTGAATGAGGACAACATTACAGCTGTCATCGCGGCGTACTGTATCCTTCATAACTTTTGTGAAAGTAGGGGAGAGAAATTTTCCCCAGGGTGGGCTGTGAAGGCTGAGCGCCTGGAGGGTGCGTACAAACAGCCAGCCACTAGGAGTATTAGGAGGCGCAACGGGGAACCGTTTGCATAAGGGAAGCACTTGAGGAGCATTTCAGTAATGAGAATCCATAAGGCGCATCACATCACTGGGTCACAGTGCAGCTGGAAACCTGCAGGGCACTGCAACACCTGGGCGGGGGGAGGGGGAACTGTCTTGTGATCAGATGAATAAAGACTGAACATGAGGTAACAAATCTTGGCTCTGTATGAATAAAGACACTGCACAATTTGAGCTTCACTTTTATTAATAAAAAAAGTAGTGGGCTAACATTTCTATATGCGGTCACTGCGAGGGACTATGAAAGGTGTTATAGGTGTGTGTAGGTGCAGGGCTCAATCCATAGTGCTGTGAAGGAGTGGATGTTACATTGTACCAGGAGGGTCCTTGGGTTTTGAAGAAATGCTTTGTGGGAGTATTGGAGTTTCCGTAGGTCCCAATTCAAGGATCTTTAGCAAAGGACACCATTTAAGTTTTGTTCAAGTTGCAATGAAGTCAACATGTGCTTAAATGTTATCCTGAATAGCAGTGGTGTTAATCATGTGCTTAAGAGTTCTTCTAGCTCTTCTTCTGAATCTATAACCTTCACAGGGCCCCTAAATCTTCTCTTCACACTTTCCTCGCTGGATTTCTCAAACCATCTATGGACTACACAGGACTAATCCTGAATAAACATTTTGGATTGCCTGAGGATAAAGGGAACACAAAACACATTCTGAACTCTAAACAAAGACCAGAGCCCTTCCACTCATTAGGCAAGAAACTGCACACACATTGCTCATGGTGAGCAGCTCACCATTGCTGTAATTGGTTAATTGTTACACCTGGAGAAAATATCATTCATGTTTAGGCACAACCTTCATTTGTTACATTTTAAACATTCATTAGCTCAGGTTTTGTAAGCAGCAAGTGATAAGTATTGTATTTTATAAATCACCGCAGATTGTAACTGCATTTTATTTATAAGCTTTTGAAAACAGCCATACATTTTAAATAAACTTGACATGTTTCTCTGAACAGATGCTGCCAACTGTGACAGCAGATTGGTAGTGGATAGACTATTAATAGTAATCTCAGAATGCACTTAATCATTGTACCATAATTCGGTTATCAATGACTGAGACTGAGTGATTAGACTCACCATCTTTGAAATGTAACAAGCTAGCAACCAGCATGGCACCTTCCATACAGTTACTCAATATAAAAATATTTAGATTCAGTTAGGCTGAAATTCACCCTTGCACAAGGTCACCACAAGATGTACTCATCTGCTTACATTCCATTTAAAACCACTCCCATTTCATGGCTAAGACTAATCTAGTGTCTACTGGTAACGTTTCCATTAACATTCTACCTATATATGAAAGGGCACCTCACTCAAAACTGCATATTATTTGAAAACAATAACTCTGTATATGAAGTTGGAAAGTTTTCAAGTTGTGGGGTTCAAAATAGTTCATAAAAGATCATTTTAATTATCAAAAAATATGGACAGTATTTCATAATATCTCATTGTCAGAATTATTCTAATAAATACATAACTGTGCATGATAGGGAAATGCATTTATACTCACAGTTCAAAGCAGCATACAACACAAAACGGAAAATCTTGTATGTTAGTTGCTGTAAGTTACTGGTGTGGATAGCAAAATAAGATATGTTTGTGAGTTTGAAAATAATCTTATGTAAAAATGTGACCAGTTTACGATCTGGTGGCGCCTCTATTTTAAAAATGGACATGAAACAAAACACCGATACAAAACACATGGATATGGGCCCTATTTTTGTTCTTTCTGATATATAAAGATGGCATGATGGGGTTTTTTTGCTTGGGTTTTTTTGCTTGGGTTTTTTTGTTTTGTGTTTGGAAACATCAAGAATGTAATGTCTGTTTTGTCTTTCCTGTTCTGCTGGAGGTCTCCCTTGGATGATTAAGATGTGGACTGGAAGCTCTCAGTCCTTTGAAAGGCTATTGAATATTTAGTAAAAAAGTTATTCTGTTAAGCATTTGCGTTACATAGAGATTAACAAGAGGGAACACAAAGCTAAGTTGGAAACAGTCAAAAAATTCCTTCTCTTTTCAATCAGATTGCACTTGTTTGATTAATATTATAAACCTACTAGTTGTCCAGTTGTTCACAGTGTACTAAAAAAGACCTGTATTTTAAGTGGAATTATTTTTAAAAGGACCTTTTTGAACTTGTTTCTATAGCCTTAAAAAAATGAAACAAAACAATGCAATTTCTCTCTTCCTTTGCTGGTCATTTTTCATTATACTCAACTGTTGACAAGAAATTACAACCATCATTCCAAATTTCAGTGTGCGCGCTGTCTTAGACATTACCTACAATTCTACAGTAAAGTATTTCATTCATTAACAGCAAGTATTAAAGGTATTTGTGAAACTACACATGTTTTTAGAATACTAATCAAAATAAAACTGGACCAAATGGGTCAATAAAGATCACTAGCAAGCCCTTGAATTGGATCCTTTTGATTGGTAGATTCTCTAGAAGAATGTCCCCATCATGTTGACTTGACCTGTCTGAACATGCAAAAGTGCAAAAATCAGACCAAAAGATGTAAAATAAATAAAACTGATCCAGATGGAATTGGAACATCTCATCTGTTCTCTTTTCAAAACTAGACGTAATTAAAACTATTTTATACTCAGAGAACAAAAACTATAAATGGCCTATATCTTTAGTAGTTTTCTAGTGCCTGACTAGGTTTTTCAGAGCTGCACACACTAGTGGTGATAAATGATATGCTAGTGCACAAGCAGACAAGTAAACAAAAAAGGCAGCCACATTTGCTGTTGTGGCTTTAAGTCTCTCCAGTAAAATACAAACTTGACAAAAAAGGATGACCAAGGAAAGAGAAAGCAGAAACATACTGTCAACTATAAATACTTGAGAGTTAAAAACCAAAAATCACTATTTGAGATTATCCCCTTAACTATATTCCCACCATGTTCCTCATCTATCAGATTGCTACTGAACAAGAATGTCCCATGAAATCTTGACTTTTAGTTTAGCATAAATCCTCCTCGGATTATTTTCTAATAACGGCAAAATAATTAGTAGCCTGCCCTGGATATACCTTTATGAGACAATTATAAATACAACTTACCTTCCTTCAGAAGTTTGAACAAGAATTACCCTTAACTGAATTACTCCAGCAGTTTAAGACACTGATTCTGGCTATGCTGCTACACAGAACTTCTTGGACCATGACCCTAGCTACCATTAATAATGATCTATCCATTGGATTGTTTCCCTATGGTTTTTACAAAAAGCTTGTGTGGACCAACAAAGTTAATGCTTTTTAAAATTAATCTACTGGAGGGAAGAGCAGAGCTAGGATGATCAGGTCACAGTGTGATAAGGAGAGTAGCTAGTAAGACACACATCTTAAATTACCGTCAACATTATTTGTATGCGGTCTAGGTATTAAGGACCTGATCTAGTAAATGCATTTAATTTTGCACACATGCAGTCCCATTGAATTAAAACAATTTTGACCATCTTTATTGTTAATTATGTTTTACTGGTCTTAATTCCCTGTGTTATAGCCTCCTAGCAGATATACGCACAGTAGTTTGTTTTGTTTTTCCTTTATGTAAATTGTAAATATTGTTATAAATAAAACCCTTTATATTTAACTACGCAACCTGGTTTGCTGCTTTTAGGGAAAGTGGTTACTTGTGGCTAGGAAGATTTGCCTTGGAGGCACGCTAACTCTAAATTTAATATATACAAAAGTAAAGCTAAGTACAAGTGGAAGAACAGCCTCCAGGTAAGTTTCTGGTAGTAGCAGGTTATGCAACATATATTCTTGTCCATGTCAAACCAGAACTTTCAAACTCTATGAAGTTCCTATTTAGACAAGCACAAAAGTTGAAGGCAGTATCAAAACATTAACATTTCCAAACATCAAAGATTAGTGGAATGCATCTAAAACCTCAGGTGATGCCTCTTTTAAAGGGGAATGGGTCCACTGATGGGACCCAGGAAGCCTGCACAGCAGAAAACACTTCTTGGGCACAGGTGAAGTGGACAAACCGGACTGATCTATAAATCAGCTGTCCACTAAACCTGCTCCTGCTGGGAAGCACAAAGGTATTTCCCAGTGTAGGTTGGACCAGTGCATTTGCATCTCTCTAGTCACCTGTCAGTAGGGGTTAAAGTTAAATCCCAAGAAGACTGAAAAGCGTTTCACGAAATGGTGTTGATTCAGTCAGAACTCTTTCTTGTAAATACATACTGAACTGATGTCCAGCACAGCACATTGGGATTGACAGAGCAGATCCTCACTACTTGCAATCACTAATGAGCACATAGCACTTTTACAAGTAGTAGTAGTAATGTTAAACCTGTGATGTCCTGACAAGTCAAACTACGGTAATTTTTTCTGACTTTCTAAACTCAGTTTCAAAAGGATTAATTACTCTTCACTTCCTGCCAAAACTTGCATATTATTACTGCTTAATGTTAAATTGTTGCAGAGCAAGTGATTTCTAAGTAAAAGAAGGTACCATTCCATTTTTAAAGTACTAGTTGGTGAAAGCTGCTCTATAAATGCAAGCTATCAAACCTTTCTGTGAAAATCTAATATACCTTCTGTGATTTTATTTTCCATTTCACTTTTCAGATCCAAGAGTCACTGTCTTCGGCTTCATGTTTTACTGTACAACAAATGTGCAAATACTTCTCAACATGCATGCACTATTTATTACTTAAACATGCCACTGGACAAATTGGGGTATTAGTAATGAAGCCTTTTTCACATTTTTAAGATCAAGCAAACTGCCAACTATTTTCAGTTTTAGATGTATTCTAATTTTGATGAATGTAGTTATAATGGGTTCTTTATTCCAGTACACTTTCCGCCATCCTGCATACCCTGATTGCAACTCACATACTCAGGGGCATATGCAACAGTTTGAGAACTACTGAAATAGTGGCATAGAGAACCTTTCATATTTAGTTTATCAATTAAATTCTATACTTGGTGAGTAGTAACCAGTTAGTTGATGGTGTCTCTTCAGTTCCTAGGTATTCACATCACAACATGAATTAACTAATAAGAAAATAAGAGAAAAGCAAAAAAAGTTATTTGCATGTCTAGAGCATGTCATAAAACACCTATTTGTTATATGTATTATTGTCATGCCTAACAGTTCTGGTCAAGGATCAAGGACTCCATTGTACTAAGTACTGTATAATGCAGAATAAAAATATGGGCCCTGCCCTAAAGAGCTTAGAATCAAAGTATAAAATAAGAATCAACAGACAGTTATAGACAGAAGAGGGAATACAAGCAATCAATGAAAATATTGGTCAGTATTACAGGCAGTGGTTTCAGCATACCAGCGTCCTAACCATTGTTAATATTTTTATAGGAATCACAGCCAAGCAGAGTTTTAAGGAAAGCAAACATCTCCAAAGCCTGAGGGTAGCACGGGACAAAGCAAAGTGCTCTGAAAATTTAACAATTGGGTAATGGAGATTGGTGGGCTGATCAGAGGCAGGAGTCAGCACTTCGAAAGTAAGTGAGAGGGGATAGGTAGGATGGGAATATGCAGTGAAGGTAAGTCTTATGTTTAGTGCAATAAAGGGGAGCCAATGGAGAGATGCAAAGAAATTATTCACCTTCTGCAGTAACTGAGGTTCTTTGAGATGGTTGTCCTAAAGTGGAGCACTCACAGGGATATTCCTGGCAGAACAGATGGGTTATAAAATCAAAGCAATGGGCTAGGAAAGCAATCTTTGCAGCAGCATTCAGAATGGGTATTAGTAGAGCAAGACTGCATTAGTCAAGGCCAAAGAGAGGGATGTTGCAGTAACTTAGGTTTGAGAGTCACAGTTTTAGCTGTGTGAATGAACAGAAAAGGCTGTATTTTAAAGATATGTAGAAAGAAACCGCAAGATTTAGACAGACCGTGGATGTGAGAAATTCAAATAGAAGAATTTGCTCAGGTTAGGAGCCTGAGTAGCAGACTGAATGGTGGTACTGTCCAGTGATCAATAAAGGAAGTAATGGAGAAGTCTTTGCAGGGATGGGGGGAGATTAAGAGCTCTAGTCTGATGCCTAAACATCGACGAGGTGCTGTTAAAGTGAGAGGTCAAGATTTTGGACAAGAGACCAGTCCAAAATAAAGGTTAATCTGAGTTATTCATATAGAAATGTAACTGAATATGTGTTTGCAGATGAGATTACAAAGATTACATTAGAGGAAGAACAAGAGAGGGATTAAGGACAGAATCACACGAAAGCTCCAGGGAAAGATCATAGAATCATAGAAACTGGAAGGGACCATGAGAGGTCATTGAGTCAAGTCCCCTGCACTCATGGCTGGACCAAGTACCATATAAACCATCCCCGACAGGTATTTGTCTAAACTGCTCTTAACAATTTCCAATGATGGAGATTCCACAACATCCCGAGGCAACTTATTCCAGTGGTTAATCACCCTGAGAGTTAGGATTTTTTTCCTAATGTCCAACCTAAATCTCCTGTGCTCTAATTTAAGATCATTGCTATCACTGTCAGTTAAGGAGAATAATTTTTCTCCCTCCTCCTTGTAACAACCTTAGGTACTTGAAAACTGTTACATCACCTCTTTTCCAGACTAAACAAACCTAGTTCTATCAATCCTCATAAGTCAAGTTTTCCAGACCTTTAATCATTCTTGTTGCTTTTCTCTGGACTTTCTCCAAATCTTTCCTGAAATGAGGCACCCAGAACTGGACACAATACTGCAGTTGAGGCCTAATCAGCACAGAGTAGAGTAGAAGAATTACTTCTTGTGTCTTACTCACAAGAAGTGTTAATATATCCCAGAATGGTGTTTGCTTTTTTTGCAACGATGCTACACTGTTAACTCCTATTTAGCTTGTGGTCCACTATGACACCCAGCTCCCTTTTCGCAGTACTCCTTCGTAGGCAGTCAATGAGCATTTTATATGTGTGCAATGGATTTTTCTTTCCTAAGTGAAGTCCTTTGCATTTATCTTTATTGAATTTCATCCTTTTAACCTCAGACCATATCATTAGTTTGTTCAAATCAAAATCAAGATGGGGAGCAAGGGGCTGCGGATGAGGCGCATCCTTCAATGGACAGGCTGAAAGAGCAGTTAAAGAAATAGATGAACCAGCACAGGACAGAGTTACGGAAGCCAGAGGAGGACAAGATTTTAAGAAAAGCATGGTCAACAATAAGTAAGGCAACTGATAGTCAAGGAAGATGAGGATAAAGTGTTAACTAGGTCATTAGAAGCTTTGGCAAATAGTTTCAGTGGAGTGCAAGGGACAGGCACTGGATTGGAGAGGGTCAAGGATGGAATTGGAGGAAAGAAATGCCAGAAGGATTGTAAAGAGCATATTCAATTATCTTAGAGATGAAAGCAAATGGGAGATAGTTGGAGAGGCAAGGAGAGTAAAGTGTGGGATTTTTTTAAGAGGAGGGAGACTATAGCATGCTTGTGCTGAGGGGTGAAAGAGCCATGAGAGAGTGTGAGATTAAGGAGAAGATGAGAGTAAGTGCAAGGCAGATGAGATGGAATGGGGGTTACTGGGGATGGAGAGAAGAGGAGGGAAGGCAAGCTCATGGAAGGAGGAAGGTTGTCATATTTTATCAAATTTATGAATTCAGGGCTCCAGACAAAAGCTGTACATTAGAGATGGAAAAATTCTAGTACAGTCAAAAATAAATAGACTCGTCAAAATTAGGGAATGGGGGAAAAAAAACCCAGCCCAGCTGCAAACACCACCCCTTAGAATGTAGGGCCTAGTCCAGGCTGCACACGGTCTCCTCAAAAAAATTTTTTGCAGCATATCTTGAAGATCATCAGATTTGGTGATTTTTGACCTAAGGTCAAGGCTAGAATAAATTTGGAAGTCCAAGTCCTTCACAGACAAGGCCCTTCCAGCAGATCCCTCCTCTTTTAAATAGAGGAAGCCTCAGCTCAGCCACTTCTAATCAAAACTGCAGCACTGGTATGACCCTATGCAGAAAGATGGTTTCAAGTATGCAGCCCTAAGCCATTTAATAACTGTCATTTAATATTAAATAATAAATAAAACAAATACATAATAAAATATTAAATAATAAATAAAACAAAATAATAAATTCCACCTGGTAATCAGCAGGTAGCCAGTACAAAACATCAATTTCATATGTCACAGTTAGAAACTCCAGTTAACAAGTAAGCCACTGCATTCTGCACCAGTTTTACTTTTAGGTTGATATCAAGTATTATCCCATCTAGACTGCACTGTTGTAGTTTAACCTAGAAATGACATGATGAGTAAGATCTGCTCCTGAAAAGGTCAGAACTTCTTGGCTAATGACAACAGCCATCCATCCTGGCCATTGCTGCTTTTTATTAATTGAGTCAATCGACAATACAACTAAACACAAGTGGCGAACACAAACCCTCAATTAAAGAGGAAACATAAATCCTCTAGGTTTCATCAGATTGCTTCCCCCATTCAACCATCTTCACTCCTTATCTCAACTGAGCTAGAGCCTGTAAAATACTAATCTGGCCCCACTTAATATAATACAATTTTAAATATATTTATCCTCACAAAATCCTGTGCACTATTATCCCATTTTACAGATGGTGAATTGAGGTGCAACGAGACTAAATGACTTTTCTTAAATATCACAGGGGAAGTCTGTGATGGAGCAGGGAACTGAACCCCATTGGTACCTCAGTGATTGATGCTGGCATAAACTTAATCAGAGAAAATGGAATCTAAAGAACTGCCACATTACATTTTAGTGCATGCAAATATTTGAAAAAAGTACTTAAAAGCTTTATATTAACTTTATAAACAGAGCTAAAGCAATAACACACGATGCAAATAAGTTGCAAAATCTTATTTTATTAATGTGAAGCAATTGCCACTTTGAACATTTGCTGCTATTAAATTTGGTGACTTCACTGTAGAAAATTAAGTTACATCTCCAGTGTTCTCCCAGAGTGATCAGCCTCCTGCATATGGATCAATATATATAAAGGTTCTTCAGAGGTTTTTATTGCCACTTACCCTATGTATGGAGGGAAAAACATTATTAAAACATTATTAAAATAAATGTAATGATTCAAAATTAAATCTCATTTAACAAATTTATTTTAAAATGGTCTTCAATTGTGTCTACTTATACGTATACACCTAAGCAATATAAATAATAAATAAAAGGATTTCTTTTATTATATATTTCCAGCAATCTGACTCAGCACTGAGGAAACAGTACATTTAATTCTCATCTGGGGGCCCAGGTTCAAAAGCTATTTTCATTTGGTTTTTTGTTCATTTTCAGTCACCATGAGATACAGATCATGGGTCGAAGCTCAGCTGAACCCAAGCATTTACCTGGTACAGGACCTGAACTGTGAAGGCAGCAAGGATAGCTTTATACCCGCTCATCCTAAAGCCAACTGAAAATGGCTCAGCTCCCTGTGCAAGTTAAAGCAGTTTCAAGGATCCTCTAATTTGTACCAGGTGGCATCAGCTCAGTTCAGCATTGCTCTAGTCACACATCCAACATTCCCCTACACCAGGGGATGAGAGGGAGGGGGTGGCAAACAGGTGGTATGTGTGTCTACTTCACTCAGGAATCTTCCATGCTAACGGCACAGTTAGCTGGCTGTTCACCCCAGAATTACAACTCTTTTGTTCTGCCAAAAAAGCACTAAGGAACTGGAAGAGGGCAGAGGGCCAAGGACCAGGATCCACTTGTTTTTAAACTATTTCTCACAACCAATGCCCCTAGCTACAATCTTTGCTCTGTTGGCTGAAGGTAAATAAGAACAGTATTAGCATAAATAATGCAAGTGCTAAAATAAAACATGGGAACAAAAATCTTATATCCTAGGCTAGCAAATCTTAAATTAGCAATGCTAAAATATATATTTTACCATCAAACTTGGTTGACTACTTCCTAAATGAAAAATATCACACTCAGTATTTCTCTTATAAGAAAGCAAATAAATACAGTATTGTGCATCTTCCTACATGTGAGCACAACAAAATCATATCGACTAGAAATGAAACAAGCACATCTTACATAGAAATACCGTCACAACAGGACAAATCCTAGAATTACCAATACTGCAACAGTGCTAATGAAACTTAGGTCTGAATGCTGCAAACAGAAAGTTTAGACAGATAACACAAAAAGTATGTTCATATCTTTTATAGGACAGAAACCTTTGCTCATGTCTTCTGGTGGTCATCATCTTCTTTTGAGCTGCACCTACAACACAAAGAACAAGTAAACGAGCAACTTTATGCTTCTTTAGAATAATTTTTTTAAGTTCTGTAGGTGTAAGGTGTATTGTTTCTATTGGAGTTGACAACTAATTTCATTATTCTTAAACAAAATACAAAATAATGGTCAAAGTCAACAGAAACAAGATTTGATTACATCTGTGTAAAACTGCCATTTGAAGTGCTGGATATGTCATAGGTGTCACCAAAACAGTGCAAATTTCTTTGTGTGGATTTAACTAAGTATCTAGTTCTTCATTTTAATAAGAGTGGAATCTGTATTCTATTTCCTGTATGAATAAGAAAAAATAGCTGAAGTAGGAACTGATTTACTTTGCATTAAAAATGAAAATAAAAACTGAGAAAAGACAGGTTGAAGGTTCAAAATAGGCATGTAGCAATTACCCATCACCTGCCTGCTTTGTAGTTCATTACACCTCCGTGGTGGGGAACACCCCACCTGCAGAATGACTGCTTAGTCTCATTTTCCATCCTTGATTGCACTAAGTGTGCATGTTTGTTGCAATTATGTGCCTAGATGGATAAAGAAGTGCTATTTACAATTTTTAAAGGGCATTACAACCCCCCAGCCTCAACCCCTTGGTTTGTTTTTTTTTTTTACACCTTTTTATCCAAAGGATAAATAGGAATAAAAAGATGCATTTAATTGTCTCAAATCATATTTAAACATCAGTATGGATTGGAAAAGTTTGATTCTGGGTCCTTCATGTTGCATAACTAACTCAAATGTTTCAGATTATGTTTAATTTGTTGCTAAATGTTTATCTACACATGCTGTCAGAAATAACCTTGTTAGGAAGGTGAAGTTGGTGTCTCATCAAATCAGACCCCTGGAGTAGGCGTTGAGTGGCCTGTGCCTCGCTTTCCTTTCTCTCTTTCAGCACCATCAAAAGGAAAAGTGAGAAAAACAGCACAAACATTAGTTAAAGCCTGAATTCAATCGTATATCCTACAGGAATAATTTCATAACAATGAAAGCAGATAGACAGTATCTGTAGGTTTTGGGTTTTTTTTTAAAAAACAAAAACCAATGATTAATTAGAGCTCTAATTAATGTAGTCTAATATCGCCTTCCAAAGATAACTTTTAATAATCCCTTTAATTAAAGGATTTACAGAAAAATGAAGAGTTTCTTCTTACGTATTACCTGATTTACCAGCACTGAAGACAAAAATCTTTTAAAAATGGCTACAAATGCCTTGTTCACAAAAGACTTTATTATCTAATGATGCATACTGAAAACATACAGAAATCTGCATGGTCCACTTTACATGCAGCAGAACAATCTTCACTTTACAATAAGTGAGTGTCAACTGTTTTATGCAAGAGACAACACTTTGTCACATTTCTTAAAGAAAAGCTTCATTTACAAAAGAAATAAAAGGTAAAGAAGCAATTACCGCTTTTAAAAAGCAGCTGCTTTGTTCAAGAGTGGAAGGTTTATGCCTGTATTGAAAGACAACATGATCACAAATAATGAAAACAATGAACAAATGAAACACTTTCAGCATAAAGTAGTACATTTTCAAAATGACATACAAATAGTTAAAAATTCATTATGTTGTCTGTCTATTCTTTAGATATAAGGTCTTTCAGAATCAGATCCCAATGTATGTTATTAGTAAATGAAAACTCATCTGTAAGTATTGGTTCTATGTCAGAGTGAACTATATTTAACAAAATGTATACAAAGTCTATAGCAAGTTGATTAAAAAATTAAAGTAATAACAGTACACTGAAGGCGCTCTATCCATCAAGTGCGCACTCTCCAAATTTTAAATGGGATGAACAGAACGGAAGTTGTTACCACGCCACAGTTGCAATGCCAGAAAATAAAACAACAATATTTATCAAACATGCAGGGAATTCTGCCATAAAGCTATTGTCTCTCATTCGTCAGTTGTTCCAGTAAAATAACATCTTAAACACCGGTGATGTTGATGGTTTAGCTTACCTTCAGTGTACTGAAAGTTGTACACAACCTGCTTTAAAAGAGGAGATCATCCCTGCAGGCAGGCTCAAGAAGGAACAGACCCCCTTCGGCACTGACTACACCAAGGGCATGCTGCTGTGGCCTGCACACACACACCTAGGAAAACGTGAATATAAACAGCATTTATGCTGGCCATTTTTTAAAGACAAAAATGAAGCCAAGTCTGCTAAAAACAACTCAACCACCCAGTATTACTGTTCTTTATAACAGAAGCTTTTTTTTTTCTTTTTATAATATATGAACTGCAACCATATACATTAGCACTGTACTTTTGTGCAGTCTTGGCAATTAAAACAATTCTACAGTGAAAATTTTCACATAAGACACAAACAGAATTACTCTAACATTTCTAAAAGAAATATCAGCCTTGGTGTTAATTCAAATATATCATTCTTCCTCAATTTTGCAGGGGAAATATTTATGTTTATATACATTAATAAACTGCTGTGAAATTTCTTCAGTCTTTGTATCTTAACTACTCAAACCCTTTGAACTTCTTCATCTGATTTAAATTTTTTCCTGGATGAAGGCGTGTTGCAGAGCCTGGTTGATGCTAATCCTTTTGGCTGGGTCTAACATTAGGATCTGGTCCAACAAGTCCTTTAGCTGATGTACTTTTTTCCGCTGGTCTTCAGGGAGTCGCTGGCACCCAATCAAGTCTGCTAACAGGTCCTTGGTTGGATTAATGGTGCTCATGACAGTAACTTTCTCCTAATACAAAAAGTGCAACCAACATTTACTTCCATATAAATTGGCACTGTTAAGAGCATAACAACAAGCACTCATTCCAGTTAAAAGAACTACCTCTTCCCTGTTATTCCTCCTCAATGTACTGCTGTCCAACAGAAATTTAATGTTGTACCTCTCATTACTGTAAACATTATTTCAAGAAATACTGGAAGTTGAAAGTAAGATTAATTAATGTACTTTATGCCAATTGAATTAACCTGATACTATATGAAGCTTTATGCATTCATTTTCTTGCACATCTGATTTAAGGTCTGCTTCCCCACATTTGAGACTCAGTGAATTAGTAATTCAAAGGGAGAAAGCATGTTCTATACTTGCCTACTGGATGCATTCTTACTGTGCAGTCCAACATTGCAACGGTATACACGATAATCCCTAATACTAAGAACACGTCTACATTACAAATTTATGTCACTCTAAATTAGTATGAGACAATGTGGACAGCTTCTGAAAGTTAGTAACAGCTGATGTAAGCTACATAGCATCTACACTGACACCATGTTGACCTAACTACATAGACAATGACCCTATTCCTCTCGTGGAGATTCAGTTATAAACTGGCATAGCAGGGCCGTTACGTCAGCAGGAGTGAAATTTTAGGGCAGATACTGATGTAGTTCGGTCAACGTAAGCTGCCTTGTATCAAACTAACTCTATAGTGTATACCAGGCCTAAGAGAGTATTCTCCAACAAATATTTCATAAATAGGTTGCACATCTTCAAATTTTAACAATATGAAGGCAGCATTAAAATTTATTCAGTAATTTCAAAATTAAGCTTATACCACATTAAATTCTGTTAAGTGTGTGTGATTGAGAATAACCGTAATTTTTTTTTAATTAACATGCAAATCCCCAGGGAAATTCCGTGTTGCTAGAACATAATTTAACCTGTCACAATAAATTGTCTGCATTCTGCTGCAGAGAAAACTAAAACATTTTAGGTCCAAAGAGGTAGCCGTGTTAGTCTACTGCAGAAAAACAGAATCCTGTTGCACTTTTAAAGACTACCAGATATATTAATTTTTTAAAAATTTATTTATTTTAAACAGCCTTCACAACGTATCTTGGTACTAGTTAGGACATCTTAATTAATAAGTCATGTTTGAAACATTACTATAGTTCAAAAGCTTTAAAAAAAATGACAGCTCAGTCAGTGCATATAAGACTTACCCTTTCTGTTACTTTATCTACTTCTATATACATGAAGTTGAGATTTTGATCAAAGTGTTGATCTTTGAATACACCTTTTCGGATCATCTGAAAATAAAAATAGGCATCAGTATTGTAAAATGCTGTTTTACAAACTTCAGATTTTAGACATTATTATAAGGTAGGATTACATATAGTGATGACATGAATCACTTAATACATCTAACAATCTTTCAGAAATAAATGAGAAACAACTAGACTTGGTAAAAAGTTACTCAAACCAGTTGGATAACACACACAGCTTTCGTCCAGTGACTTATGTGTTTTATTTTCTCAGGTCAGAGTATAAAAGCGGTTTCTGCTTTTACTTACATTCAGTCTATGATAAAGAAGCTACGTACTTTCATGCCATAACATTTATGAACAATACAAATTCTACAGTCAAAAGGTTGCTATATGGATGTATGTGAGAAAGAGACAACGGATCCAGTTCAGTAAAGGAAATTTGTTATGATGCAAATTACTGCAATTTCATAAGAAATTTTAAACAATTTACATGTCTTACCTTGTTTGGCATCTTTCCTTTGAGGTCCATAGCAAGTTTCAACATATGGTTATTGGTTTTGCCAGGAAATAGTATTTTTCCTGTATAAAGCTCATATAATGTGCAGCCTACAGACCACATATCTATACCATAGTCATAGATTTTGCCTATAACTGAAAAAAGAAGAGTTTTCTGATTAAAGCAGTTAATTCCACAAAAGCAGGCATAAATTAAAACTGCCACAAGAGCAAACAGATACTGAAAACCCTGATTTGGGAGCTACATTAAGACTCATACTAAGACTACTGTAGTATCGAAGGAAGAGTATGGAAGTCTCCACTTTCCCGATAGTAGCCTCTAACTGTAACCTGTCAGGGCTACTACAAAATAAAAACAGTGAAAACTGTCAAGCAAAGTCACCTCACTCTCTCAGAAGAGTCATATGAAGTTCTACTCATCTCAATCTGAATGTTGTGCCATTCCAGATTCCAAATCCCTGCTTGACCAGACCAAACAAAGAGCATCTCAAGCTCTTTTTCACCAGATGCTAGTATATTCTGCTACTGATAGATTGCAGGACTGGCTACACTAAGATTAACATTTTAACTTCAGTTTCAGTTTTTAGATCATCTATGAAGCACTAATGTTCTGAATTGATATGGCCATATATGATCATTACCAGCGAAGTATCTAATAATTTAAACGGAGAGAGAAATACATCAGAAACTTACTAATCTCAGGGGCTCGATAAAATCTACTGACAAGATATGGTGTGATGTCATTATCTGCAACATGTGAAGCTGATCCAAAATCACAAAGCTTTAATATGGTCTTCGATTCATTCACCTGCAAGTTAAAGATGACACCTTACTGGAACAGTTATAGTCCCTAGATTGTCACTAATGCTGTGCTAGTACATAAACAGTCATACACCAGTAGCAGGGCAATATCAAATCATCCAGCAATCCCTGTAACCAACTTTAATATTTGTTCCCAGCACTCTAGCTTGGTTCCTTTTATTCTAAGGAAGCCTTAATACTTTCTTAAATGGGAAAGGACAAGGAATATCATTATATCATAAAAACTACTGAAAAGGCAGACTGAATTTAACATTCATTTTTACTGATCAATTTAATTAATTTTACAGTTGCCTATAAACAACTGAGAGGCTATTAAATAATATTCCATATTTATATGTTCTCTCTATGTACATCAACTGCATGAGCTATTAATCCAGCAAAAATGAGTTAACGTGACTGACAAAAATATTAAAGCCATGGAAAAATGTCAAAGAACTGTGTTCATTTTTTAAAAGATTTCTTTAACACACATAAATAAGAATGATGCCTGCTGAGGAAGTCTGGAATTTGCTCCCTAAGGAGCCGACATGCATGAGTTAGAGCAATGTGCAGTATTAATAAGTGAAGATTATTTACATTCCAATGTCTTTCTCCTTCACAAGAAACACAAATTCTGAGCTGAAACAAATTCAGAGCATGCCTCACAAAAATACAAAACCAATACACATTTCAAATGGTAGCAGAGTCCTAATCACTTTACCCTGATCATCAGAGCTCTGGCTCTTCCTTGCCATATTTGGCCTGATCAAAACTTGGTCATATAAAAAGTTCAGAGCATCCCCTAAATCTTCACCAATCTACTTCTCTAGAGCAGTGTTTCTCCAACTTGTGACCCAACCCAAAAGGGGGTTGCAAGGCTATTGTGGGGTGGGGGAAATCACAAGATCACCTTTTTCCTTGCCTTCAGAGCTGGGCAGCCTGAGAGTGGTGGCAGCTGGCCAGGTATCTAGTGGTGCAGAAATTGTGGTGGCATGATATGGTTACTTAGCTCAGTGGTTTTCAAACTTTCTTCCTTGGGACCCAATTGAAAAAAATCATTTATGCCCGTGACCCAACAGTAACATCTTTCAGCAATGCATTCCAATCTGTTGGCAGCAGCAGCAGAGGTCGCCGCCACCCAGTGCCTGGGGGTCGGTGACCCAGTACTGGGCCCCGACCCTACCTTTGAAAACCACTGACTTAGCTCTGCAGGGATCTGCACTGATCCTGCAGAAGCTATATTCGGTACCTAGAGTGGGGGAGGGAGGTCATTACAGCCTGAAATATATTCAAAAGGAGGGCCCAGCAAAAAAAAAAAAAAAAAAGTTTGAAAACCACTGCTCTAGAGAATAAGGCAGAATAGCAGCCTGCTCAGAGGTTGACAACATGCAAAGCCTGAAGATCAGTCCAGAATGTGCTCATGTAATGAAGGCACATAATTTCCCACTCAGAGTACAAGGGAGTTACCTCTACAAGACAGCTGAGGTGCAGTGATCTCAAGGGAAGAACAACCAGAAGTCACTTCTAAATCTGGATATCATGTTGTCAAATGAGAGCTGGCTAAAATGCTCATTCTCTAAATGCTGGTATTCATATATTAATTTATTGTGTCAGTAACAACAACACTGAGCATCAGAATTAGCAGTTATTAGTTAATTGATATTCCACAGTTCAGGTGATTTTCTGATAATGATTCTTAAGCAAATGAAATGAATCAACTATAAGGACTAGACAAAAAATAATTCTACCATGTTTTACACTATTATGAACAGACTTCACCCTCCATACAGCAAAGTTAGAACATTTACGTATGTTAACAATGGATACAAGTATTCATTTTGTATGCAAAACTATATTCAGAATTTTTACCATGAAAAGAATTCCAGAACAATCTATAGTCAAGGAGTCAGAAAAACGTGTTATTTTTGTTACATGGTTCAGCATTCACAGGCTGAACAGGTATTTGCTAAGATTAAAGCAATGCAGTTTAGTACTCTTCACACAAGTTTAAACTGAGACTTCTATACTCCAGTGCTGAATTTAGCTGCTCCTTGCCACTAGAATTTTTTGGTGGCTGAATTTTCTTTAAGAAAAAGGGGGCAAAGGTTGTGTGTACATTTAGAATAAATGAAAAAATAAAACTAACTTTTATACAGTAAAAAAGCTTAACTCTAAATTGAACCAGGACTTCCTCCCTCCACCCCACCCCACCCAAAAATACAAACCACTAGAACCAAATTGGAAGAGCATACAAGCATTTTTCAGGTTCTATTCAGAAGTATTTACAAAAGTTGGAAGTGACCCTGAATAAACTGAAGGTATCCCATCATATAAATGAGAACTTTGTTTTTCTATTATAATCCATTGTCCTGCATGTGTTTGAATGACTGGATGCCACAGAGATCACTTGGATCACTGTAGTTATAAGAAAGCTGTAATGTTTAGGGGTTGCTCACCATTCATGAGACGACATTACTTTTAAAATTATACTTGGATATGAACTGAGGCCTTAAGAGCTTTCATAGTTTGATTTCCTTTTCTAAATACACTGAAGACTTCTTGGCTAAAAGCACTTAGAGACAATTTTAAGATTCCTTAAGTAAAGCCTTTGTTTTTCACACAGAGCTCTTAAGATTGGGTGTAAATGGGAAAATATTAGTTTTAAAATATTTGGACTGTAGTATCTTTACTCAGGTGGGCAAGTTTTAAAACTCAGTATTTGAATTGTGTATCTGTTGCTTCTCCTGTATGTGAGTGGGTGGAAATCTCTTTCAGTCTTTGAGTAGATTGAGAATTTTAGAAAAAGTTATTCTTGCTGTTCACTTTTTCCCAACACATGTATCTGTTTAAGATGTTTATACTACATCGTCTGTTACATTTGTTGTACATTATTTCAGTCATGTTAACAAGAGGCGATATAATCACCTTAAAAAAATATACTCTCATTCTGTGATTGGACAAGCTCCAACTTGCAGAGAACATGTAAGAAAGTTCTCACTGACCCTTAACATGTATATAACCTGTCAATCCAGGCACTTAAACTGGTTTCTGGATACTTGTGTGGAGAGCTAGAGATGGAAATTTTTGGTCCTACTCTATTTAAATTAATCCTCTTCATTATTGCAAGTCTTTATACCAATAGTATAAGTCATGCTTCTAAGATCGCAAATTATTTCTCAGATGATGCTTTCAAGATAATGTGGGAAACCATCCATCAATTCAAATTAGTCAGCCTTCTCAACTTAGATGCCATTAAGGGAACAATGCAAATTTCCTTCAGGGGATTCTAACACAATATATTTGATTTAAAAAAAATCTATTTTAAAAAAGGTACGTTATTTTAACAATAGGGCAACCAGAGAGAGAGGATATATCTACAGAACAGTTAGAAACGATTAAGCTGTTTGAACCCTCATTCCACAGTGGTTTGTAAAAAGCTCAAGGGTAGAATAGGACTCTCTCTCATTAACTAAACTTTTAGGTATTATTATTATTATTATCTCTATTATTTGTCAAGTATCTTATTGTCCCACTCAGCATCTCTTCATGTAAAAATAAGCTCACTGTTAAGACTATTTATCTGTCCTTTGTTTCTTTCTGAATTTGATTCTCTATCTTCCCATTATTTTAGATTTCTTTCTACCCACTGCATTTCTTTCCCTTCGGCAATTCCAAATTCTCACTTTTTTGTTTCACTCCAACCCCATCCATCCACTAAAGTGATCAGCATGTAAATAATTAAACTTAATATTTAAAACACCATGACTATGCTTTGGTGTTAACACTCCAATAAGATTAATGAAAGAACAATGGGATGTAATGGATCCCATTGTTTCAAATGGATGCACAATCAGAAGATGGTTCACTGCTTACACTATTTTCCTATTTAGGTTATTTTCACAACCTGGAAAGTTAGAAATTTACATTTTTAAGTAACAAAGCTTGGATTCTGTAGAATTTGAATCCATCATGTGGCCCACAAATACATCATGTGAACCAGAAGCAGCCCAACATTCTGGAGTTTAACTCTCCTGACCTTGTGCTTAACCTCTGCTGCAAGAGTACAGGAAATCCTGTGTAATGAGTCTTTCCCACTCCCCTCATACAAACAAAATAAATCTCAATTTAGAGACAGCTAGCAGATATGGTTCTTACAGCAGATATGCCTTTGCTAACACCCTCATAAAACATAGAATTTCAGTAGAATATGAAAAGGGATCTGGGCAGTGGCTGTGTTCATTTGAAGGATAAAATCCCAGGTTACTAGGTTATGTTTAGTGTTAAACCTTTTTAATTAGAAGCAGAGAATATTTGGGTTGAATTACAGTTATTTTTTTAATATATTATTTGTACCATAATGATTATACACATTGCTATAAATTATTTTGTACAAGCTGTCTTAGACTGCATTATACATTCATAGACTCAAATTCATAGACCCTAAAGTCAGAAGGGATCAATATGATCATCTAGTCTTATAGTGTTGTAATTAAATATTACTTACCAGAATATTGTCCGGTTTAATATCAGCATGTAGGATATTACATCTTTTAAGAAGTTTTAATGCCAAAAAGAGCTGCTGACTGTAGGACCGTACAGCTTTAATGTGGAGACCGACATCCTTTCCATACTTTTTCAGTACCTCTCGTAAATTCATACTATTTATGTACATAAAAAAGATGGGAAAAATATTAAGTATAGAATAGCATATTTGTATTTTAAAAACAAGGCTTAATATACAGACACGAATTGTCTTTTATGCACTTAGGGAAAAAAATCATTCTAATCAGACCAATTTCAAATAGATTCCTTGTCATCAGTCCATATATTGAAACAGAAATCTCAGACACTCAGAGCAAGAGATGCTATACAGTTACTGAAATGACTGTGCTTATCTAACAGTTTTGCAGCTTCTTTCATTAGAATTAACTGAAGGTCTTACTAGTGTAAAAACTATGATTGTTTCTCAACAACTGCTTGGTCTTTATAAATTTTCTCAAGAAGCAAAATAAGAAAGGAAAAATATTGACAAGAGTGGACTTGGGGAGGGGAAAGAAACATTGAGATGGCCCAGGCTAGTTTTTGGCATATGCAAACAGACCGGCTGACGTTTATAAAACTAGCACAGCAAAAGGACTTGGAGCAGCCAAATACAGCACAGAATTTGAGGAGAAAACATTTCTGCATGCTGATAATTTATGGGTTCTTTGTAAAAATGACATCCTTTGGTCTCAGTTTATTAGGCTAGTACACAATTATTGGTTCATAAACATCAAAACTACTTCCTCAAGGACACATGGAAACTTACTGGATTGTACACAGACAGCTCAGGATTCATATTAGTTTGATAGTCTCAGTGTAGAAATGTAACCTAGAAAGAGTTGCATAGTGCACATTTTTGTGTCCACTATCATAAAACACAAAGCACAGATTCTAGCCTGTCACAAGAAACCTGAACATTTATATCACTTTAGGGGAAAAATTAAAGGTTGAATCACTCTTCTGATTGTTTTTCTCTGAAGATATCCTATACAGCTGTACACATACAAGTAACATGTTCCCAAACATACTTAGCAAATGTTGCGAATGCTTTCTGAATCTCTGAAACCATCCCAGACAAAGAAGGAATTATGAAAGTTAGAAAAGGTAGTGGCCAAAAAAAAATAAAAAAAATAAAAATCACAAATTGTCAGGAAGACTCAGGACAGGTATACTAACTGAAATGATTTTTAATTCATTTTACTGTAACTGACCAGGTATCTTTACATTGTCATTTTAAGTAGGTTAAAATAGTGTGGTGCTCATCTGCTATTTGTGAAATGGCAGATGTTCTTGAATTGAATGCCTTAAGCAAGTTTACTGCCATATTAAGAGCAGAATGTAAAAAGTCCAAATTTAAAGAGAAAATTTAAGTTCACGGTACAAAAGATTAAAATGCACATAAATCTATCTTCATTTCCGTACACAATTCAGTACATATTCATTTTACCTGAGTGGTTCAAATACCAGACAAAGGTGCTGTTTATGATAAAAATGCCTGAACAATCGCAAACAATGAAATTTGTCATCAGGATCTGCATCATTGAGCTTCTTCAAAAATTCCAGTTCTTTGAGACCAGTTTTTTGCCTAAAAACAAAGAAATACATTTTTGCCCCTCAAGATATTGAATTCTACACATTACATTCAACATAAGCAATAAGTTGGCTGGCTCTCAAAATATTAGGAGAGAACTAACAGTCTTGTGTTTAACACAGCCCTAGGAATCAAAAGATCTGGGTTTTATTCTCAGCATCTGTCTCTTTGGGAAATCACTTGACCTTTTTGTGCTTCGTATGTCCATAAAACCCCCTCTCTCTGCCTTTCCCCTATGAAGACTTGAGGTTATGAGGTTTGACCAATATAGGATTTTAAGAAAGTTTTTAAAACTTCAATCTAACATCTATTTAATAAACTGTACTGTACTGGTTAACAAATCTTCTGATGAATGGGATGCACATGACAGAGTTCACTTAATATTTAAATTCACATCCAGATTCACATTTAAATATAACCTCTGGACTAATCAAAGTATTTTATTTTAGAGAATTTTTTAAGTCTTGATTCAGTACAATAATACATTTTAATTCACAGAATAGCAAAATAAAAGATTTTAAAACCCCAAATAGCTGGGCAGGTTTACATTGCAAATTCTCTTCAAGGAGAAAGGACAGGAAATTACAAAAGCAGTGAATCTTAAATTCACAGTATTGCAACAATCCTGAAAACTAAAGTTACACATTAATTCATGTACTGGATAATACTGTTTACTAAAACATTTACACTACTCAACAAGGGACCCCAGCTCTCAACAGAGCCGTAAATAATTTACTATCCACATAGGTCAAGTATTATTCTTCTGCTACTAAATATTTATAAAACGTATAATTATGTATCGTGATCAAATGGATGTTGATTGCTGTTGACTGGGATAGACCTGAGATTATTTCACTTGAAACATCAAGTGGGAATTATTTATATATATATATATATTATATATATATAAATAAAGTAAGATTATTATTAGCTCTCCCTTTCACAGCATTAATAATCTAGTCATCTTACTATTTAACAAAACATGACTTACATAAGTTCATTGTTCCTGATTATTTTGACTGCCACTTCTTGGTTTGCTCTTGCCATATCTCTGGCTCGCACTACGTTACTGAAAACCCCCTGGCCAGTGTAACCATAGACATTGTAACGTTTATCTAGAACTTCACCTATGTTAACACCTAGGAGAGAAAATGAAGAGGGAAATAAGATAAATTTTGAGCTAAGTACACACAAGTAGAATAACTGACAAAAAAAACTTTTCTGAGAAATTCCAGAAGAAACAAGGATACACAGTGCAGTCACTTAATTATTGTGTCAAATCTACAGTGCTTTGTACCTAGCTTTGTGGAAACTGTGGGGAACTGAAACAGTGCTTCCTTTGAACAGAAGTCTTTTAATAAACAACGGTAAAAGTTGCATGCCCATTTCACCCCATTATAAGAAACGTTTGTTGGTTTTTATTAACTGGTTTTGATTTTAACATTGAGTAGTGAAGAAATGTGCTCACTGAAGTGCTTCCATTCTGAGTCCTGGGTGACAACTACAGCACGATGGGCATCAAGGTTCTTTGCATGCTGTTTTTCTTGGTTTCAGATCATAGCAAGCGTGCTGACGTAACCCTTCTTTCTGGAGGGAGATCTCATGGCTGTAAATAACTTTGGATAGGTTTTAATTTACTTTGAGTGTTAGATTCTGTGACACACCTGTGAGCAGCTTGACAGAGCACAATAGTGCATGACCATGCAGCTACTTTGGGTGAGCCACACTTTAAGTGATGGCACTGTGATATGCTATTTCAAAATAATTCTGCAGATCTTTTCAATAAGTGCTTTTACATTTAGCAACCTTATTTTAGATAATATAAATTAAGTTAGTAAAAAATACTTACGATAATAGCCTTCTGCATCAGTCCAATTATCCCTGAGGTTGGGGTTTTCCTTAAAGTCTTTTCCAAAGCCAGCAGCTCTAAGACGAGCACTCTGAAATAAAATGGATTAGCTTTTCTTTTATATTTGAAAAAAGGTTTTGTATGTAACTGTGGTTTTTCTTAACACTTGCTCATGTAAACTAGAAATCCATTCAGTTATCAATCATCTCATTCCTAATAAATGTACTACTACTATACAGTACACTTGTAGTTCACATAATATATCGATCTTTTAGGAGAGGAAGTATCAAACAAAATATCCCTTAAGCACCAATGTATGAGAATTATGACGAGAAAAACTGGTACAACTACTACTAAATAGCAGGGATATGTAAGGATTTCATGACTACCATAAGTAAATCATTAATGTGCACTCCTAGTAACACACACACACACACACACACACGAGTTGTGGTCTCTCTGCAGCTTCTTCGAAAGTTTTAATAGCAAAACACTCTAGTATTATTTAGAGTGCAATATTTTTTCAAAAAAATATAATACATTTATTAGTAAATTATTAATTAGCAAAGGATATTCTGAGGTGCAGTGTTTGAATTCTTTTTGTTCATTTGCTTCATAGAATAAATCATTCATAATAGATATTATTATGATTACTGTGAATTAGCAAGAGACAACTACAAGCAATATATAGCCATCAACATCAGTATGACAAATTTAAAAATATATAAAAACTAAAAAGCTTTTTCAAATAAGTGATAAGCATTTCCCTTCCAGAAACTGTCAGCCATCTATAGACAGTTTCAAATGGAGCTATGTCAACTGCTTTTCTACATTTTATTTTTATTTCTCTCTTTTACATCATGGTCATAAAAGCTTGAAAATAAAAATATTTTCCCTCCTATTTTACTATTTTCCATTTTAAAGGGTTTTCCTTTGCTGTTAATGGAGTGACACTACAATGACTTTCTGTGACATCACTTATAATTGAAGAATGACATTTGGCATAAACCATTAATTCCATGATTTTTGTGTTTTGTTTCCTTAAAAGAAAAATTCATCCTTGACACATTTTGGGACATTTGCATGTAAATGACCAGGTCAATGTACATGTAAACATGATGCTTTCAAAATCCCAAATATACCATTAGGCTGCATATACATATTGTAAGTATTTACTGAAAGTACTTCAGGAATATTGCAAAAATGATAAGGACTAGATTGATGTTTGCTAAATGGGAGGCTGTGACAGAGCCCTGGGAATCAGCACTCTAATCATTTCAGCGGTAATTAGCCACCATTCCTCCCAAAAGGAGTGGAACATTTCATTATGTGATCAGACTTGTGTTGTGGAGGACGCTGATAGTTACTCC
Organism: Pelusios castaneus; assembly: GCA_007922175.1. Lineage (NCBI taxonomy): Eukaryota > Metazoa > Chordata > Testudines > Pelomedusidae > Pelusios > Pelusios castaneus. Next base: position 19,692,061 of record ML685780.1, on the reverse strand, counting down.
ATTGCCTGAAAGAACAGTTAAAAAGCACTGGAAGAAAGTGCACGAAGGAGAAGCTAGCAGAACACAGAGGACATCAGATCTAAGTTTGGTAAGATATTTTTCTCCTTCTCCCTTGAAAAAAGGCTTAAGGACCAAGGAAAAGTGTAGACAATGTTGCTACACAAGGTCATGATGCTGGTTTTCTGGAGGTAATATAAATAAAACTTACAATAGTGCTAACAAACAAAGCATCCAACACTTTGTGGGGGATCTCAGCTTCGGAAAGAAGCCTGCCCTGTTACAGAGCCACACATCCCTCCTCTTTAAAAACTAAACCACCAGGGTAGTCCAAGAGAACAACATACATGAAAAGAGGTAGGATGCTAAGTGACATCTACATTATGTCACGATGATTATAAGAAAATGAATACAGCATCCTGCATCTATAACGAGAACAGAGTAGATTAACCATATCGTACAGCATCTTTCCAAAGGCAATGTTGTATCTAAAAATCAGCTCTATAATTAACAACTCTGGGACCATTTTCATGAGATGTGACACTTGCTATGATTCCACTACATTTCCCAATTAAACTTCAATCCTATTTATAGCATTTTTATACAAGTTCTGGGAGTACCTCTCCCCCCCCCCCTTGTCCTTTCCCCTCCTTATATTACTTTGTTCTTCCACTGCGAAGACAGCACAAAAGCCACTGCAGGTCCTACACGAACCATAGGCAAAATCCTCAAGTATTTATTCCCACTGAGTTCAGAGAGAGATTTCCTTGGTGGTATTTAGTAAGAATTTCCAAAGCTCGGTCAATGGACTTCAATAAAAGTTTTCAGAAGATATTATCCGATCAATTTTACAAATTGTAGAGGAGTCAAAATTTAGGCATAAAAATTTGACACTGTCCTTTTAATAACATAGCAATGAGTGAACATGAGCAAATTATCTTTCTAAAATTACCTACATCAAAGTATGCAGCAAACATATCATCTGATTCTGTGAACATGTCAGGAGCCAATAGCTTCTTCTGAGCAGAGCCTGAAAAGGAAATTTACCATTTTACAATGAAGAAATAAACAAAGCAGAACACCAACAAACAGACATTCAGGTATGTTAGCAGTTATCGTCTCACTATTAATCTACATTATTTAGAATTAAACTTCCTTCCTAGTTATAAGATATGACAAGCAGGCATTTCTATTACCATTTCTCCTAGATTATGTTGGTTTATAGTATATTCTTTTACATAATTAACCTGTTTTAAAATACAGCATCTTAAACTTTTTTATTTGCTTTAAAATATAGCAAATAACTCTAATGAAGACTTAATGGTAATAGCTTTCCAAAAATTCACATAACATGCAAAATGCTGTATTTTACATAATCCTATGCATAACCTGTAGATTGAGTACATAATGTAGAGAGAGGGTTTCTTTGCCAATAATATGAGGTATTTTGTTAAAAATTTTGAAGTCCCAAAACTCTCCCTGGAATTTCTCATACATAATGTCATCTTGAACAATAGCTAGGATAAATACTCTTCATGATAGGATAGATTAAAGTAGCTGGTTGTATTTTTAACAGTTTTATTTAAAAAACAGTTTAAAATGCAGACAAGATTACCCCTTTCTCACCATTCAATCACCGTTAATGTTCCAAAGACATTTTAAAAGATTGATAATATGAAAAGAAATGTAAATTAAGGGTACACATTAACAGAGCTGGAATTATTTCATAACATATTATGGTTGAACAACTAATTTTTCAGAGTAAGTTACGCGCATCCTTGACAAAGTATCAAAGAACCTATTCCTCCAGCATTACACCCCAAAATCCTGCAGTTTCAAGGTGGCGCATAACAACCACCAGCTCTCTGATAGATGACTAGATTGGAATAATTTGAAACCAATGTAGGTCTCAATCAAGCAGAGAATGCTGTTCAGAGATAGAAGGCACTTCACTATTCCTTTCAAATGTCCTTCATTTTACTCCCAAAACTACCCACATTCCACAAAATTTGGTGTCCCTTTACACTTCTACAGATGAACAATGTTTACATCAGAAACAAAGGGGCATGAAATTGAGTTAATAAAGTTATTTATGCAAATTGATGAATCCAAAAATATTAGGTTTCCTATATATATATATATATATATATAATTTTTTTATGCCCCATCTCATTTAGTCTCCGCCTTAGTCTACACTCGTTGCACTTTTTGGCGGCAGTCAATAGGAGATATACAAGGTACGTAAAATATCTTGAGTATCTCCCAAGGCCTTACTAACTCCCACTTCCCTCTGCGCTAAGGCAACTGGAAATGCCAACTGGTCGACTTAGCGCAACTCCAGTTACGGGGCTGGCATTACAGCATCGAGCTGTAGAATGATTAAGCACGTCTTGACAGACCACCCAATCGAACCCAGAAGAGCACCCTGAAAGCAGCGAATTTGCCACCATTAGTATAGACATGCCCTCCCTCTCTTTCGCTGTCCCACACAAACCTATTACATCCTACATTTGAGTTCTGGCCAATGGCTAGTCCCCTGGTGGCATACCATATTGCCTCTACAGGAGATCACAACACAGATCAAACTTGGCTTGACAAACAGCAGGACAATCTTTTAAAACTGGCTCTCATTTTAGGTTTCTATTTATTGTAATACCCACCCTTAAAATCCTAAAAACAAAATTATTTCTCACTTTTTAATTTTAAAGTACTACTACTTAGACTTTAACTACATTTTCTTTAATTTTTACATAGTGTATTTTGTATTTGAATTATTTAGTATTTTAATTCTTTTTGTAGCACACAAAAGTGTGCCTTGCCAGGGCACTTTGCTAAATGGAAAAACTTCAATTATAGAAACTGATGTTTTAGTATGTTTTTCAGAGCTGATACCAGATTACTCTTTTAATCTAACTCCTACATTTGTGTACCAGAACCTGCAATATTTGGCAGAACTGCACAAAGCTTTAGAAAAAAAATATTTTATTAATCAATAGTTATAAAACCAGCAAGGAACCACTACTGGAATTGCTATGTGCTGAAAATGCCTTCTGAATAGTAAATAAAGACTCAGCTAAATTTTACCATCTAGTCCCCCTTACACTGGTGTAAAAGTGAAGGAAGACAGCGTACAGAGTACCCTTCAAAAAACAAACCAACCATAGGACAAGATCTTTTCAGGATGGTCAAGGGACTGCTAGGATAAACTATGGCTAGTATTTCAGCTTCAGTGAGGTGAACCACTAAGAGGTGCATGGTCAGTGAGTTAGAGGGTGCACACCACCCCTAAAACAGCTAGTACAATTACTACATATAACATCAGGCTGAGTTGCAGTCTGATCTTCCTCAAAAAACAACCCTGGTCAACACATTACTCCTGAGGGAGTTTTGCAACAAAAAAAATAAAAATTCTGCACATATTATTTTAAAATTTTGCATATTTTATTCATCAAAAGAATGTGGAGGCTCCAGCATTGCAGTGAGGAGAATGGGTCACTAGTTCCACAGGGGTGGGAGATCACCCAGCAGAGCATGGATTCAGTGGTGAGGCTACACCCAACCTTGACACAGCACAAGGGCTAGGCCTAACCCAGAAGCATGGCAAGGCTTTTTCCTTTCACACCAGGTGCACCAAGATAACAAACGGGAGGGACAGTCTTGCATGTATCCACAGCTCTGGCTCCCAGTCCAGATGTGGGGCAGGCAGGCTCCAGGGGTGGAGGGGATCAAGGTGTGGCATGAGAGAGTTCTGCAGGGGCAATCTGGATGCCAGGGGGTTCATTGGAGAGATGCAAGGTGAATGGGGCTCAGCAGGAGTGTCCAGGTGAAGGTGGTTGGAGTTCAGTGGGGGTTGGGGCGCAGAAGAGTGGGTCCAGGTACTGGAGAAGTTGGGCTTGGTGATGCAGTTAGTTGGGTCTTGGTAGTGTAGGGGTCTAGTTGCAGGGGCCTAGACAGCTGTCTAGGTGCAGGGTGGTGGGGTTCATTAGAGCGAGGGCTTAAGTGTGTGGGGCTCAGTGGGAGATGGTCTGGGTACAAGAGAGGGGGTCTGAATGCAGGGGAAGGAGACGCAGGAGAGGTCCAGATGCAGGGAGATAGGGTCTGGTGTGGGATCTGGATGCTGTAGGAGGTCTGGGTGCAGGAGGTGAGGGTTCAGGTGTGGGGGAGGCTGAGGCTTGACAGGAGTCCAAGTGTGGGACAGCCTGAAGGCCAGGGGTTAGGCAAACAGGAGAGCATCTCACCATACAGTGACCCTTCCCCCCATGGGGGGGGGGGGGGGGGGGGAGAAGGAGGGAGGGTAGATGCAGAGCTTTCTGTGGGTAGGACTGACCCAGCCCTGTCCTGGCTGTTTTGAGCAAGGAAAGAGGAAGTCTACTTTTCCCCTCTGCCAAGCCAGGACTAGCAGCTGAGCCCAGTGCAAGATAGGAGCCACCAGCTGGGGCATCCCCAGCTTCCCAGCTCCGGGGGTACGCGCTCTCTGCCAGCTGCTCCAGGCACCCAAAATGACATGACTGTACTGCTGGGGAGGGGAGCATGACCACTCTTGCGGATTCCCTTTGCTTTCTTGTCAAGTCATTTTTCTGCAGGGAAGCAAAGAATCTCTGGGGGACATGAATTATGTATGTGCACAGTGGTGCAGAATTCCTCCAGGAGTAACATGCTCTCCATACAGGATGCACCAGACAAGGGCTATTTGTTCCTCTAACCTATCAGCCATGGCAAGCTTTGGTCCTGGATCTATAAAATATATTTTAAAGCCAACATTATAGTGCTGAGAATTTTTTAAGGGGATGAAAACAAATTTTTGAACGAATAAAAGCCATTATTTTGTGTGGCAAAAGCACAATCCTGTTACAAGTTCCTTCTGGCTTCATTGCAGCAATTAAAACAGTCACAGATCCATGCACATTCCCCAATGACAATGACTGACATGAAAAGAGGTCAAGTTTGCCAAAAAAACCCCACCAAAATCTGCAGAAAAAGAATTTGCAATCTTCAAAAAAAGTGTCGCGTACAGTAAAGATCTGAAAATATATTAAATTAAACTCACAGTTCTTTCTTAAATATAAAGCAAGACATCAATGTCTGTTCTTCCCTAATTTGTGGCAGTGACTGCTTAACTGGTAGTTAGGAACACTAAAAACACAAACTCTCCCAATCATACCACCCTCACTGGCGAAGTGCTTTATTTTTAACAGTTGGGTTCTATAACTTTCTGTCTAAGAACTGACTTTCTTAGAAAGTCTGAAATTCTGATATTAAGAAATCTGAACAAAATATGCCTGCAAAGCAGATATGGCCTTTCATAAATTGCATAAATGAAATTTCAGATTCTTACCATTATTCTGTTCAACTGTCATGAGGTTGTGTTTGGCTTTTACAGAGGCCTCAAATGTATCAACATTTTCCCGTTCATACTCTTTAACATCAGCAGCTACACGTTCTAGAATGTCATCCGGTGAATTTGAACGACTACGTGTGCTACTCTGTGGACTGCTTGGTTCAGATGGCACAGACATATTACTGTCTTCAGTCAGGTACTTGTATTTCTGCAAATAAATTTTATAAAATTATTCTCAAAATCATGGCTTGTCAGTCTAATTCTATCGTATATTTCTTCTGACTCTAAACAGCTCATTCTAGAGCATCTAATTTGCATCTTATTTATGCATTGTCTGCAACGCTAATTAAAAATGTGCAGCTTATTAGCTGCAGGATACAGAAAGAAACTGAATTCATTAAAATATACACTGAGACAAGATATTATAGCCCAAATCTTAAAGTCTGATTTATAATACTTCAAAAATAGTCTTCTGCCATGACTGCTTATTTTACAGGATTAAAATAAACAACAGTATGCTAAGAATGTCAGATTACATACATGATATCTAAGAGCTTCACAATAGGTAAAAAACAAATCACACCAATTCTGCTCAGCTTTCTGAATGTTTACATAGGAAAGACTTTTCATTTCAAATGAAATGTACTAATCAGATTACAATCAATGTTACTGAGCCTTAACTTCCATTATACTGTCATTGTGGTATCAGCAATATACCACTGAAAACAATAAATGTATGATTTATCCCTTGATGCTTTTTATGATATCATTTTATGCCTAAGTTACACAAAATCTAAAAAAAGCCATCTATCACAAAAACAACACATCTGCTTAAGCTTTTTAAAAAAAGTCTGTGCCTAAACTAAGTTTCAACCCAGATAATATTTTTACAACCACAGCAAAAATGAGTGAAAGATTGACAGCCTTAGCTTTATTAATTTAAATGTACATTTGAAAATGTCGTCATCTCGAATCTTATTTTAAAAGAAATAGTAAGACTAAAGAGATGTTTTTATTGTCGGAGTATAGACAATTTAAACAGTCTGCGCGTTTTAATATGGTTGCATACCTGAACAATTGCTTGTCTCTGTAATCTTCTCTGCTCTATCAGTGCTTCTTCATCTTCTTCTTCCACATCAAAGTCTTCAAGGCTATGAATTAATATTTGTATAACACTATAAATGTATGTAGTTCTTTATATAATTTAGAAAAGATGTAGCCCCTGCCTCAGAGAGTTTACATTCTTAAATTAAGAGCAATTACAAAACTCTGCCTCAAAATACTTTAAAGCAAGAATGCAGGTTCTTTTGAAACACCTGAAAACTATCAAATTCACTCCTCTTTAGTGTTACTACAGGTTCAATTATATGAGGCAAAGCAAAGGAAATCCTGAAATTAGTTTTCTGAACTCCCTTTCTGAGAAAGCTTATGCTTTTTAGAGAATTGTCACACACCTAAAACAGCCTTTTTTTTTTTTTTTTTTTTTTTTTTTGGAGTTTAATGTACCCTCCCTACATATACCCACATCATGCATCATTTGAAGGCATACTGCAGATACGTTTAGATGAGGTAGAATTGTGAAGCTGTCAAGTGGCACAGTAAAACTGTAGGTGAACAACAGTACCCAAAACGAAAGCCTTTTTTTTGTACAATTCCAGAAGCACATGACTAGGACTACAGTTTTTTATGTTTACATTAATTTCATTTAGTGCTTATTGGTCACAGCTATCAAACATAGATTTTTATTGGTTTTGTCTGGGGAAGTATTTTTTGTTTGTTTTGTTTTTAAGGAAATGATAAAGGTTGTACACCAGTAGCAGTAGACTGCATGTCTCTAATTTATACTGGATACTGGGTCTTAACGTAATTCTTCATTTGTAAGATTCTGTCCGTTGATGCAGCATCGAGCCTGCCTGGTAGAAGGTTTTAATTTGTACTGCCTATGCATGAAGAACTAGCCTTTGAAATATTATAAAAACTCGCTTTTTAATTCACTGACATTTATACATCAGTCAGATTAGCATTGGAGATGACAATACACAGTTTCATATTATGAATATGCAAAAGCTATGAGGGAAAGAAGTGGTCTAAAAAGAAGTAGTGAAAGAGCCCACAAACAAGTCCTTGCATCTATTCTGAAGAAGGATGAGGAGCATACTACAGCTCTTACCAACAACATGACAAACCCATTTAACCCTGACTCATATCCGGAGTCATTTATCAATGTATTCACTGAACTGCATATAACATCAGATGTGTTAGAGTCACTACTGAAAACAGCAGATGGAGATGAAGAACTAATAGAGAGATCTGTTATTCTGATGGGATGTAGCTTTTTCAGCCTGGTCAAGAAATCTGGCATCAAAACATTTGCTTACATGGACAAGAAGGTCAAGTTTGTATCTGGCAAGGGAAGGAGAATCACAGCAGCTATCAGTCCAGAAACTGTTTTTTGCAGCACCCTCTCCTTAACAAGATGCACAGATTATATTTCAACAGCAAATATTAGTAACTCAACAGGATCCAACAAAGAAATCCCAGTGTACACCAGAAATGCCATGTCTGTCAGACAAATAATTGCTGGAGTCAAATTCCACACATTTGATTAATTGAATGCTGAGTACGTGAAACAGGTCCTAAAATGATTATAAAATTAGCTTTGTCAAATCCAAGTTTTTGAGAGATATGACAATAACTATGGTGTGAAAACTGCAGAGAACACCCAGACAGCATTAAGGCTGGATGCAAGAAAGACCAGGTGACTGGTGGATATCCTGTGCCTCCATGGGGAAAACAAAAAATCCCAAGGAGTCCTGTGACACTTCTAAAGACTAACAAATATATTTAAACACAGAAGCTTATTTGTTAAAAAAATCTGTTAGTCTTTAAAAGTGCCACAGGACTCCTTGTGTTTTTTGCTGAACAAGACTAACACGGCTACCCCTTTGGAACTTGGATCCCATATTTAAAAGCTTTTTTCACGGAGATAAAAGTCAGTCACCTGTAAAATTCCTCCATGAATAGGATTCAAAATGCTCCTGAGAGTGTAGAAGTACACCCAAAACAAATAATCCTTGCTAGGGACTTTTCCAAACGTGAAGCAGCAAAGTCCACCACCAACATAGGTGTTGAGGAAACCCAAGACTTACATACTACTCAAAGGGAAGCAGACACAAGGATGTATCTGCATACCACAAGTACCAATATGGCCTTTGGGTCTCTTAGGATATGTCTACACTGCAATATAAGCACAGGGCTAGTAGAACTCAAATTAGCAGGTCCTGGGTTTGTTAATCTAGGGCTTGAGCCTCTACATACTTTGTAACCTCAGGTTAGGAATTGTTAAATCCTGCATCCCAACATGGAGCTTCAACATCTATGTTGCTTTACTGGGGCCCAACCACACCTTTCACACTTCCTAGCACCCCCCAAAACATGGCCACTCTAGACCTTTGTTCATGGTGCAGTGTGGGAAAATTTGACCTTCCAGAGAACAGAAAGTTGGCCCAGAAGATTCTTTGGGCACAAATCCAGTGAGGTTGCATCTGCACTGCACAGCAATAGGACTTGAACCCTATGTCCTGGCTTGACTCAGGCTCAGACACTATACTCCCATGTGGTCCTGGGACCAGGCAATAGAATCATAGAAACTGGAAGGGACAAGGAGAGGTAGTCAAGTCTAGTTCCCTGCACGCCAGTCCATTGCCCTCTTGCATTAGGGCCATTTGCATATTGACAGAAATAGGGTTAGGTTTGAGCTTGAGTTCGAACTCTGGGCTTACTCTGCAGTGTAGGAGTATTTTTGATGTCAAAGGAACAAAGTAATTACATCACCTGATACAGATGTTTTGGTCTGTCTACTACTTTCCAAAGTGAGAACACAGATAACATGTGGAGTGAAATGGGCACCATTATCAGCATAACTGACAAAATGCTGCTTCATTTATGTGGCCCTCCTGTCCTGACTTCCGCAACGTACTTGCTTCTGTACACACATGAACAGGATGTGAGTCACCCCTGTATGGTTTGGGGGGGAGGGGGGAATCTGTTAAATGTCAAAACAAAGGGCACTCACTGCTTCAGAGAGCTTTCCAAACTGGGGGAGAGAGACAGATAAGCCACAATTTCTGCATCAAGGAATGTGGTAGTGGGGCTTTTTAACCAAAGAAAGAAATAGAGAATCTGAATTGCTTGCACCTCAGTCTATAAAAAGCAAGTCACACCATGCTGAACACAGTCCAGAAGAGCATGTAAAGAGAGCATCATGGCAAACAAAGATTTGGAAGTCTCTGCACATAGATAAACCAGATATTGGATCGCCACTGCAATATGGATGGAAAAATGAGAATGATGAACTATTTTTATTCTTTACAGCTCCTAGAACTCCTTATTTGTGTACTACAAGCAGTCGCTGCACAGTCAACTGTGTTTGTAGCCAGAACAATCTTCCTTGCACAGAACAGTGTACATGCCAAGGTAATGAAGACAGTGGTAATACATGCACTTCCAATAGAGATCATAATGATGAACAAGATGTTAATGATTTTGACTAGAAATGTCACCAGAGTTATTACATTTCAATGATACCTGTACAAATTTATTATTAGATTCTAATTTACCCTTTAGACTATTATTGCAATACTTCAGGTCACAAAAAAATTAAATAGGTCTTGAAATAACAACATCATTAAACTAACGGAAACTAATACAAATATTTCAAAGTAGTCATTTTAACCTGTTAATCAAGCCAGTGTTTATCCCTCGTCCCCTAATTCTATGATAACAGCACTTATGAACAGCTACACACCATACCTCATTTTAAAGCAGACATAATAAGCTTTCAAATGATGTATTGTAAGCCATCCCCAGGAGCTGTGTGAACAAATCAGATATAGACTTCTTGTTTTATTGTATAAGTGAGATAAAGCCAGATATAAAAGTTTCCTTTATTGTTATGAGAATCGCATAGTACTGTTTAGTGTGATGTAAGTGGATGCCATCTTGAATAATGTACTCCATTTTGTATTCTTGATGGAAACTTGGCTTAGGTGTATACTGTGTAATTCCATTTAGATGTGTCAACGAAGGGCATGTGTGATAGGCTCAGTCTCCAGCCTGTCCTGATGACATGTAAGTGCTACCCTCAATGGCTAAGGAATGCAGAGAAATCAATGAAAAAGCAAGAAAAAAGATCCATTCCAGAAAGAACAGAACAAAGTATAATCAAGACAAGACGAAAGTCACACCTGCAATTGCCTGGTAATCAACGATCCCACAGGAGCCCTGAGACAGTATGACATAGCAAGTCCCATACAGCCAGCAAGCATAAAAGATAGGTAAGAACATGGAAGCTTTGGGTCTCATTCTGCAACTGTCATCTTGGAGCATCAGATTCACAAACAGATACCTGACTCCCTCCTTGTGCCCAGCCTAAGTGACCACTAGGCTGGCTCAAGCAACGCATAAAAGGACTGGCAATTATATCACACCAGCTTGAAGAACTTCTTGGGTACAAACGTGTGTGAATGTGACTGCTTTTTGATATTCTTACGTCAATAAATGTGGCATATTGCCTTGTGGCCCCTGAACAAGATCCTGCTAGTTTTTTCTTTTACAAGTATAACAGCATGATGTGTGTAGAGATGGTACATTAAGTAGATCAAATTGGTGCCCCACCCTAGAACTGGAAGGGATTCTGCATCACTGAGTACCCTGGTCTGGGAGGCAATCAAGCTATATCTTAACACAGGCCTCAACAAAAATGCCGGACACCTCGGGGCCAGCCCAAAATCTTGGGTGCCAAAGATATCCACCGGAGGAGCCCCTTCCCTCCACCACCAAAAAGCCGCTGCAGCTGCAGCTCCTTTCTGCAGCAAGCCCCTCCCTCACCGCCGAAAAAAAAGCCACTGCCGGCAGCTCTTTTGGTGGCACTCAAGAAGCGGCAGGTGATAGACGGCGGCAGCAGCTTTTTTCCAGTGGCCGCAGGGGGGCAGGTTCCATTCTTTTTTGAAATGAGGCAATCAGAACTGCACACAGTACTCAAGATGTGAGCAAGGGTTTATACAGTGGTATTATGACAGACCTTGACAAATCCCAGGCACCAGGTCACTCTAGCACCCAGGATTTTGGCCCTGGTGCCTAGCAGCATCCTCATAGGCAGGAAGACGAATGCCCCCAGTCCCTAAAAGGAGAGCCTCTCCCCACCTCCCCCGCCAAAAGCACCTATGGCAGCAGATTTTTCCGGAGGGGAGGGGGAGTCTCTCATGCACCATCAAAACCACTGGTGGCTGCAGCAGTTTTTTTGTTTTTTTTTTTTAAGCAAAGGGGGGCCCTGTGCGCTCTGCACTGTGGCCGAAAGCAGTGGTGGTAGTCTTTCAGCAGCAGGGGCCCTTAACTGAGGCACTCCTAGGCACCTCAGTTTTTCAGCTGGCCGCTAGATGTGTGGCAGATTTGTCAAGGCCTGTTTTATGATATCTTCTATCTTATTATCTAATGATTCTTAACATTGTCAACCTTTTTGACTGCTGCTGCTGAACACTAAGCAGATGTTTTCAGAGAACTATCCACAATGATTTCAACTTCTCTTTCTTGAGTGGTAAAGGCAAATTTAGAGCCCATCATTTTGTAAGTATAGTTGGGATTATGTTTTTCAGTGAGCATGACTTTGAATTTCATCTGCCATTTTGTGGTCTGGTCACCCAGTACGGTGAGCTCACTTTGCAAGTCTTTGCAGTCTATTTTGGACTTCACTATCTTGAATGTGGGAGAACAGAACTGTATACAGTATTCCAGTTAAGGAATAACAAATAACTTGCACAATGAAATTAATGCTTCCCGTGTTCTGTATTTTAAATTGAAACTGAACACCACCAGTAAATCCCTGAACAAAAACTAGGAGTTGAATAATCAACTACTTTTTGATTTTCCTCTCAGCTCCACTTCTTGAAAATGTGAATGTTAAATCTAAACACATATGTAATATCACTTCACTCTAATATATCTTTTTAATTGGGGTGGGGGCGCTCAAAACAATTTACGATGATTTATCAAGCCTTACATTTGTGGTGTAATATTCTAAACTTTTAATTCCAAATTAATAAATTGAGGTACAGCAAGACTAAGTAATCTGCCCACGATACAAAGCAACTCAAGACTGGGAACAGGACCCTCCTCTGCCCACTACCTTAGACTGGGCATTGTCACCACCAAGCTTATAATGATGAAGCCATCTTCCTCTCCTGGATGAGGGGTGCCAGGCTGATAGCGGGGCCCTGCTGCAGTGGAGACCATGACACCTCACACAAGCAGCCCCAAGCAGATTTTGGGGGCTTAGGGACCCTTAGGAGGGGAATGGAGACAGGGGAGGCTGTTGCAGAATCCTGCTGGCACAGAGGGGACAGAGCTGGTCCAGCTCCACACACCTCACATCGTTCAGCTGTTCCCATCACCAGTTGGAATGCTGATTCTAGTAGCTACTGCTGCCACCCACCTCCTCCAGCAGCCCTCCTTCACTGCTGGGCATACTCCCCATGCTGCTGACACACTGCAGGCTTGCAGAGGCAATGGCTGCATCTCCACTGCTGCCCGAGGACAATCCCAATGACAAGATATGATTTTGTGCCACCACCATTTTCTCTAGTGGGTCACTTTGGGCTCCGGAGCTGAAGGGGAGAAACTGCTACCACTTGCCTCCCAAATTAAGCATGTAGGCCCCGTTTTTTCTCTGAGAGGGAAGGGGCACAATTGTTACACCAAAAGTCCACAGAGGAGTTCCATTTTAAAAGTTTGAGAACCTCTGCACTAGACAATACTCATGTAGTTGTCAAGTTCCCTATAATTATGCAAAAAGACTGAACCACTTTACCACACAGATTTGCATCATTTCATTGTCAGAGTCAAGGCCCTTGGCTAACATGAAAGAATGGGTCATCGTTACAACGGTATTGCTTAAATGGACACAATACAAAGCTTTCACTAATTAAGTCTCTCTCTTAACAGAGCCAAATCTTTACTTATTAGGAAATGAGATATTAAATTCATTCTTACTTCTCATCTGATGAGGAGTCCTGCTCAGCTTTCATGCCTTCAGAAAGACTTCCTTTAAATTTATCTTCCTTAACTTTGCTTCTGCTCCTACGTCTACGTCCGCCCCGTGACCTAGACCTCCTCCTCAGGCGAGATCTACTCCTCCGACCTCTATCCCTGTTGAACATAGGAAATGTACTATAAGAAAGGAGGAAGGGAAAAAATAGTATATAATTTAATTTTCTTATGATTAGATTAGTTTTGATTTATATCCAAATATTTGGTTGATACAGAAATATATAAAAAGGACCCACCACCTAACCCTTTAAAATTGTAAGCTTTAACAATTAAACTAATGCTAAGCACAGTAATATTCTGAAAGGGGCTAAGATGAGTGAAAGATTTTGCTAATGTATAACTTTTCGGAGTAGGGAGGAAATATGCATGATAGTTATGAATGAATAAAAATATGTAATATTTATTCTATCCAATTTGAATCATGAGCCTCTATTTAGACAATATTGAAAAAAAAATGTTCCACTCCAGGATGTTTTTACCTCCTCCGAGGAGATCTGCTTCTCCTTCTTGGAGACCAGCTACGTCGGAGTGGTGAACGAGATCTCCTTCGGATGGGAGATCTAGATCTTCTTCTGGATGGCGACCACCTGAGTGGGCTAGCTTCTTTTGATCTCTCGTGTCTAGAGAGAATATCATCTCTAGGTCGGGTTCTTGGAATTAAGAAAGAGAAAGGCATTAATATCAGGGGCAAACTGAAAACAAAACAAAAACAAAAACAATAAATCACAATTCCCTCTTAAAGCTCACTTTAAAAGCTTCCTGCAAGTGAGACTCCACCAGAGGGGTAAGTGTACTTCAGGACTGCAAGTCTTCCTTGCATGACTCCCATTCGTGGAAAAAGCTGCCCAAACACACATCCCAGTTCAGGACAACTCTCTCAATAAAATTTGTTAATTACCAACACAGAGCTAAGAGAAGTATAAGAAAAAATTTGTGTAGATATTGCATAAACAGTGGCCTATTTAAATTAATCTGCAATAGTGCTGAAATAAATATATATGCATAAAATAAAAACTGAACCTAGAGGATCCTTCTTTACAACATTACAATAGGTCAAATTTGGGCTGAAACTACTTAGCTGTGACCACTGTAGTGTCAATTTTAATTTAGAAAACAGCCGTGGCCAGCCGTGGTGTAGTTATGTAGATATTATTATAGCAGCAGAAAATGAGTAATAAGGAAGCACCTTTCTAAATAATAGATTAAGTTAACTCATGACAGCACATTTTTAGGAAAAAACTGGAAAAGCTAATTATTTTTTAAAATATAGTGCAAAATCCTAAGATCTAATTAGTTTTTAGCCATTCGTATTCAGGAAAATTCAAATGAATTTAAGTGTTGTCTAAAAATCACAGGATATGGGCTATTACCTGAATTACAAATGATAACTAAAGTCTTGTCTTCAGGGAATACAATCCAAGTTCGTAGAATATGAGAGTTTAAAATAGTTGCCAAAATGCTTAATGGGGCTTGAAGACTAACTCAAACAAAATACAATTACATTTCTACATAAGTGTGGATGAGGAAATTTTTTTGTTTATTTTTTGTTACTCAGAAGTTATTTTAAATACAACATTTCATCTTTAAAAAAAATATTTTTTGCCTGAAATATACAGAAATTTGGAAATCTACCTTTTTGTAATGATACATGTCATGTTTGCTAAACTAGCTTCAGTGACCTCATCTATATACCACTGATTCATCTAATCCATACATCGCAAACATGGAAATAGGTGGCTTATAGTCCTTTAATTTCACAATGCAGAGAAATCTGATAACAAGAAAATGTGACACTAATTCAATTCACAAGTAAGCCATACAAGAATGTGCTTGTGCATTGGTTGAAGATGAAGGCTGTGTTCCTGAATAATTTCAAACTTCATATAGAGATCACTTCATCCATCAACAGAATGAAACATAGCAAGTGTTTAAGAACCCACAGTAATGACATAAGAAGTAAATTTTAGGAAATGAAGAATATTTCATACAAATAGAACTACAATGGCATTTTAGGTATGGGTAGGCAGAATAAAATGACCTTAATATGTATGCGGCCAAGTCACCCATTAATTCTCATGAAAACTGCGAAGGGATCATTAATGGCCATTAATGTTCAGAACTGTGGCCCCTTCCAACAGTATGAAATTGGTTCACTACTGTTGCAAGTGAAAAGATCCCTCTCACAGAACCACCAACATCCCTTCTGTTTTAGAAAGTGTTTCTTTGAGGTCTCCCATTTAATTATTGATACAGCCCAAATCTGTTTACCCTAGCGTAACAAAATCATAGCAAAAGGTAGCACAATAACAAAGAGAGCTATAGTTCTAACACCATAATGGTTAAAAAGAATTTTTAAAATAATATTGAAATATTAGGTTTTTCTCTTCAGAATTACATTTGACTCATCTGTCACAATCTCATTAGAAAACTATTAACAGTTTCAATAGAGATTTCATACCTCCATTATGTTGCATCTGTCAAACTGTGAATAACTATGCACTTGTCATTAGTGTAGAACTCTCGGTACATATTATATAAATACTAGTGCTTATTTGAAGTATTTACTTACAAAACTAAGGCCTTGTACACACTACAGAGTTATCGCGTGGTTTACCACGTGATAACAATCAAAGCGTCCACACATGAAAGCTTCTTGTTGTGCAGCAACAGCCTCTTGCCGCGCAACATGTAAACCACCCCAAACGAGGGTGGCAAGGCTTACCACGGAACAGTTGTTCTGTGGTACAGCCTGTGTGGATGCATGTTGCGCCGTTGACAGCCACCGGAAATGTCCCACAGTGCCAAACCAGGCCACTCTGGGACATTGGAGCTGTCAAATATGTCAATTTCACTGCTCTAGCTGAACAGTGAAATTGACATATTAAAATGGCCAGGTTCGGTGGCTGGGGGATTGGCCGGCTGGACCAGC
>ML685780.1:19590346-19675294 GCA_007922175.1 Pelusios castaneus | reverse complement strand
GTGCCCACCATGCACTGCTCTTGTATCACAAAGGAGCGTTCACCGTGTGAACGCTCCTTTGTGATTTAAGTAGCAGGTGTGTACACATCAAAGCGCTATAAATATAGCGCTTTTCTTGTCCCGCAATACCTTTTACTGCGGGACAAGTTTTTAGTGTGTACATAGCCTAGTTCAAGTTGGCTTCAGTATGAGCAATTACATGAACTGAAAACTGGCTGAAGGAGCAAACAAAGGGCGAAGACAAATGGTAAAGCACTGAGTGAAAGAGCTGTTAAAGATGTACTTGTTGAGAGGACATACCAGGTTACCACCATCAGTGGCCCATCACCAGTGCACCCTCACTAGTCCATATCCAGAATGCAGGTAAGCAAAATCACTATTTCTGGTGGTAGAGTTTTCCCTCTACCTGAAACTAGAGTGAGCTCCACTGGTGCAAAGAGCTTGGCCAGTCTACAACTAGGCACTTGCCACAGGTGCAGCTCCATGGGAGGCTGAATCAAAGCAAATCTCCAGCACAGACCAGACTTAAAACTCCTCAGTTTCATTCTGTTGCTGCCTGGAAACACTATGAGCAGCAAAAACTTTACTTATGAGGGGAGATGATTCTGAAAAAAATCCAGAAACTTCTGAGGGCTATAGCGATAGTCAATCCCACTGCAGCAGGCAAGTAGCAATGGCAGAGGACAATGAAACAAGAGACCCCCAGTCCACTGCTACAGCCAGAAGAGTTGGAGAGACCACAAAGTAGTATAGACATCTCTGCAGGCTTACAAGTAGGGTGCAATTTCAGACACAGATTTATCAGATTGGATCCTAGCCTCAATACAGGATAACTGAAAAACATAGCTTTTAAATCAAGTTTTTTACATACTCAATCCTGAGCCAGCTGTGTGCTGAGCTGCACCCTTGTTATAAATTAAAAATCACTTGCCAATGTCTTTAAAATGTGCAGCTTTATACTGCAGCAGCAGCAGCTCCTATCTGAGTTGCAAGCACTCTAAGACAAATCTATGTAGTCTTTAAAAGTGCCACAGGACTGTTGTCTTTCTACAAATCTATGAACCAACTTTTAAAACATTTCTCCTCAAGTTTTGGCTCTTGTTTAAAATGATTTAGTTTCAAACAAAGAAATACACGTTTTAAAAGATTCTTCTGTTAGGATGGGTACTGTCCCAGCTTTATATGTTTCAGAGAAACAAAAACCACCAGGAAACAGATTTTCAATGAATTTATATTTAAAAGTATACTTAACAGTGGTTCCTACTATTATAATAAAAATAGCACATAAAATTCAGAATACACTTAGTAAGAGATTTAAGTCTGTCTGCCCTTATTTAGGTCCAAGTTAAGAGGCATATTACTGCACAGGGCCAAGTAGCCATATCATCAACCATGCATGCAAAAAAGCAACAAGAGAAATGCTAGTGTGGCTTAAACAAGCAAAAATAATCTTTAAAAGTGAAAACACTTTTTACATAAATGACTAAAACCGGTTGTAAAATGTCACCTTCCTACTTCGATGTGAGTATTCAGTCATATATGCTGAATTTACTACTAAAATGTTCTCATTAACATTACAGACCCAGCATTGCTATAGAAGAATTAACTGTATTTTATTTTAGCTTGTGCACAATCCATAGGATTAACAACTACTTTTTAACCATAAGGCAAAATTCTGTGCCCAACTGACAGAACTGAGGACAGAATTTGTGCTACAGAACAGAACTGGGAATTATAAATGAGCCACAAAAAGAACCCAGCATGACTCTCGGAATCCAGGTTAGGTTTGAATGACTAAAAGTTAGAAAAAACATCTATTTGTGAACTGAACACGCACACGAACTGTATAAGACAAAACAATAAATAAGCAATCCAATGATGTCATTTTTCAGCCACTTTTAGATAAAGCTGTGCTTTAAGAGTAAATATAAAATTCTGAAGTGTTCTGATTTTTGCACTTACTTCATCATCTTTGGTGTTTCTTAACATTTTAAAGTTACCTGGGAGAAGAAAGACGCCTCCTTTCTGATTCTCGTCGTTTCCTTTCCGCTGATCTGCTCTTTGCTCTTCTACCAGGAGACTGAGTTCGGGAGGGTGATTTGCTCTGTTTTGATCTGCGATCATTAAGGAGAGGAGATCTGCTTCTTCGTGATTTCTCACGCTTCGGAGATAAGCTTCTTCCTTTAGGACTGCGGCCAGGTCTTCTACCAGGAGACCGGTTTTCTTTCCCTGAAGAAGCATCTTTAGATGGAGATTTAATTTGCTTCTTCTCTTTGTCAATCTCTGATCTCCTTGATTTCCTGTCTTTGGACCGTGACCTTCGGTCTTTGGACTTGCTTCTTAGTTCTATTGGAGATCTGGATCTTTTGCCACGGTCTCGAGTTTTGCTTTCATTTACAACTGGAGACTTTCTGCGATCTCTTGTTTTACTCTTATCATCTGCTTTATTCTTATCCTCTGGAGGAGACTTAGACTTTTTATTTTTCTCTTGAGATCGCCTTTTAAGGGTAGGAGACTTTGATTTCCTTGTTTGATCTTGAGACTTAATTCTTTTAGATGGGCTTTTTGATTTTCTCCTCTCTTTTGACTTGCTTCTAGTTGTTTTCTCTTTCACTCCATCAATGCCTATCTTGCTTTTCTTTTTATCAGATCTGTGCCTAGTCCGTTCTTTTGATTCATTCTTACTTGTTTTTTTTGAACTTGTTTTATTGTCCATAAGCTCTAGTCTCCCCTTAGTGTTTGATGATTTAGTTGAAGACCTATTGCCATTTCGCACCTTTTCATTGATCTCTCCCTCTTCTTCAGAGCCTGACTCATAGCCTTGTAATATTAACCCCATCCCAGATTGAACTTTTCCTTCCATTAACTCATTCTCAAGTTCAGCTTTTAATAATGCTCTTTGCTTTTCCAAATCTTCTAGGGGAGCTAAGAAATCAATTTTAGTTCTTTTTGCTGGTCCATCTTCTTTGTCAGAGGCATCAACCACCTCTTTTCGTTTATGTTTCTTATGTTTGTGCCTGTGTTTGTGTTTTTTGTCCTTGTCATCCTCTGAAGAATGTTTGTGTTTCTTGTGTTTACTTCGATGTTTATGCTTCTTTTTTTTGTGTCGGCTGTGCTTGTTCTGAGGTTGATCGCCTTCTGATATTTCCCCATTTTCTTCATTGGCACTTCTCTCAGAAATATCAACATCTTCAATTCTGCAAGTAAATTAAAATGTAGATTAGCAAATATCAAATACTCTATTCACTATGTTCTTACACTTTTATCATCTTATCATAATGTCATTTATATGAGACTAGTAAAAACTCCTCTAAAATCAAGAAATCTAATTCCATGGCATTCTGTGCAACAAAGCAGCACCCTGCAAATCCCATACTTACCACAGCCATATGATTATGATATGTTTTGTATAAAGTATGCCATGTCTAGTATGTTTTCAAAGTCTTGATCTGTTAAGTATTAATGTCCTATTATAATGTATGTGCTATCTTTGTATGTGAAGTTATGAAATATTGCTCTATCTGTTATTAAAATATGTTCTGAGGTGGGAAACACCCACAATCAGCCTTTCAAATATAACAACTGAGTAGCCAGACAGCATTAATGGCTCACCAACACCCAGCCCAAGGAAAGAATCCCACTATCTCAGGATTGGTTTACAATGAAGACTTCACAAAGAAAGCGAGTAGACAATGGCCACTACTTGACCAAAAGGGGCTGCCTCCCACTTCCGAGCCACAAATCTTTCCAGCAAGCTGGAAGAGGCCATAAAAAAAGGAGAAGTGACCGTCATTTGGCTTCACTCCCCCCACATTTGGAGGATGAAGTTTTTGAAACTGGGCAGGGTGCTCCCAGGCTGGAGGAACGTTCCAGCCTATGTATTGAAGATCTGTGACCTGTATGTACTATCTGTCTGGGTGAGACGCTGTTTGATTTAAATCTTACTTAGTCTGTAGAACTTAAAGGCTGCATAATTACTTTTTGTTTCTTAAGTAACCCATCTCTACTCTTCTATGCCTATCACATATAATCACTTAAAATCTATCTTTCTGTAGTTAATAAATCTGTTGTCTATATTACCTAAAACAATGTGTTTTAGTTGAAATGACTAGGAAATCTGCTCAGGTTACAAAGGCTGGTGCATGTCCACTTTCCTTTGAAGAAGTGGCAAACTGAATAATGAACTTATACTGGCCAGGCTTCTGATAAGCGCAGGATGGTACAGTTCTGGAATGCAAGACTAAGGAATGAGGAAGGAGGGGGGAGTGGCTGGTGCCTCTCTATTATTGGTTCATAAGTGGCCAGGGAAAGCATTCATATAACTCAGCTGGGCGTATCTCTGCCTGTGGATGTCTGTGTAAGTGCAGGACCTGCTAGACTAGAGGTTTGTAGTTTGCTAACAGCATCACAGTGTGAGAGGCAATCCATGAAACGTTCCTGCAGTCTAGCTGGGTGTGGGGCTCCACATGCTGCTGTTTATGATAATAGTGCCAGAAGGGGTTTGCTGCTTGTCACCAGCATAGCACTGAGAGAGACGGCTCAGGCTCCAGAGTTAAGGGGGCACAGCAGTCCAACAGCTCCAGGTTGCACCTCAGAAGAACCCGACACCCTCTCAAATGCCAAGATACTAAGAAGTCATTTTTTGTCTATAGATTATACTTGGATGCATCACATAACCAAGTTGTAATGGCAAGTAAACTTCCCACCCATATAGGTTATTTTGATATCCAAATGGCACTGATGGTGGGAGATGCAGCAAGCATATTAATAGATACATGTCATACTGTGGCAGTTTTCAAGGTAAATGTTGACTGTTGTATTCTTATGTTAGTATTACACATCTTTGCAAGTGGTCCAGGCCTTGCTTGACCCCAGTTCTGCTCCAACACCATCCAGGACCCCAACCCACAGCTATCGCTGTGGCCACGGCTCAGCTCCTACTCACGGCCATCAGCCCCGACTTCTAGCATCCCCACTCCCAGGCCAGGAGAGTGCAGACACACACTATTACTGGTAAGGGGAACATGAGAAGAAAAGTTTGGGGTACTGCTGCTCCAAACTGAAAGGAAGCAAAAAAAATTCCCTTGCAATCTCATCAATTAAAATAAAAATTAACTGCTTCCTGTAGGAGGAACCTTGTCCTGCACATACCCTCAGCCAGGGTGGACAAAATTGGCTCAGAGCTAGGTGCCAGCAATTTTACTTTTGGTTGCCAGAGGGCGTTCCTCCATTACATTCCTACAGTGGTGCTAGGCAACAGACTACTAAAACTGGTCACCATGGTGACCAGGAACCTAGATTTGCCGAGGCCTGCCCTCAGCTACACACAGACTTAAAATTTTCCTCTTCCTTTACTCCTGGGAGAACACAATGAGGAACACAGAATTTCACATGAACAAAATAAGTTGCAATTATTCTGAATTCCAAACAACAAAAAGGAAAGTATGTAATATACTTAATACTGTTAAAGACACAAATTCACCCAGGGTAGCTTTATCCAGAGAATCAGAAATAACTAAAGACTTGCCTACACTGGAAAATTTACCAAGATAATTATATTGATTTGGGAGAAAACAGGATGATATTTATATAATATATAAATTTCCCTTTGTGTAGACAAGTCCTAAGCCTCTACTGCAATCTTCAAGGAAGAGCTTTGCCCCAAAATAGTTACATCTGTTGTAGCAGTCATTAGAAGTGACGCAACATTCAGTCTGACTTTTATTAATTTGTGACTCTACTGTTCTCGTGTTTAGCTTGACCATGTCATGAAGCTTCTAGACTTACACCTTCTACCAAGTGCCACCAACTATCCTGTCAACACTGCTTCAGTCTCTAACAATTGTGTCAATATGGCAAATTTTGAACATTATTACACATATCATCATGATACAGTTACAATTCTTATTGATTTCCAACCAGCTCCTTATATAATCTCACGCAATATTATCCTCTGTACACCAAGTCTGATAAAACTTTGAAAGATCATCCCCACAGTCCATTTTATTCTCTTTAAAAGCTGAAATGGGTTCATAGTTTTTATATTAATTGCAACTTAATCCCCCAACAATCACTAACAAAACATTACGGTTACCATTGTTAAAATTTAAAGTAGCAAAACAGAAAAGATTATAAGAGAAACAGTAATGCTGCGTATTGCATGTACCATTTACACTGTATATGTTTTACTACACTGTCAAAGGCTACAGCGAGGGGGCACTGATAAAGGATTTTGCTGTCTCTGTCTCCTTCTCAGCCTAGAGCTCTGGCTGTTTCTAGATTTGTCTTGTTTTTCCTATCTTTCTGTCTGGAAAGAATCACACTGACCTCAAAATGTTTTTACCAGGCGGAGTAATGTGCCTTTGGGAGGAGTGCCTTTCTAACCTATCAGAAACTATTTGATTCCTGTAACATGAACTAAAGTCTATAAGAGAAGTTGTTGCTACGTCACAGGTTGGAGATTTCCTTTGTTCTCTCCCCATGAGCGCTCCCGTATACAGATCTAAGTAAAGGCTTGCTATCACACTTAAGAGCTTCGCATTTTTCCTTGACAGTAATATAACACATTTAACGGGGAAGCTATATTATGCATATTGTGAAACTTTAAATTGTTGTTGGGTAACTTAAGATTTACATTTCCTGTCTTTAACTGTGCAAATAGTGTATAAATTTACTAAATCTATTAATTTTGCATAAAATAAAAAATAAAATAAAAGCCCCAGCAATAAATAAGACTAGTATTTGCCATCAGTAAATCTTTCTGAAGCAATATATAGCCTAACTATTTTCTAGCCAAGGTATTTAAACAAACCCAAACTAACATTGCTACCTGTATTAGCTTTCTAACTACCAATTAGACTTAGGTAGTAGTATACAGACTGCAATAAATAAAAGCAGAGCTTAAAAATCCATATACTCACTTACCCTAGCAAGCGAAGGAACCTACATTATTACATTCAGCAGAATCTAAACTTTTATTTAAAAAGAAGTTTCTAGACCTAGTGACTGACAAAGATAACCTTCACCAAGGCTTTGTCTAGAGGATGATAAAAGGGGTTTAAAAAAACCTGTGTTCGCTAACACACTTTAAACTTAATGTAGACAGAGCAAACAATGTAGGCAGAGCAAATCCCATTTTAAAGACATTTCACCGTAGATAGCTGACGTATGGATCACACACCTTGTCCTGCCTACACAAGGATTTTAAAATCTGTTAGCCAACACTTAAAAAGTTTAGACAAGACAAATACAAATTGAGCACAAACCAACGTAGTGTCATCTTCCTGAGTCTGAAGACAGACTGTTCCAGTGCCGCAGGTGCTGCTATTAGTTTTTCCAAGTGAAGGTAGAGTGAAATTAACAAATCTTCCCTGTTTCATGGCTGGTATTTACAATCCTGTGGACAGTAACCGAGGCAAACCCTAAGGCCTAGAGTTATTCACTGAGGAGGAAAATCCAAAAAGCAAAGGCTGGGAGAAGTGCAGAATAGCAGAAAATCTCCCTCCAACACCACTCATTTCTTTAGAAGCCTCTAGTCTGCTGAAACACAAAACACCTCCTATATTTCTGCATCTAAAGGGGAATGTTGTTCCAAATTTATGAGACATCTACTAACCAGAGGTTTATATAAAACATTTATTTTAATATTTGTGAGGAAAAAGTCCAGATCACTTTCCAATAGCTGTATTGGTTCTTTAATTCTAGCAGGAGAAAACTGATAAAGCAGTAACAATTTCAGACAATAAACATTTATTACTTACAGAACTAAATGGCCAATATAGCTACAAGTGAGCAGATCAGCTGAGTTAAAAACAGGCTACTTATACTCACACTATTCAACTGTAGAGACACCTCAATCACATATTTACTCTATTCTCTCTCATTAAAACTGATTATCAAGGTATTTATATGTAAATGAGCAGCTCTCACTTTCTTATCAGCTTCTTCCATGTTTGTCATAATTTCTGACAGCTGCAAATTATGTCTGATGAAGTATAGGAACTGGTCATAACAGAAAAATTTTATATTGCCTCTGCCTCAATGGCTATAAAGAAAAAAAATCTAATTTACAACTTATTAAAATTCCATGTCACAACACTTCAGCAAATTGGGATTTAAATAGAAATTGATCAAATCGGACATTGCTGTTCAAAAAGCACAGAGAAGAAGTGAAAACTATATGGTATAATAACAAATGAATTCTTAAGGGGACTATGTAATCGTAAGATTTTATTCTAGCAAGATGGGGAGTATAGTGCAGTGTTTCTCAACCTCCAGTGGACTGGGGAACACCTGAAGGTAATAATTACTTTATGCAGAACACCTGATGAAAACATGCTCAAAAAAGCTGGTAATAGTGGTGGGAGATTTAAAATGCTCCAGTCACTGCAAAGCTTCCAGGTGTCCGTCGCCGTCTGCCACCGCATGCCTGGAAGCTTTGCTGTGGCTGGGGCATGAAATTGCTCCTTCCCTACAGCCCCTCAACAGGGAGGGGTTACGGTGGGTCACAGAACACCTGCACTATGTCTGAGGAGCACCAGTGTTCCATAGAACACCAGTTAAACACTGGTATAGTGGTTTCTTAATAGCTCTTCATATCCTTATCAAAAAAGCAACACAATATAATAAAAACTGTAGCAATTTGTGTTGCCTTGATTAAATCTTTTTTTTCTTTGAACAATGAGATGAGGTACCAGTGTAACAGCTCCACACAGATCACTCTGTGTTTGACCTTCACGTTGTGATGTGTAATAAGATTTCACTACTTTGCATACAAAAATAACACAACTGGGTCTGAAATGAAAGTATGTATATCTGTTCTCTTCACTGCACTGTAAATTCAGATCTGAGTGTTATTTTCTTTATGCACTCCTGATTTTTAAGTCTGCTATAAAATTGATGCTTGCATTAAGTAAAGAAGTGTTTCTTTGCATATCAAAGTATGTAAACTGAATCAGCCAATTATTTCCAATAGCTTAATTTTCTGACTTGGGAAGACTGATACTTCATTTCACATAGTTCACATTTGGAACCAGGAAGGCTAGAAACTTTTTCTAAAACATGGTTTAACAAAATGTGCAGATGACTGTAAGTATACACATAGATTAGCAGAAACTTTCAGTTCTCCTTGAGAGAGTTGTTTGTTTCCAGTTCGTTTTTAAACGAACAGTAGACTTTCCATTAATTCCTTTGGAAGATAATTCCAAACTAATAGATTTCACTATGAGAAAGGTTTTCCTGATAATCATTTTAAGTGCTCCTTTGTTTATTTTAATTGTTACTTTTCATTTCAGTTCTCTGTATTACCATAAACATATCCTCCTGCTCCTTAGTGCATATTCATTTTATGTATTTTTCAGTTACCTGTCCTTTTCTCCCTCCCTCAATCACCAATTACTCAAACTATACATATTTTAGGCTTTCAAACTTTCCATGCAAATTTCTATACAAGTACATTTTCCCTGAAAATTTTGGTATGTATAAAATGCCTTCTACAAAATTCATCTGTTTATCATTTTCTAGTCCTGCTGATACATCTCTATCAGGAAAGTTTTCACAAATGCATCATTGTAACATCATTAAATCATTACACCAGAGCAAATCCTAATGTAAATATACTTCCCTGAAATAAAAAAACATTTACTCCCTATGTAGCCTCTGTACAAGTCTGTAGAGACTGGAACAATACCTCTTAGGGCCTAATTCAGAGATTATTCAAGCCAATGGAAGCCATTCCATTGACTTCAATCAAACGCGGAGAAGCATGAACCACTATATTCACCTCAACAATGATAACCAGGAAGCCACTAATGAAAATTAAAGATCAGCACTAATCCAGGGGTGGACGAAATTGGCTCACAGCTAGGCACAAGCAATTTTACTTTTGGCTGCCAGAGGGCGCTCCTCCACTACATTTCTGCAATGGAGTTAAGTGACAGACTACTAAAACTGGTCACCATGGTGACCAGAAACATTGATTTGTTGAGGCCTGCACTAATTACTTAAGAGAAACCATCCAACTCAGGCATATCCAATGTGGTTAGACTTTCCATTTACTCTAATGCACAATCCACAGGAATTTAAGGCCATGTCTACATATACAGCTGTTGCAGCACATGTGGTGAAGATGCTCTGCTGGCATTAACAAATCACTTCTGTGTGCAGCATAAGCTATGTTGGTAGGAGACACTCTCCACTTACATAATGCTGTGCACACAAGCACTTCTGATGTCATTTATGTCATTCTGGGGGTGCAATAGTCATATCTCAGAGGACATAAGTTTTGTTGGCTTAAGTTGTAGTAGACATAGACTTACAAATTTTAGTTACGGACATATGTTCTATTCCCAACATAGAACTTTTCTGTCTGTCCACTCTATTCCAAGAACCGTATGTGAATTCATGTTTGTACCATTTGTTGATGTTTCTCAGTTTGATACTGAAAAAGACTAACACTCCAGTACACAATTTAGGTCTGCAGAAAGTTGCGCAGATTCCACCACCGAAGCATGTGGACTCTTGATTCCCAATGAGATAGAAAAAAAACAGAATTGTGGTTGGAGGAGTTGTGGAATGCACAAGGCTGGAAACTGGAAAGTCAGGAGGAGTAACACCAAGCAAAGAAAACTCAACTTGACCTCTCACATGCTCTCCCCATCACCCAAACACTCCTATGTTCTCCCAGACTGAGTATCTGCTCCCAAAAATTCTTTCATGCCCTTCTATACTGTCTTTATCTTTTCCTCTGCTTTAGAAGGCTGAATGGGACTTAGTTTCTTTGCTTTGCTATCCTGATTGCTTCAGAGGAACACGACACCTTTTCAGCACAGCCTGATTCTATTGTCTCATCAGTGAACCCAGCTCCTGATAAACCTAATGAAGCAAGAGAATAGCTCTTGCATGACACGGCAAGGCACAAATCGTAAGACAACTACATTAGAGCTTATGCCAGCCAAACTTAAATCACTCAGTGAGGCATTTTTTTCCCACACCTCAGAGCAACAAAGGTTTCACTTGCATAAGCAAGGATGTAGACAAGCCCTTAAAGTACTGCAGCTGCACAACTCTAGCACTTCAGCACAGACACCACTTATACCAACAGCAGGGGTTCTCCCACCAGTACAAGTAATTCACCTCCACACTTGGTGATAGCTTAGTCAACAGAAAAATTCTTCTATCGACGTCATGCTGTAGGTCTGTTTAACTATACTGCTCAGGACTGTGGATTTTTCACAGCCCTGACACTGCTAGGTTGATCTAACTTTCCAGAATAGTTGACACCTTAAACCACAACAACGTAGCTGCACCTGCACTGCTATAGTATTTTAATATAGGCTCTACCTATGCCAATGGGACAGATTCTCCTGTCACTGTAGGCAAAGCATCTCCATGGGAAGCAACAGGTAAACAGAATTCTAGTGCTGTCTACACCAAGGATTAGTTTGGCATAACCACGTCTCTAAAGGGCGCAGATTGTTCACATCACTGAGATACAAACCTATGCTAATGCAGAGTTTAAGAAATCCCAAACGCCAGGGCTCTATGGCACCCAGAAACTTTGGTTTTCAAACTTTTTTCCTCAGGACCCAGTTGAAAAACATCATTTATGCCCATAACCCAACAATTACATTTTTCAGCAAGCATTCCAGTCTTCTGGCAGCAGCAGCAGCGGGGGGGGGTGCCGTGACCCAATACCTGAGTACTCGGTTCTAACCCATCGTTTGAAACTCACTGCTCTATAGAGCTTCATGACCTACATTCCCCAAAGACAGTCGTGAGTGCTGCTGGGCGGCTGCCCACACCCAGGCAGAGCGGGCCTGAGTTCCACGAGAAGGCCCTGACCTGGCAGCTCCAAGATGGGTTTTGGTGAGCAACACCCGGAGGACGACCAGCTATGAAGGCTGAAAAACGGGGAAGATTAAGAAGCACCTGTGTGAGACACTCCCCAAATTACCAGGCCTGTCCCCATAAAATCAGACCAGCTGGCCACCTTCCCCCGACGGCACTCAGGCGAGAAGGCGGGAGCGCAAGGTGAGCCCAGCATTCGCGCCTAACTCCCAACGCGTCCCCAGCCCCTGGGCCCTGCCCTCTCCAGGCCTGGCTCGCGCTCGCTGGGGGCCAAGGAACGGACGCCGCGTGCAGACTAGAGTCCCACTGCCCCGAGCGGCTCGCGCTGGGTGTCACGCGCGTCAGGCCCAGCCGGGCCCTCACAAACCGCCTCCCCCGCCAACGAGCCTGAGCAACCGTTACACCCCCTCTCCGCACAGGCGCCTCGTAGCTTCTCCCGCCCGCCTTTCCCCAAGAGGCGCCTCCCCACCGGGGCCGCTGTGTCTCTTACTCGGGTGCCCGCAGCTCAGCCTCCACCGCGGCGGCCATTTTGAACTTCCAAACTCCTTCGCCGCCGCTGCTGCTAGGCCAGACGACGGGGCCGCAGCGCGTGCGCAATGAGGCGCCAAGGGTCGAGGCGAGGAAACGCACCAGCTCAGGGACTACCGGAAGCGAACCTCGCCCTCCAACCAGGGATCACGTCACTTCCGGTGGATCTTTTGCTAGGGAGCGTCTGTAAAGCGGCACCTCCAGGCCCAGCACACCACACAATTGTTTGGTGGGTGGAGGAGGGAATGTTTCCAATCCACATGCTTGTCCAAAGGGATCTGGGGAGGGAATATGACACAGGCTGCTGCATGGGCAGCAAGTGTTTGAGAGGGGAATGATCAGCACCTGACCAACCATATAGGTGAACTAGGCAGTCATGCAGGGTGCCAGGCTCTAAGGGGCACCAAATTAGATGGAAGAGAATTTTTTACATATATTATCTCTTATAACGTGTGGGAGGGAGTGCCAAAATCATAGTTTGCCTAGTTTGGTGCCGGCCCTGGGAACGGTGGGGAGGGACTAGTAATCTGGAGTGGATATATAACAAGGGGGGGGGGAAATAAACAGGGATGGAGGCAGGTGTTCAACACCTCTTGGGATCATGTGTCCCCCTAGAAGTCCTCCCCCAAATAAGAAATAGGACTGGGATACGACTGAGATCCAGAGGAAATTGTGTGGGATTAATTTAAGTAAAAGAGAAACTGCCAGGGAGCCTAGGCCCAAAGGAAAGACATTGTGACTCTTGAAGTTTTGTAAATAAATAAGATTTCACAGTTTGGTGCTTTAATTAATGTCAGAATAGGCAAAGATGAGTGTCTGCATCCCAAATACTCAAAGCAGAAAACTGTTGTGACAATTTAGCAGTCAAATACAAAATCTATTCACCCTCCCTTTTCAATGGTGATAATATGGGGCGGGGGGATTATATTTTTTGAAACCCCTGGATATGGGAAAGTGAGAATTTTGTCAGCCTGAAAACAAAAATAAAAGCTAGGTGCCTTTTCATTTTCAAAAGGGGAAGACAGGCAGTAAGGAAATAGCATAAACACTGAACTAGATTTTTTAAAATCCGTTTCAGTCCCGATAGCAGGTCTTAATAACCCTAATGCAAGTACTTCACTATTATTACCTGTCATTATGGCCTAGACATTCTCGTCCTGCATCAGTGCAAGGGCCTTGGACTAGATGACTTATTGATGTCCCTTCCAGTCCTAAACTACTCTGGTTAACTACTCAGACTCAAGGAGTATTTCGCCACCACCAATGTAGAACGCAATGACCTTCAGATACCTTCCTCCCAACATTGCAAGAAAAAGTATTCAACGTGGACTCCTCCTGACGGTCGGAACAACAGACTAGACTTCTATATAGATTGTTTCCGCCACCGGGCAAAGGCTGAAATTGTGGACAAACAACATCACTTACACCATAACCTCAGCCATGCAGAGCGCAATGCCCTCCAGAGCCTCAGAAACAACTCTGATATTATTATTAAGGAGGCTGACAAGGGAGGCGCCGTCGTCATCATGAATAAATCGGATTACGATCAGGAGGCTTATAAACAGCTGTCCAATAGAACGTTCTACAAACCACTCCTCTCTGACCCCACTGAGGAGTACCAAAAGGAACTACAACACCTACTCAAGAAACTCCCCAAAGCAGCACAAGAACAAATCAAGATAGACCCACCACAAGAACCCCATCCAGGGATATTCTATCTACTACCAAAAATACATAAAAGAGGAAACCCCAGATGCCCCATCATCTCAGACATTGGCACGCTTACAGCAGGATTATCTGGCTATGTGGACTCTCTCTTAAGACCCTATGCTATGAACACAACTAGCTATCTGAGAGACACTACAGATTTCCTGAGAAAAATCCAATCCATTGACGGTCTTCCAGAAAATACCATCCTGGCCACTATGGATGTAGAGGCTCTTTACACTAACATCCCACACAAGGATGGATTACAAGCTATTAGAAGAACTATCCAAGATGATTCCACAGCTAAACTAGTGGCTGACCTCTGTGACTTTGTACTCACCCACAACCATTTCAGATTTGAAGATAATTTATACCTTCAAGTCAGTGGCACTGCTATGGGTACCCGCATGGCCCCACAATATGCCAACATCTTTATGGCCGATTTAGAACAACGTTTCCTCACGTCTCATCCCAAAGCACCTCTACTTTACTTATGCTATATTGATGACATCTTCATCACCTGGACCCATGGTAAAGATGCCCTTGAAGATTTCCATAGAGATTTCAACTATTTCCACAACACAATCAAACTTAGCCTGGAACACTCCACACAAGAGATCCACTTTCTGGACACTACAGTGCAAATTAGCGATGGGCACATAAAGACCACCCTATACCACAAACCTACTGATCGGTATAGTTACCTACATCCCTCGGGCTTTCATCCTCGACACACCACACGATCCATTGTGTACAGTCAAACCCTAAGATATAACCGCATTTGCTCTGACCCTTTAGACAGAGACAGACACCTTCAGGAACTCTACCAAGCATTCTTAAAACTACAGTACCCACCCGCAGAAGTGAAGAAACAAATTGACAGAGCCAGACGGGTACCCAGAAGTCAACTACTATAGGAGAAGCCCACGGAAAAAAACAACAGAACGCCACTGGTCACCACCTACAACCCCCAAGTCAGACCTCTTCACCACATCATCAAAGATCTACAGCCTATTTTACAAAATGATCCCTCACTCTCTCAAGCCTTGGGAGACAGACCTCTCCTTGCTTTCAGACAGCCCCCCAACCTTAAACGGACACTCACCAGCAACTACAGATCATACAACAGAAACACTAAAGCAGGAACATATCCCTGCAACAGACCACGCTGCCAACTTTGCCCTCATATCTACACTGAAGACACCATCACAGGACAAAATCAAGTCACTTACTCCATCAAGGGCTCGTTCACCTGCTCCTCCACCAATGTGATTTATGCCATCATGTGCCGGAAATGCCCCTCTGCCTTATATATTGGACAAACAGGACAGTCTCTGCACCAAAGAATAAATGGACATAAATGTGACATCAGAAATTGCAACACTACAAAACCAATAGGGGAACACTTCAATCTCTCTGCTCACTCCCTTGATGACTTGTTAATAGCTGTGTTGAAACAGATGAATAACAAATCACAGCTTCAAAGAGAAATTGCAGAACTCGAACTTATATGCAAATTTTACTCAGTTGTCTTGGGGTTAAACAGGGACTATGGATTTTTCTCTCATTACAACAGGTGATTTGACCTCACCTTCCTCTATGTGCTGTTCCCCAGTGTTTGAATCCTAACACCTATTTTGATTTGCTGTTACAGCCTGACCTGATCCTATGTCATACATTCCCCTGCATTTAATTTCCTCCCATTCTGTAAGTTTCCCATCTTCATAGTGTCTGACGAAGTGGGATTTTCTCCCACGAAAGCTCATGCAATAAATAAATCTGTTAGTCTTTAAAAGTGCCACAGGACTCTGTTGTCCTACTCTGGTTATGTTATGATGGACTAAACAAGAACTCGGGCTAGGCACTGTACAGAGCGCACTTTGCACACTGTCCCTTAGAGTGGGGCAGCGACAGCAGCTGCCTGTGTTGTATCGCGGGGTGAGCGCGCGCTTGGAGTCCTGGGCCGGAAGCAAGAGAGCTCATGGGACTGCAGAGCCGCTCAGGCTCGGAACCGGAAATGTGGTGGGGTGAGACTAACTCAGCGCCAGCGACGTTCAAGCTTTGCAGCTTCCTGACCCCTGTAGAGTTGAATGGAATCTTCCGCCCTTTCTCCTACGCTCTCAGAGCTGACACGCGGGAGCCGCGAGTAAGCTACTGCGCGCGCGCTGTCGCAGAGGTTCCTCTTCTCCCTCTAAATGCAAGCGGCGGCTGCTGTCGCCGGGAGAGTAGACGGAGCAAGTTGAAGTGCAGCCGTAGTACGTCTTGATGCTTTGAGGGGACCGGGTGCCCTTGGCAAATGCATTACCGCCGGAGAAAGGAGGAAGAGTAGGGAGCAGGCTAGAGCTGCCTCTGGCTGGACTTAGCATGAGGGGCTCTGCCTCTCATCATTGTCTTCCTCTGATACCAGTTGCTATTACCTCCCTTCTTTGGTTTTGTTGTTAAATCGTCTTTGCAGGTACGGCCAGCTCGTTCTTTGACACCCCCTGTGCAAGGGGAACTCATATCAGGGGAGAACAAAATATAAGGTGCAATCCTGCACCGGCTAGTGGAAGGGGAGATAGGCACGGGTTTGTACTACAAATGGTCAGATATAGGGCTTCCAGCTGCTGTGACATAGTCTGGAATGTTTTATTGTTTAATTTAAAAGAATTGAGGAGAAACAGATGAAAAAAACTTTACAAAGAAGTACAGCCTTTTGATGATGTGTATGTGTCTTTAGATTCGTAAAAGAATTTTTCTATGGGAAAGCTGTTGCTATGGGATTCGTAAATGTTATGTGAATCCCCAAATGAGTCCATAACAATATCCAGTAGAGAGAGTAGCAAATGATTTGGGATCTTTTTAATTGCGTTTTCTAAAATCTTAATTTTGGAGTTACAAAATAAATGCTTAACCTCTACCTTTAGTAATTTATTGCAGTAAAGAATGAGCTGCTTTTATGAGACATGTAGGTTTAAATTTTCTACTTGCAAAACTTTTGTTGTCTTCCAAGATTTCATTCTTTAATTTTAGACACATTGATGTAATTTAGATCATGATCTGCTCCAAGGTCCCCTTATCACATGTAACTTCTGAGAAAAGACAACAGTAATAATTGAAATTTGGATATACTACAGCATAGTATGCATCAATCTCTACTTACGAAATGTAACTAGCCACTTTATGGATATCTTGGTTGATATTAGTGAGGATTTGGGATAAATTATCATCTTCTGCAGAAGACTGTAGACATATCAGGTCTGCCGACCACAAAACAGACTTTAACTGCTTTATTTATGTTTCTCTTGTAGACTTGTCTTTGCACTTTCTGAAAATAAATAAATACTAATATATTCCTTCCATAAACTTACATCTGCCTGAGGAGATCACAACATCCCAATTACATGCCTCTGTGACATATTGCTTGGAAGCCCAAATTGCCAGCCTGGTGGAAATGTTTTTTGGTTGAAGTGTACAGATGCAAACTTTGTCAGTTCACAAGCAATATCAAGAATAAAATCAGAACTCATATGATTAACGTTCACGAGCAGGGTAGAAATTTGCCACATTTCTGAGGGTCTTGAAATAGGCTCAGATCAAGATGAAAATGACTTATACAGCATAGGGGATGGAATCAGCCAAGAAAATAAAGAAAACCTTGCAGAGATGTCATTTCTGTTTATCATGTATCTGATGCTTCATAACATGAATCCTAAATGCTATAATGCAAGCCTGAGGAGTTATCATGATAATCCTACTGTGTCTCATTCTTGTGAGGTAAACACACTGTTTGAAGAAGCAGCCGGTCAGTTTCAGTTTAAGGAGTCCAGCTCCATGGTGCCTAATCCCTTACCATATTCCACAGACCCCAGTGAATCTAAAAAAGCAAAGATGAGGAGGAAGCCAAGTATGAACATCTCATGTCTCTTGGCTTGCATCACATTTCTAGCATTAAATCTCAGTCCTTAGAGGTAGAAGTGAAAACAGCTAACATTGAAGTGAAACAAGAAAATAGTAAAAGCCAGAAGGCCAGACCTGAAAACAGTGGCTTAGCTCAGCCTTTGATAGGTGTTTGCACCTCAAAACCAAAAACTGAAAGAGTATGACACTGTAACTTAAGCAACCAAGAACTGAAATCAAAAGGTGCTTATAAAATCCATGTTAAATGTCAAGATGAGGACAAAGGCTTCAAATGTGTTTATTGCAATTTCTGCATGCCTGAATGGAACTTAATGGGAAGTCATTTAAAAACACACAAGCCGGTAAATGAGATTCACCAGTGTCTGACTTCAGAGAGAGAGTTTTTTATGTTGAAAAGTGCATGGAAAGTACACTAGAACAGCTATCATGGTAAATATACTCTCTTTCAATGCACAAAGTGTTCATCTCTTTATGAAACCAAGGAAGTGAGAAATCTGCATTTGTCATTTCTTGACTTGTTTAAATGTCTGTGCTGTGATTTTATTGGTAAATCTCAAACATTTATTTTTCTCATGCTGTCACCCTCGTAGTAAACCCATCTGTGAGCAAAATATATATTGGGAATTATAAAGATGTACTTCCAGAGTTTCAGTATGTAGTAGGATATAATCTGTGATGAGCTATAACAAATAATTTTAGTGTTAGTGGCAGAGGCAATAAAAATCTTAGTGTGTTGAATAAGATTTTGCAAAAGTACTTTTAATGAAAATATTACTGTGTTCTACAGAATTGTAGTATATTTTATACCATAATCTGTGGACTCTAAATGAGCGGGGGGGGGGGGGGGTTGTGTTTGTTTTTTTTAAAAAGATGGTTTTAACTATTAGAACTTGAACTATTAGGACTTGAAAGTCAGGTCACATGTAACTAGAGAAGTAACTTTTCGTGGATTTACTCTGTCTCTAGTTTAATAATAACACACGGCTATCTTCATTTTTTAAACCACTACAGTACCATTGCAGGCATTAACTAATACTTGTTTAGCTATGATGCTGCTATTACCTACATTTTCTGAATAGGGAGATTGACAAAGATCAAGTTAT
This sequence comes from Pelusios castaneus, assembly GCA_007922175.1. Classification (NCBI taxonomy): domain Eukaryota; kingdom Metazoa; phylum Chordata; order Testudines; family Pelomedusidae; genus Pelusios; species Pelusios castaneus. The sequence goes on along the minus strand of ML685780.1, from coordinate 19,656,209 downwards.
TTGCCCAGAATGATAACATTCCTAGCTTCCACTACAGTTCTCAATCCAATGGACACCATTGCTATCTCTGACTTCAAATATCATATCAAATCGTGGCATATAATGTTAATTTCGTAGTGTCCACATCAGTTGATGTCAGTCTATGTTTTCTGCCACTTATGTTTCTTCTTTCCGACTTTTCCTGTTGAAATTTGTCTGCAAACCAAAGCTATCTGTGTAGGTGGTGTTTTTGGAGAAGGAGCTATGGTATCTATAGCTACAGTCAGATAATCAATGTTATAGCTTGTAAATTTAGTGAATAGAATATCCATTGGGGAATAACATGAGCATCATGGTACATGTAAAACAGGTTTCTGTGGACCACGTGCTTGCAATGAGATCTTGGCTAGTGAAGACTTATTGCCCTCAAAATGTAATAATACACTTATTGCCCTCAAAGTGTATGTTGATATATGTGACATGCTCCTAGTTTTTGTCTGTTGTGGGTCTGTTTGAGGTTGCATGTACCTATTTAGTGGCAGTAGATAGAGCTTTCTCACAAGCTGGATCTAGTCTATGAACTCTTGCAAGAAATAAAAATGACTACTGAATCTTGTTACTTTCAGAACCAAATTCAAAACTTACTACTTTAATTTTCTCTTGATAGTTTCTTCACACAAATGTACACCACCTTCGCTCTTTTATATACAAGTGTAAACAAGAAGTCTGTCTGTAATCTAATCTACCTATTTCTCTTACTGGGTAGAAAGGAAGGAGGGGAGAGAAAAGAAGATTGCTATGGTATTTCTATTTTAAAATTTTTTTGAAGAGCTCAGATTCTACAGTTATAGGAATGACTACATGTGCATATATAAATATATAGCTTGTGCCATTCAATATAATTCAAAGTCTAATTTTGTTTTCTAATGGAGACTTCCTATCCACCAAGGCAAAATAATCACAAAACTGAGCTCCTCTGAAAGAATATTGTTTGTATACCATTGAATTCTGCAGACTCTGAAGTGGAGAAACACTATAAAGATAGTGAGGGTTTTTTCCAGATTACCTCTTAGGCCTTCTCTATACTGAGAAAACTGTGCGCAAGATCGATTGAGCGGGCAGCATGGACCCGCTCAATCGATCCCGGAAGGGCTCTCCATTCAACGCGCTTACTCCACCCTCCCAAGTGAAGTAAGGCTGTGTCAGTGGAAGAGCCCTGCCAGTCGACGCAGGCCAGTCAAGACAGCGCTGTAAGTAGAAGGAAGATAAGCAAGATGGGAGATACGCACTCTGCCGCATAACAAATAATGAGTTACTGTCATATTACAGAGATGCCAACTCTACAGTTTTAATGGGATTTTGTAATTGATATGATAAAAACCCACTTTTCTAGAGCAATGGTTTTGGAAATTATAGTATGTTTTAATTGCAGTGAAGTTTATTATTAGTAAGCCCTGAACTTGCTTTGGTTTTGAATTGATTGCCTCAGTTGCCAAAGAAAATGAAAGCTGGCTGTAACTCCTAACAACTCCATGTGCTGCATACTTGTCCTGACTCTTAACCTCAAGGAAAACTATGATGGTGATAGGGAACATCTGTATGAGTATAAACGTTTTCCCTCTTCCTTGTACTATTTTGCGTTTTAACATCATAACTGATAAATTAGCTTCATCCTGTACCTTTCCCCTATAATAACTATAGATGTGTCTGGCTATAGGCTTCTTTTTGGTATACATTTTACATGGATAGTATTTGAACTTCGTTTAACACTCCTTTTTCCCACTTCCCCCCAGAAAGGGAGGAAAGGAGGGAGGGCCAGTGTTAAATTGGCGTTATCATGGTGATTCTCAAAAAAGACCTGTGATGGAGGACAGAAAGACTCAAAGAACCTGTAATGGGATTAGCTTTTAACCTCTGGGTCACTTTATTCTGAATCAGGCCTTGGTCAGTTAGACCACAAATTACAGCTATGTATTGTCTGTTCAATGACTCACCATAATAATTCTTTGTGTGAAAGTCATGTTTCCTAATAAACAGGCATTCACATCATGGCATCCTCCATAATAGACTTGGAGAACATCTAAGAGCGGGAATGAAAACTGAATTATTTCTCTTTAGCCTCTAAAAATGATCCCTCCAGATCAGAAATAGTGCTGTCTATACTTCTGTTGTTTTGTTTTGTCTTTTGTTCAGCACGTCACATGTGCACTGTATTGACTTTAAAATAGAAAGATGTACCAGTGGAGGAGTTAAATCACTTTCAGATTATGGCTTCACAATCTTTATGAGAACTAATTCTTTATCCCCTCTTACTTGACAGACTTGGGGCTTTTTTGGTTCCCAATTGACTGTGATATAGATCATTAAAGGGCAGGCAAAGTTTTGTATTTTGATATTTCAATTCTATTTTAGTGTTCGGAGTACTACATAAACCACTCAGACTTTGCCATGAGGGTTTGTTATCACCAGACACCCGTGAATGCAATTATAGCTACCTAATCCACAGTCCTATGTTTATTCCATTTATATCAGTAGTAGCATGCTGCTATTCTTCCTGAGTTACTGTATGTACATATATACTACTGAACCTTTTTCACCCTGGTGTAATCACTGAAGTTATTGAAATTACACCACCATTGAATTTGGCCTTCTCAAACGAATCTATAGCTGGGGTGGGGGGAGAAAGATTGTTAAACATGATCAAACACATAGCTTTGGAAGAATTAGTGATATTTTCTATTTCCTCTATCCTAATATATTGCAGTGATCTATGGGTTTTTAACACAGACAGGGGGTGGAGCAAAGTCTACAGGCATCTTCACACCCAGAGCTACGATTCCCAATCATATCCATGCATTGAATGTGAAAGACAGTTCTTCCAAATGTAGCTATCTCTTTCATTTTTTTGCTTCACTGGGTATTTGGTCTTTTTTCTTAGTTTCTTGGGTATTAAAACACAACAAACTATTCCATGTTTCTTAAAATCAATAACTTGTAAGATTTTTTTAATCTTGTACCCTATTCCTGTAAATAATGACTGTGAGGTGATGGTTTAGTCCTATATGTGAGTATTTATTATAACGGGGAGGGGGTGTTTATAAAGAAAACAATAGTGTTTTAAAAATACTGTGGTGGGATTTGCTATCCATGCCTCCTGTATTCAGGAAATACCACAGCCTGCTGCTTCTACCTGAGGGAGAGCTCTCTAAAGGCTCTCTCTGACAGTGGCATGGGGTGGTAAGAGGTAACTAGGATTCTGAATACAACGGATCTTGTGCTGTTATGGGAAATTGGGGGCATGCACTAGAGGTCCCCTATGGCCATTCTGAGGCACTGAATCAAGCATCTCCAGCTTCAAGGGACATTGGTGATGGGGAGATCAGAACAGGCACTTTCCATGCTTCTCCTTCAGCTGCCCCCCTTCCTCCTCCTGCCCTTCCCACAGTCCCACCTTTCCCCTTACTTCCAGAAACCATTAAGCAGGGCAAAAAGAACAGGTACCACATGGTAGTGGGAAGTTGGTGACATAGAAAGGAGAATGGGGCAGGAGACACCTAAACTACAACTTCCGTAAGACACTTGCAGCATTTCCAAATAAAAATTTTAAGTTTTCAGCTAAAAGTTTGTGGTTTTCCAGGTGTAGTCAAAATCCATTTTTATATCCAAAGACTGTTTTGAATAATAATAATAAACCATCGAGCCCTACCTGTTAGTGACACATTTGCAGCCAGCCTGCTTGTCTTGAACAGTCAAGCTGATTGGTACAACCAATAGGTAGCTGCATGGGGCTTTCTTTCCATCAGCAAGAGGTAGGATTTTTCTTATTTAACAGAGGGAAGGCTCCTTAAAGCCCTATAGATATATCTGGAGTGTGGCCTTAAAATGTGACTGCGTCACATGCATTTTAGCATCCCTTTGGAAAATCTGCCAAAATGTGGGCAGAGAAATCACAGTTCACATAAGTTCTCCAGACACTTTGATTTTAGCAGTCAAATTCCCCAAAGATTTCCTCCAGCCCACTACTCAGCGGGACTTCCCTTACAATTGCAGCCATGAGCTGCTTCAGAAGATGCTGAGTCCAACCCTGGACATCTGAATTGCGTACAGGAAACGTCTCTCTCCTGTGGCCTTTGTGGCCTCCTGCTGAGCCCCAGTAAGGAGAAAGAAGTTGCCTGGTTCAAATGGAGAGAATACCAAGTAGCTGGTCTTGTGAGGAAGAGTAGACTGGGACAAGAAGCTTGGGGGATGAGGTAAAAACTAGGATTGACATTTGGGGTACGCAAAGAGACTAGGAATGATTGGATGAACAGATTAGGACTGGGAGCCAGTGGGGCCAGGGGAAGGAAGTAAGAGAGCAGGGGAAACAGCTCTGACAAAGGGAAAACTTATGGGGAGAACAGGGATGGGTTGAATAGGAAGACTGGGACAAGAGTTTGCAACTGGGAGCCAATGTGGATGGGACACATGGGCAGAGTGGCATAAATGGGAGCCCAGGTGGGGTGGGGAGAGAGATCAAGACTGAAGGGGAAACAGTGGCTGGCTGGATAAGTAGCTTGAGGGTGGAGCAAGGTGAGTTGGGTGAGGGGAGACTGGAAGAGATGAGACTAGCTTGGCAGAGATTTTGACATTCTCTAACTTGTGAGTGCTTGACTTTGCAACCTTAATAATCTTTTAATGTAATTTTTGTGTGTGGCATATTAATGAAATTTGGGGGAAATGGAAAGATTAGTAACTTTTTAAGGAAATGGGCACAAATCCATTAACTTTAGCAATATGTGTTGAATACCCTTAGTAAACAAGAGGCCTTCTGCACATTGTTAACTAGAAGCTCACATATCTCTTCTTTAGATCCTGTGACATTCAGACCCCTTGGAGCTTCAGCTCCATCATGACATCATGTTAATGACATCATATTGACCACCACACTCTGCTGGAACATGGAGCTGGGGTACATTGTGGATAGAGGGTCAGTAAGTGCCTTTTTAATTTTAATGTTATCTTGAATAGTTTTTAATATTTTTATCTAAAAAAGGATCAAATATTTCAAAATCTTTGCAAAACTGTGTAGTACAATTTTCAAAGGGCATTTTTCCACCACCTCTATTGTAGAAGTAGGCTGAGTAATCCAGCCTTTGTGATATTGACAGTACAGTGTTTGCTGGGGTATTCCAGTAAAGAATTGGCAGTCTGAGTGAGGCTGGATGGCATTGTCTGAACCGGGGGAGAAAGACGCATGCTTTTTTCCATAGGTAGCAATGTGCTGAATGCCTCTCTTTGCAAAGCTCTTGGGGGGGCATTTAGCATGTATTGCTAAAGTTGATGGAATTTTACAGGTCACCTCCTAACGCTATTGTTTTGTCTTGAGGTTTATATTATTCATTAATATTTATAATTGTTGTTGCTAAAACAGTCAGGTGGTCCAAGGATGATAAAGTACAAACATTCAGTAAATACACTGTGAACAACAGAAGTACGGTCATGAGAGCAGGTGTCAAATTAAGTGGTTCTATATTTGTACTTGCCACAAATGAAAGTGTTCTTACTCAGATTTGTTTGCCTCTGTTTTTACACTGACATGCAAACATCAGCTTCCCCGTCCCTCCCAGAGACGAGCCAGGCCAGGTCTTTTTAAGCACACGATAGCTTCTTTTGTTTGCAGTGTTGCATCTGTGCTGGTCCTGTGATATTATAGTCAAGGTGGGTGATGTAACACCTTTTATTTGACCAATTTCTGTTGGTGAAAGAGATGAGCTTTTGAGTCCTCAGAGCTCTTTTTCAGGTCTGGGAAAGATACTCAGGCATGGTTTATACCAGGCCTCGACAAATCAATGTTTTTGGTCGCCATGGCAATCAGTTTTAGTAGACTGTCACCTAGTTCTACTGCAGAAATGTAATGGATGAGCGTCCTCTTGCAACCAAAAGTAAAATTGCTGGCGCCTAGCTGTGAGCCAATTTTGTCCACCCCTAGTTTACAGGAGTGTTTTGTTAATATACATTATGCCAGCATACAGCCACTTCTGTAATTAAATTATTGTTGAATGTTCTCACTATGCATCTAGTGTGCAACGCTACTGTGGGTAGCTATCCCACTGTGCAACTGCACGTAGAGTGCTTTGGGAAGGGTTTGCAGTATCTCATGGGGAAGGCACAGCAGGACACAATGAAAGTATCTGAATCCCATTGTTCCATGGGCCTCCTACTAGATTGACAACCACTTTTCAACTGCCCTGTCAATCAAACTAACATTGCTGAACACAAACACAAGAAACCCACAGAAGTGTGTTACAGGGAGTGTGTGTGCGCCCGCATGCTGTTTCTTTAAATTCAGACAGCAACCTGAAGCAACTGATCTTGAGGCAGAAGCTGGTGTACAAATAGCTGATGTCCCTTCTGTCTCGCCCCAGCTCAGTGGAGAGCGGTACACTGGTGGGAGGAGAGGACACCCCAACGTCATCCTCTTTCCCTTGGTATGCACAGGCACATCAGGAGTCTTCTCTTCCCCTCCCCCAACCTCCTCCCAGGAGCAGCCCATGCTGCCTGCATATCTGCCATAGGAGAGTAGGATTGATGGCCTCAAGTTCTCCCACATACCCAGGAAAGTGATCCACCCTCTCTTCTGCTGTGCAGGCAGGAGCCCATTAGTTGCCAGGAGCCAGCATGCTCAGCTGGGCAGTCGTTGTGTGAGCTCGTAACAATGAGCAATTTCCAAACTTCCTGGGGCTTTGAAATAGGAGGGGCACATAGCTGGTGGCTGGAATGCAGGGTAGCACATCAGACTTCAAAACAGTAAGGAGAACAGTCAGGGTGGGCATTGTGGGTTAGCTCCTGGAGCCCAGTTACAGCACACAGTGTCTGCATGGACACTTTGCCATTCTAACTTCATCACAAAAAGCTCTACACCTCTCTTGGAGGTGGTTTTATTTTGTCGCCAAAGCAAGGGAGTTTTGTCTGTGTGGGGAGCATTGCAGGGTGTACACACTACTGTTAGCAAAAACTGACTTGTGTCGACAAAACTCTGTAGTGTAGGCCAGCCTTCAGAGTGTCTGCTAAATACGAGGTGGAACAGATTGTTTTGCATAAGTCAACACACATTCTAAGGGACCATTCAAGCTGAAATGGCCCCATTAACATCTCCATGGTTGTAGGACTAAAAGCATGCTACGCAATCTGTTCTACCTTGTATTTAGCTATGACAATCTGAAGATATGTCTACATTGCAATGTAAGCTCATGCTTGAACTAAGGCTATGTACACACGATCACTTTATTGCACGGTAAGGCTCCTTACCACGCAATAAAGCTAGTAGCATACACACGATCAATTTCCCTGTTGCGCGGCAACACCCTCTTGCTGCGCAACAGTTAAACCACTCAAATCGAGAGTGTTAGCATTACTGCGGAACAGCTGTTCCGCGGTAATGCTTGTGTGTACATTTTTTCCGAGTTAGGCAGCCTCCGGAAATGTCCCAGAGTGCCAATCGAGGCTGTCAAATATGTCAATTTCACTGCTCTAGCAGCCCCGCAGCTGGACTAGGGGGCTGGCCCGGACCGGCGAGGGCAGCCAGCGAGGGCCAGCCGCCTAGCTCAGCCCCGGGGCTTTGGGTGACTGCGGGGGCTGGCAACGCAGCCCCCGCTGCCACCGGAAGCCCTGCAGCTAGACTAGGGGGCTGGCTGTGAGCAGTGCATGGTGGGACAGGTGCCCACCATACACTGCTCTTCTATCACAAAGGAGCATTCACACGGGTGAATGCTCCTTTGCGATAGAAGAAGCACGTGTGTACATACGAAAGCGCTATATTTATAGCGCTTTCCTTGCCCCGCAATAAACTATTGCGGGACAAGTTTATTATGTGTACATAGCCTAAGATTCTAGACTAACCTCCCCTTCCATACACTGCAAGTGCACTAAGCAGGGCTCAGACCTAGGGTCCCCACACCTTTCAGGGCTGGAGGGTCAGAACTTGTGTCAAGCCAGGGTCTGAGCCCTATTGCTTTGCCACGTAGACACAGCCTGAATACCTTTCACACACTAAAGAAGAGCTCTCTGTAGCCTGAAAGCTTGTTTCTCTCACCAACAGAGGTTACTCCAATAACAGATATTACCTTACCAACCTTGTCTCTATAAGCTTATTTTATTCCTTTCAAGCTTAACAAAATATACTGCCTATTTTAGTTCTTCACTTAATAATGTGCCAATACTTATTTCAAAGACTATATCCTTTATTAATGCAAAGTTGCATTTGCTAATGCAAAAATGTGCCTATGGCCTGGTTTGACCTTGATGCCAGTTTTACATGGAGTGGTGTTTGCACAGGCTTTGCATAATGGTGAAGATTTCAAATGCTGCAGTAACAATTTAGGGCTTTTTGACAGTAATACACAAGAAGTGTCCATATGGAAACTTTTATTATTTTATCATGGTTGTTCAAAGATAAATTGATCGGACTAAATTTGTTCCTGGTGTAATTTAATTAGCCTCAATAGAGTAACACCTACAGTAAATGTTACCTGTCAGGCCTATCTGTATTTATGATTATCATTAAAAGTTAAACTGAAGATATATCTGACGCTTTATATTGAAGGAAAGCTGAACACATTTCGATTAAAAATATGTAGTTAAAAAATAAGTCATGAATTGTCACGAATCCTTTGAGTTCCCAAATTGTAGCTGCAGTTTCAAAATGTGCATCAGTGACTGACTCTCCCTAAAGAACTTTCTCTCCCATCCTTAACTCTTTCTCCTGCTGCTTGAACTAGTTGAATTCTGAAAGAAACTGTCTCTGAAAGAAAGAATATACCTTATATCTTTTTATAGCCTCCCCTTTTTAAAGTGATGACATTCTTTTGACTGATTATCACAGTATTTTTAAAAACAAACAAAAAAAAGCCACAAAACTCTTTTAAAGAAGAGCTCACCCCATAAGAGGTATTGAAGTCCCTCAGCTCAAGAATGGCAAGTCAAAAGCAGTCATCTAACTGTGTATTATTGGTGATAGCACAGCAGCAGAAGAAAATTAGTTCAAATTAGATTTAAAAAGAAAAGCTGACTTTTCAATAAATATGAAAGATAAGTATCAGAAAAGCAGACTAGGAAAGCAATGTCCAGCTTCCAAAAACATGCTATGCTATTTCTAATACTCAGGTACTCACAGTGGTTAAAGTATAATTTGATGGGCTCCGGAATGCTCCTAATCTCCGGGCCCCCTTCCCGTATTGTCTGGGCCCCTTTCATGCATGTGCAGGCCCCAGCCCAGGTACGCATTTGCAACTACTTCTCAGTGCCACATGCATCGGTTATCGCTCCATAAAAATATTTATAATTTTATATGTCGTTTATGTCTATAGCAGTTATTGTCACACACTAGCAAACACTGCATAACACAATAAGTATTGCGATTAACAATGGTAGGGCGTAGGACCTGCCAGCAGCCAGGGCTGGGCAGAACATGTGCTCTGCTGGATTTTTCTATTTTTAGGGGCCCCGGAACTCTGGCTCCTCAAATTTGTGGGCCCCGGATCTGCGTTCCAGTGCGTTCCCCCTTACTTTAACCACTGGGTACTCATTATGGCTTCCTAACTGTCTTCTGCAAAACTAACGGTTCCCAAATAGTAATAATAGTTGTACTTGATTTATCCTTCTTAGGCTTCACATGAATAAAAGCACGATACTAGTATATTCTGAAATTACTACTTCCAATAAGAGCACTATACTCGTATATTATGAAATTACTACTTCCAAGAATGTTAAGCTCACTTTGTAGAGTATGAGTAAAAATTATGTGTAAATGCTGTGTTGCAAGACATTTGCTTATCCATTATTTTTGCGATATTTAAAAACCATAGGAGCCAGTTACTAGATGAATGTCATTTCAAGGAAACAAGTTAAATATAATGTTGTCCTGTGGCAAAGTACTAAATGTGTAAACATCTTACCTAGTTGCTTGTTGGGCGTCCCTTTATACATATATATAAACAAACCATGTATATAGCATGAAATTGATATGTTTAGTCACTTGCTCTTTTGTGTATAGCTGACCCATTAAACTAACTATATTTCTATAGTACAATTATCTACCTTTCGATAATGTCTTATCCCAAACTAACGGGATGTTTTCAGCCACTGAAGATGATAGTTTTTTTGATTGTCTTGAACTTATTTTGGAGGGAGGCATTTTTAGTCTCATTCTGGCTCAGATTTGCTTCTTTGTATTTCTTTCAGCTCAGCTCTGGGTGGACAGTAAAGAGCATGTGGCAAAACACAATCCTGTGTTCGCTATGTGGCCAAGCATTTAAATATAGATGTCAAATGAGCAGGCATCACAAACTGATCCATCAGAGGCAGAAAATGAAAGAGAGGAAGAAAAGAAAGAGAACTGGGAATAGCCTTGAGCTCTTGGTCACAAAAAGAACTCAAATGAATTTGTGTGCAGCATCTGCAACAGGTATAGCTTATGATTCAATAAAGTCCTAATCCTGTTTGTTTTATGCTTGCAAAAACTTCCTTTTTAGGATTATTATTGGAGGACTGTTATTTTTCCAAGTATTCAAGTACTGTTATTTTCAGAGAAGGGGGCCCACATTAAAAATAGGCATTCTCTTGGTATGGCTGTGCATACAGGTAGGTCTGTAGAAGGGTTACTCATATGAGTAGAACAAGCCTTGGGGCTGGGGGAGGAGTGAGTGTTACCACATATGCATTGTAGGCGTTTTAATGTCTTTTTCTTTTGCATTTTATCAATTCTGTCATTATACACAGTAGCCTTTCTAGTTAACATCTTTTAAAAACATTAACCGACTGTGTCTCTAACACTATGGCCCTCAGTTTCAGAGAGACCTGATGTCTGTGTAAAAATAAGTGTAGAGTCCTGCAAACCCGTGGATATCCGCATTATATCCGTGGATATCCACATCCGCAGATACAATGCAGATATCTGCAGACCATTTCTTGCAGATGCAGATCGGATACGGATCCACATATTTTTATCTGTACAGGGCTAGAGCCCTGCAAATACACTGATATCTGCATCTGCGGATACAACATGGGTATCTGCAGACCATTTCTTGCAGATCGGATACGGATCCACATGTTTGTATCTGCTCAGGGCTCTAAATATGTGGTTATATGATTGGTGCATGTAAATATTTCTTAATGCAAAAACTCTATTTGTATGCAGTCCCAAGAGATGAGCACCTTTTTTCTCCGCTAGTATTTTAACTGATCATAAGAACATCTGGGTGCCAGTTTGTAAGTTACAGTTGCATCAAGTAATGACTACCTGTCCTAAAAGATTGCATCAGTATGTTTCAGTGTAGTGTTTTTTCTTCTAATAGAGAAACTGGCCTCTCCATATACATACAATGCCTTTGTTTCAGCTGAACAATCATCCATCCATGAGACAGGATCACATACACATGTTTTTCACACTGGCTTGCCACAGGGTTTAGGTGCATACCTAACAATGGGTCTCCTGTTTTTTTAAAATTCTTCCTAAGAATTTGTACTTTTAGTTATCAGGGGGTATGTTTTGGTTTTGTTTTTTTTTTAAAAACTCATTATGGTATATAACTCTCAGAATGAGTGGCATCTGACGAAGTGGGTTATAGCCCACGAAAGCTTATGCCGAAGAAAATCTGTTAGTCTATAAGGTTCCACAGGATTCTCGTTGTTTTTTCTCAGAATGAGTGTATTTCTCCAGTTTAACTGCATAGATTTACTTTGGTTCAATTACTACTGTATTGTAATATAATTTGTTCCCATATGGTTACCAATCTAGTTGATTTCCTGGGGTTTTCCTTTGTCTCTAATACTCAGTTGCCAGATAGCTGTGCATTTGTTTTGCTTTCTCAGTGAAGGATCACAAAATCTGCCATCTTAAGCTTTGATAAGTGATAAGTGGAAATGAAACTTATCAAGCACCTATCACTGCATAAAAACAACAGAGTCCTGTGGGCACTTTTAAAGGCTAACAGATTTATTTATCGCATGAGCTCTCGTGGAAGAAAATCCCACTTCGTCAGATGCCACTCATTCTGAGAGTTATATACCATAATGAGTTTAAAAAACAAACAAACCCAAAACACACCCCCTGATAACTAAAAGTACAAATTCTTAGGAGGAATTTTAAAAAACAGGAGACCCATTGTGGGATTTTCTCCCACGAAAGCTCATGCGATAAATAAATCTGTTAGTCTTTAAAAGTGCCACAGGACTCTGTTGTTTTTCTACAGTAGACTAACACGGCTACCCCTTTGGACTATCACTGCATGAGTATCTAGTAATCAACAACCTTTACTCAAGTAGTTCCTTGTAAGATTCCTTAAAATACTTAGTTCCCTTTCAGGAGCGTCCTCCAGAAACCAAGGGGCAGATCCTCGGGTGGTATAAATTATCATAACTCGATTGATACACCCTAATATTTCAGAAAGCAGATACAGCTCTTCCCTACGCCGATTTATTGTATTTCGTAATTTTTACTTTAGCTATTCTGTAATATTTTGAAAGGGCAAGAATATTGTGTGTTTTCACTTATTTGTAAATTAACCCTTGTTTAATCTTTGTATTTTCTCTTTTTCTAAAATTACATGTGACTGTGTTGCCTTGTTATGGGATCAGGAAACAGGATATTTGTGATCATTTGTGGCTGGTAGCCTACAAGGTGATTGCTTTATCTTGCAAGGCTTCACCTTCAATCTGAGAATTAAGCACTGAATTAATCTTTCCAGTGCCCAGTGGAAGTAGACAAATATTTTTACAGATTGGGAAGGGGGGAGAATAGAGGCACAGAATAGCTAAATGACGTGCCTGGTATGTCACATGAAGTCTGGCAGAACGAGGAACAGAGCCTGGCTTTCAATTTTCAAATATATTTTTCTCTCTCAGGCTTCAGCCCGTAGGACGTTCTCTGAGACCAAGTCTTTTACACCTCATGATCTTAGCCACATATTGATCTGACTGTCCTATCAACACAGGTGATAGACACAGCCATATTTAATCAGTTTCATTCCTTTGTGGGCCAGAAGGTTTGCTAAAGAGGAACAGAAGCAGTGACATTCTTTCCTCATTAGCTGTTGTTCTGAATGACAGTTTGTGATTTAGCTATCCAAACCCCTGCTAGTCCAGCAGCAATTTGTGGTGTGTAGTGTTACTTTAAAGAATGACAGAAACAAAATGAGACTGGGGGAAAAAAAAGTTTATAATCCAATAATGTGAGAAATCTATTTAAATATTATGTGCTAGGTGAAACCTTGTTATGGACTGAGTTTTAAAAAAAACTCTTGTGAGGTTGATGGCTCGAGAGATTTTTGGGGGTCTGGTGGTGGCTAAAGAGGATTGGGGCTGTATGCTAAGAAACAATTTTTGGTTGCTGAATTCCTGAATACTGTATTATCTTTGAGAATCTTGGTATATATCAGAAGGGGGCAGCAAATGACTAGTATTGTTTTGTTCTTTACAAATACTCTTTCTTTAATGATTTACTCTGTTTGTAAATATAAATACAGAAAACACATAATGATCACAGAGCTCTGCTTTAAACAGATGGAAGTTCAGGGTTAAGGAGCTATCTCTGCACCTACTTTTTTCATTTATGTCTTTGTATTTCAGTGGATTTCCACCCCCCACCCCCCAGTACAGTGTCTGATACAAAACCTGGGCGATTTAATGTGTCAGATCAGCTAGAGTGCTGTTTGTTCATTCACATCTCATTTTGCAATGCAGTAAGTCTCCATGTAGACAAGTCCTTAAACAGCTTAGGGAAATTTACCAGATCATTAATTTGGAGTGTAAATATGATCACTTTGGCAAATAGTGCTCTGGTGAGATTACTTTCCTATGCAAATCACGTAGAATTTGGAGGGGGGGAAAAAGCCAGGCGCTAGATTTCACTGAAATGCCTTGCATTAACTAAGGTGCTAACAGATAATTTCTTTTTCTGTGACTGTAAAATAATTTTAATTGAATTTAAATATTTCATTGGCTTTGTTTTTAATTGGGTTTTCTTGGTTATCTTAAAAGAAGAGAGATGATGTGGATCTGCTAAAAAGAGCATATTTACATTTTACTCTAGAAACCTACTTTTGCAAAACAGCCTATGAATTTTTTAGCACATCACTACCAATAATTTTGACATTCATTTATCTTTTTATTTTGAAAAAGTTCTTTCTGAGGAGAAGTGTGGGCATACTTGGAACATCTGCAACCCATATAGTGGAGAAGCTGGATTTCAGATCATTGCAGTTAAAGAATTGCAGTTAAAGGTACCCTGGAATCTGTACTGTTCTTTTTTAAACTAATGGGAACCGATGGCCACTGGGTGCCATCGGTGGTGGAGGGTCCTGACACTCCTCCCCTCCCCCCAACTGCTCCTGCCAGCGTACCGGCACTTTTTTAATGATTATTATTATTAAAAGGAAAAAAGCACTGGATGAGACCATAAGATTATCAGAGTCTTCATTTGCCCCCTTAAACATCTATAACTATTAGTGTATACATAGCTACATGATTCTGGGCTTTTTTTTAACAACTGAAACCAAAAAAATCTGCATGGCTGATAGTTTTACTTCTCTCCAGGACACATGATCAAGTGATACAGCTGGGTTGCTTCACTAAAACATTGTGCAATAGGTATGTCTTAAATGCATAAAAATAGTACTTTGATTGTGATTGTAGTGCACAGGAACAATGACAAAGAATCTTTTCCTATTCAGTGAATGAAAGTACTTATAACTTTGAATTATTGTATACCTATGGCTGTGGGATTCTGAAAAGCATTAGCCAGCTTCTGTATCTTGAGCTGTGTGTTTATTTTGTAGCTCTTAAAAAAATAATAAAATTCTTCCATTTCTAAATCTGTGACTTTTGCTATTTGTAGTAAGTTTGTATAGTTCAATGGTTACAAATATTTAGGGGAAGGAAAAGTAATGTATTAGTTAGGATGGCACGGCTTGTCTTTCATAGATGGCGATTGTAGTGAAATCCACTGTTTAAAATCCAATTATTTCCTCTCAAGCTTTTGATTCTACTGAAATCATATTTTTTTTCAAGATGGCATATATTCTGTGAACAGGTTTTTAACAGTTTGCTCTTTTAACTACTTTCACTTCCCTTACGGCGATGATGGACTTACATTGTCTAGCAGCCAATGCATGTTTTATTTCTGTAGTGCAAAGAATTATTAAATTGCATTCATGTTTCAGAGTTCAGTTCATTTTTCCAACTTTCTGTTTTGAATTTTGGTGCAGCCAAACATCCTTTCAAAAAGTTCATCATGGATTAAGAGTTAACCAAACTGGAATATTTTTATTAGTCTTCACTTCTCCTTCGAGGAGTGTCCCTGTGCATGCTCTATCTTGGTCACGCCAGAATTCGCAAGATAGGTGCTCCACGTTGGGGATTCTGGTGCACCCCTGCATCCAGATCGGAGAGTCTTGTAGCCCTGGTCGTCCTGGCTGCGTGGGCACCGAGAAGCTGTCTCGTACCCACTTTGGTGCCCTTTTGCAGCGCGCACAGCACAACCCCCCTCAGTTCCTTCTCAACCGCTCATGGTTTTGGATGGAGTGTTACTCCTCTCCTCAGCTCGTTGCTTTACCTCACTCATTCACTCAGCGTTCTGTCATCTTTTTTTCCTTTTGTTCCTTTAATCCTTTGCTCCTCCACAGTTAATACTTACCTCAGACTTGAAAAAATATATTTTTTTTTCTTTCTCTAACCATTCCCCCAGCTTTAAATGCTGCAAAAAATGCAGAGACACCATGCCAGCCTCTGACGGCCACAATACCTGCATCAAATGTCTCGGTGAGGGACGCATCTCCCAAAAGTGTCCCTACTGTAAAAACCTCAGTTCAAGAGCCAGGGGAGATAGGGACCTCCGCCTAAAACTCCTCCTCATGGAACGGTCTCTTAGACCTGCTTCAGGTCCCGGACAGACTGAATCAGCATCATTGCTTCCTCAGTCTCAAAAGAGACGCTGTTTGCCACCATCGACACCCTCAAAGAGGAAAAAATCAACATCGGCTCCTCAATAATCTCATTACCAAAAGAAATAAAACAATACATTGGTGGACAGAACCTCACAATCTCATAAATGGAGTTCCATTTGTCCATCAACCTCTTCTATCTCCATGTCAACAGAGGCATCTCTTATGGGATGGGGTGCCCATATACACCAACATACAATTTAAGGCAAATGGTCAATCGCAGAATCAGTGTAACCTTCGGGTGGGCTAAATTCATTCAGTTGCCCTTCTCCAGTGCCCCACAGAAGTCAATCCCAATCCCTGTGGGGAAAGCAGCTGGAGACCCAGGATCCAGTCTGTACAGGACTCACGGCGAAGCTTGCTCAGAGCTACACTCACACATTAAAATACTACTAAAAACAAACGTAACAATGAACTTTATTAACTACTAACTAAATGAACCTTATCTTAAGAAAACAAACTACAATTAACCAAGAACAATCCCTTGCATGAAAGATACCCAAGAGTCCCAAAGTCTGTGTGGAGTTCACCCAACTCTCAGCTACAGTCTCTGTTCCAGTGTGGAAGCTTGAGTGGCAAGAAATAGCTGTCCTCTTCTTTCTTTGCTGGGATCCTCTGTAGCATTACATGCAGGCTTTCTCTTCTCCTCTGCAACCAGCCCTCAGTCCCGTATGCATGTCTGCAAGGTCTGTTTGAAATGACTCTTTTACATGGAGAAAACATCTTGTTCACTCCTGGCTCAGCTCCTCTCCAGAACACTGAGCACATGGTCTCCCCTCAAGGCAGCTCCTGCCTGCTGTCTGCACAGGCTGCTGCTCTCCAGTCATCTGACTGACAACATCCCATCACACCAGCAGGGTACACTGTGGAGCATTCTCAAATTGCTACCACTCCCTGCTTCTGGAAGTTTCCAGTTGTGGGTCGCTAATCTGCCCAACAACAGTAACCCACCCTCAGCAGGTCTCTCAGAGATAGCCTTTTCAGGCATATGGGTTACATCAGCACCACATATAAATGTAGTGGAACTTTGAGCCATATGCTACGCATGCAACCATTTCAGACACCTTCTAATACACCAACACATAAAGGTACTGACAGACAACATAGCATGATGTTTTATATAAACAGGCAAGGGGTAGCACGATCAAAACCCCTCTGCTTGAAAGCAATGATGCTATGGAACTGGTGCCTTGAAAACAGCATCATGATTCCCACCTCATACCCCTGGAGCACACAATACGATTGCCGATTTCTTAAGCAGATCCTTCATCCAAGATCACGAATGGGAAATTCACCCCCAAATACAACACAACATTTTTCTACCATGGGGATTCCCAACCATGGATTTATTCGCCACTTCAACAAACACCAAATGCAGAAAGTTCTGTTCGAGAGCAGGTATAGGTCATGGATCCTTAGGAGATGCATTCCTACACTCTTGGAACAAGGGACTACTCTATGCCTTTCCTCCTATTCCATTAATTCACCGCACATTGCTCAAAATCTGACACGACTCAGCGAGACTGATAATGATAGCCCCAGCCTGGGCCAGACGACCATGGTACACTTATTTCAAGGAAATGTCCATCAAACAACCAATAACCCTTCCACTAACTAGAGCCATACTAACACAGCACAGAGGACGCTTAACCTATCCAGAACCTGAGGAATCACACCTGGTAGCCTGGTTCCTCGATGGGTCCAACCGGAAAAGCTACAGTGCTCTCAAGCAGTACAACAGATTCTGTTGAACAGCCGGAAACCCTCAACTCACAAAGCTTGCGTTCAAAAATGGTTCAGATTCCACCATTGATGTACTCAAAATGAAATAGCTACAACTTCAGCCCTGATTCATATGGTCCTCGAATACCTATTACATATAAAACAAACAGGACTTTCCAACAGTTCCATTAGGGTACACCTTGCCGCAGTCTTACCTTTCCACAATGAAAACTCTTTTTTCCCACCCAATTATCAAAAGATTACTCTTAGGCCTACAAAACCTCTACCCCAATACCTGACCACCCACTCCTATATGGGACCTCAACTTAGTCCTCACAGCACTGATGAACCAACCATTCAAATCTATGGCAATGTGGCCTCTTAATTACCTCTCTATGAAGGTGGCCTTTCTTGTTGCGATTGCACCCGCTCGCTACGTCAGTGAACTTGCAGCACCCCCGTACACCATATTCCACAAGGACAAAGTAACTCTTAAACCTCACCCAAAATTTGTTCCGAAAGTATCCTCCTCTTTCCACATCAATCAAACCCTTTATTTACCTGTATTCATGCCAAAACCCCACTCAAAGCCACATGATGCTGCATTTCACATGCTCGACGTCCGATGCGCTCTAGCCTTCTATCTAGAAAGAACAAAACCTTTCAGAAAGATGAATAGATTATTCATTGCCATAGCAAAAAAATCCAAGGGTGATCCCATATCAAATCAACAACTTTCAAAGTGGATCTCTAACTGCATCTGAGTATGCTACGCCTTAATGGGCACTGCCCCACTTGAACACATTAATTCACACTCCACAAGAGCGGTTGTCACCACAACCACCTTTTTACATAACATTCCACTCACAGATATTTGCAAAGCTGCTACTTGGGCGTCTATCCATACTTTCACTAAACACTACGCTATCGATCAGGCATCATGATCCGACGCCAAAATTGGACTCTCGGTTTTGCCCACTATGGATAACACCAACTCCAAAGTCCCTCCATTCTAATTGGACACGGCTTTCGAGTCTTCCCAAGATGGAGCACCCACAAGGACACTCCTCGAAGGAGAAATGAAGGTTACCCACCTTGTGTGGTAAGTGGAGTTCTTCGAGATGGGTGTCCTCGTGGGTGCTCTACCACCAACCCTCCTCCCCTCTCTACTTCGGAGTGTAATTTTTCTCACTCGCAGATGGAGAAGGGACTGAGGGGGGTCACGCCGCATGTGGTCCGAAGGGGCACCAAAGCAGGCGCCAGACAGCCTCTCGGTACCCGCGTGGCCACAGTGAGCATGGCTATAAGACTCTCTGATCCAGACACGGGGGTGCACCAGAATCCCCAAGGTGGAGCACCCACAGGGACACCCATCTCTAAGCACTCCAGTTACTGTACAAGGTGGGTAACCTTCCTTTTTGGGGTTCATTTTTTTTTTTTTTTGCATGATGGATGCCTGAGGTAACATAAATTGAGTGAAATTGAGTGAATTTCAGAAATCAATGGAAGAGTGAAAGTATTGCAATATCAAATTTTTAAAATACTGTAAGTCTGCATTATGAAATATGTTTGTTAGAGCTTTATTTTCAATATATTGGGGGTAAGGAAAATGTCAGTATATTAATGTTTGAATTCAGGGCATGTATTTTGGGGTTTGCCTTTACCTTGACAGGTATTAATGTATAGGAATGTATTAGAATGGAAATTCTCTTTCTATGTGAGTGTAGATCAAAAAACTGGAAAATGTGGAGGGCCAAATTTTGAACTCACTAAAAACAACTAGAAAAAAGCACCCACTGACTTCTTTGGAGCCAGGATGTGACCCAAATATTTTTCTGCTTATATTTTTTCTAATAAAGCTTTTATAATGAAGGTATATGTAAATAATTAAAAATAAGTTGACCACATTATAGGCTTAATCTTGCACTTCTTGCTCACCCACAATTCTTGCTAATGTTGCTGGGGAGTTTCAGGAGCTCCAAACGTATAGAATAGGCAGTTTTGTGGGTTGATGTAGGCATGAAGGTTTGATTGCTCTAGAAGTGCTGAACATGGGAACGTACATGAACAGTAATAGAACCTATGAAATCTACATTACTGTGCAAATGTTTACATCCAAGTTTAATAGTAAAAAATTCCCTTTTTTTTTTTTTTTTTTAGAGCAAGAGAGAAAAACCCATATATTATTCAGAAGCACACCTTTCAATTTAAATAATTGCAAGGTACAAGAGTGAAGAAATAGTGGTTCAGGCAGCTGGGAAGGTAGAACCTACCATTGGTTCTGACTGTTCTAGAAAATCAAATTGGATCTCTGCATTTTTCTTCCCTATGCTGTCAGTTGAATAATGTCACATTTTGTACATTAGCTGCTAGTAAATTACCTGTGCACAGGAGCTTATGCATATCGGGGCTGTTCTGTGCCTTAATATTTTAAAGATAATACAATACAAAATTAAATACATTTAACTGCTATGAGGACTGAAAGATATGTTTTGTTCTTTCATTCCTTCCCCTCATTATCTTAAACTTTAGCAATTAAACTATAATAGCTATAAATACTAGCCATAAAGGTCATTAGAGGGCTAAAATAACACAATTGGATGCTGTAACTGAGAAATGTCATCCTTCATCTATTTTTCCTGGATAAAGAAGGGTTATTTTTTTGGCTGGGACAAGGCCTGCTTCCTCTCTGGCAGGAGTTGTTCTTCAAAACTGGCTCCACAGAGACACATGGGAATACACGCTGGCATCAAACCTTTTCGTTGCCAGCACTGTGAGTATAAAACTAGGCTAAAGGCCTCATTTGGTACAGCATATGTGCACCAATATTGGTAAAGTCTGTGTGAGCTTTATATTATCACCAAAGATAAACTGTAATTTAAAAAAAACAAAACAAAAAGCACTGGTTGATTGATTTACAGCAAGAGAGTTTGGAGCTTTCTTTGCTGTTCCTTTGCAAATATTTCCAGTTGTCCCAAAGAAAGAAGGTTTTCACCCACTGGTTACGCTGGCTACTATAATGAGCATACAACAGTCAGTTTATGTCCCTGATTCAAGAAAGCATTCCAGTTAAGAAGGGTTTAAACAATTTATCTACCTTATTTATTTAGCAAATATTCTAGCTTTACAAATCTTTGCCATATAAATATCAGAGACAATACAATAATTACAACGGTGAGCTTTTTTAGAGACATTGTACAATACAGTCATCAGATCTGTCTTTAATATGCTGTTACCTCATTATGCCTATGGCATGTTCTCTCTAGTGATTTTTATTGAGTGAAATCCCTGTTTTCAGATATTTAACAGACCGCGCATGTCTAATAATATGTCAATACTCAAACAAAATTGGGCAGATGGGGAATTTAATTCTTTCGCTTTTTGTTGTAGGTGAAAGTACTTTGAGTATTGAATAAATGGTAACCAAATATCTAACTATGCAAGTGTTTTAACTTTAGGCACGTTTATCTTCTTTGGGACTTAAGAATATGTTCAAAGTTAAGAACATGGTTGAGTGCTATCCTGCATAGGAGTGTCCTTATACTTGTTCTTGAGTGGGTTTCTGATTGAGGTCTACATTCCTATTCACAGCCATCTTTTAGACTTAGTAGCTCGTGGGGGTACTTTTGGTCCCTTTCCTCACCTCTAGAGATTTAGATCTGGTATACACTTAAATATTAGGTCAACAAAGCTATGCTGAATGGGGATGTAAAAAATTCACACCCCCAAGTACCATAGGTGTTTCAGCCCAATGCTCTGTGTGAATGCAGCTAGGTCAATGGAAGAGTCCTTTCTGTTAACAGCCCAAAGGACAAAGGATCCTCAAAGTGGCTACATAAGTTGGCTTTTTACATTGGAGTATACTGTATTATTTGCAGAAAGGTACTGAAAGTTCTGTATTAATATTTGAACATAAAAAGTTCCTGTAAGCTATTTCACATGTTTTTTGCACACACAAAGTTAACAGAGTCTGCCTTGGATAAAAGTAACAGTGTTCTGACTCTGTAATGTTTTGGCTGTTTCTGGTTTTGGGAAGCTTTCTTTTCTTTAGTTTTGTGGTTCCAGTGTTCCTCACTGAATGGCTCTATGTCCCTTTTTTTGCTGGTACTGTTCTGTCTTTTTGCTTTAAGAAATTTATGTATATTGAATGTACATTGTCATTCTTATATTAAGCCACTCATCCGGTCCAAAAAGAGTCACTATTAGAACTCTTGAGTTACCAGAAAAATACTTTTTCTGTCTTCTTTGTTTGGGACTCTTGGATATTTTCCATGGACCAGGCATTGAACTCTGACAGCTATTATTTTTTTAAACTGAGCATGTTAAGAGGTTAGGAAATAGGGATTTGAATTGTACAAGTAGAATAAGGCATGTGTTTTGTTACATGACTGGCCTTCCTACGTCTGCCACATTGTATGTACAGTGGATAAGTGGCAGGCAGCGTGGGAGAGCTAATTAGCAGCTAGTAACAATATTTACATAAATCAACATGTAAAGAATTTATGTGTAGGGCCTGGCAATGTAGGTGTGAGTTAATATAAACTTCTCTCCAATGTCAAAAAGTAAAATTACAGGGGATTTTTAAAAACAAAAATGTGCTTTTAGTGGCTTATCAGAAATACAACACAGTTTTGGGGCTCCACATTCTGTGGTTGTGAATCCCTCACATAACACTTGGGTACTTGGAGTAGACAGATCTTTGGTATATCAGATACACGAGTAGTCACATCATTTGAAACATTCTAAACAAATCCAAAATTTCTATGATAATGAATGTTTTGAATAGCTAAACACCGTAAAAAGTTACCTTGGTGTCTAGTGGATAGAATTGGAACTAGAAATCAGAGCTGGCTTCTGTTGCCCTTTCTGCCACTAACTTGCTGTGTGACCTTGGGCAAGTCACTTTGGAGTGAATTCCAGGAAGTTGTGAGTACAGTACCTCTGAAAATCACACTGGTTATTTACTCATAGGCTCATATACTTTAAGGTCAGAAGGGACCAGTACGATCATCTAGTCTGACCTCCTGCAAAATGCAGGCCTCAAGACCTCACCCACCCACTCCAGCAATAGGCCACCAACCTATGACTGAGTCATTTACCTCCTTAAATCATGATTTAAGGACTTTAAGATACAGAGAATTCACCGGTAGGTGAGCCATGCCCTGTGCTACAGAGGAAGGCAAAAAAAACCCAGAGCCCAGGCCAATCAGCCCTGGGGGAAAATTCCTTCCCGACCCCAACTATGGTGATCAGTTAAGCCCTGAGCACGTGGGCAAGTCTCAACAGCCAGTTACCCAAGAAACAATTCTCTGTAATAACTCAGAACCCACCCCACCTACTCTCCTCTCTTAGGCCACTTGTATATCCACCACACGTAGCCAAATATCAGTCAATTTCCAAAATAGGGTAATCATACCATCCCCTCCATAAATTTATCAAGCTCAGTTTTGAAAGCAGTTATGGTTTTTGCCCCCACAACTCCCCTTGGAAGGCTATTCCAGAACTTTACTCCTCTAACGGTTTATAACCATTTGTTCTGGTGTCCACATTGGTGCTGTACTCAAATAATTCCTCTCCCTCCCTGATATTAATCCCTCTGATGTATTTATAGAGAGCAATCATATCCTCCCTCAACCTTCTTTTGGTTAGGCTAAACAAGCCAAGCTTCTTGAGTCCCCACTCATAGGGCAGGTTTTCTACTCTACAGACCATCCTTGTAGCCCTTCTCTGCACCTGTTCCAATTTGAATTCATCCTTTTTAAACATGGGGGATACTAAGCCTCCAGGCCCGTGGAGAATTTGGTTCACAAACTGGGAGTGGGACTGTCACATCTGTAAATAAAAGAGTACACAGTTTGCACTGAAGACAGTCTGTGGTGAGTCTCTTTGGGTTGGCTGGGGAGCAGAGGTGGCCAAGAAACTGGGGTAGAAAAGCCTGCCCCGTGACAGATGTCTTAACCATTCAATAGCGGCGGGAGGGGCATTGCACAAGTTCATGCAAGCACCAAGGCAGCCTTTGTCAAGGAGGCAGACCGGCCAATATATGATCTGCCTCTTCTAGCTGGCCACAGTGGAAAGGGGAGAGTCACAAAGACCCCACTTCATCATTTGACACATATCTGATCATTCTACAATGGAAGTGATTGAGCTTTGCCAACAGATGGCATGGAAGTTCAAAACCGGAGGACTGGACTATTGGATCTGTTACAACATAGGCATTGGCTATGTTTGAAGCTTGTTCTTGTTGATGTTGTTTCATTCCTGTCATATACCCCATAAATTCCCTGCTATAGCAGTGGAAAACAGATCTACTATTAGCAGACAAAATATTCCAACTTCTGGTTGGCATAGACGCTCATGTGATCTTATTTCAGATGAGAACATATAAAAGACAAACCAATGAGTCTGGGGGTATTTTTAAAATATGCTGGCAATTTCCTTTGTATCTTCCCTTTCCCCATCCATCACTTATGTGAATGTCTCCCACTTTTCATGTTTTGATAGGTGAGAAGCCTTTAAAATATGAAATCTGCTCTTAGGCCTTAACTGATGCAAGCTCTCTGCGCAGACATTTCAGGACTCACATGTGAGAGGCTGGTAAGGAATAGTCTAGCCTTTCTAAGTGGTTGTTTCTTTTCCGTTTCTTTATCTCTGCTTCCACTTAATTTATAGTGATATTGGACAGGCTATTGGGGAGGATATATAGAATTGTAAGATTATCAATATAAAAATACTGGAGGGAAGATTGAGATGACCCCTGTGTGCTGTTACATCTGCTTCACAAGGTCTTTTCCTCATATTGATTTTTTTCTGTCAGTTTGCTTATAGTGGTTTTCCCCACCTTCCTCCCAACCTGGAAAACTGTCTAATTACTTAAGCCCTTTCCCATTGTGAGGCTATTCACCTATGTGTTCATTTGATAGAGCTGGCACAATACACTGTAAAAAGAACCATGTCAATAGGTAATTTTAGTAAAGCTCAGATACATTTTGAAGTGTGTTACAAAGCATTAAGTAATGTCTAAGATTACAAAAGGTTAATTTTAATATTTTACATTCTTATGTCTTTGAACTTTGTATGCTAAGTGAAAAAAACATTTGCCTCTGGGTGTTCAAACTTCAAAGCTTTAAACTGAGATGGGTTTTGTCTTCCATACTCATTTGTCGATTGGTTTGTTTTTTCGATTGGAAGGATTGGTAAAGAACCCTCAATAGTAAATAATTTAGCATTTGGATGAGATGGTTTGTTTGCAAAACTGAAGTGTTACTTCAGAGCTTCCTTTAGTGCCAAAGTTCAAATATGAAAACACATCCATTAAATAAGAGGTAAAATAACAAAAACACTGAATTTAGCATACACTCCCTGCCCCACAACCTACATTGTGGGCCTTGCAGCAACTGAATGCAGGAATAACCAAAAAAGTCTCTTCCTAATCTTCATGGCAACTACACAGAAATGAACTCTAAACGCTGCCCAGATTTGTTGACAAAAAAGAATGAAATTCAAGAGTTGGAGCAGATAATTCAGTGGCAAACTGAGACAAAAACAGGGTACATTTGTTAGCAGATGACTGCCTTCTTGGAAGCTATAACAATGTTTGTTCTACAGTATGATAGATTCTAGAGAAGAGAGCAGACATCTTAGATCTATAGAACACAACATTGCTAATCTGCAGTTCAAGATTCTCCTCCTGTCAAATAAGATTTAACAGCAGAGCTCTATACTGAATTCTTGTTATGAAACAAGAATTTTTTTAAAATGCTGCAGTATTTTTACTAGTATATTGTGATTTATTTTAAATCATTATCAAAATAAGTACATTTTTGTTACATATTGGCTGTGATTATAATCATTCTCCTACTTACTAAATTTACAAAATTCACTAATCACAGTCTCTCCGCACTAGCGCAAATCGCTGAGTTTAATTTTTGCTGTAAGACCCTAGTTTTGCAATTACGTACATGCGTACCTGTAGGCATGGGAGTAGTTCCATTGAAGTCAGTGGAACATTGACCTCTTTAAAGTTGAGCGTGTGGATACATGTGTACATGATCAGAGTTTAATGCATGAGTAACCTAATTAGTGTGCTTTATATCCTGCGAGTGCTGTTTACTTAAACAACACTTTGTTCTATAGAACTTCATTATAGCAATTACTTACTCATCCATGTAAGGAGCTGAATAATGTTGTGTATAGTTTGTATATATTCCAAATAGCCACTTGTCTGGATTTGTGTATATACAAATGAATACAAACTGTTTAAAAAACTACTTTAAGACGATCTTTAATGCTTCAGTATCTTTTATAGTAGCATAAAACACTGTCTACTTGCACTTCTGCCATTTTGCTATTAGTTGCTTTTCTTCTGGTACGTAAATTGCACTAGCTTAGAATCCATTAGGCTGTGGATCTTAGTGGGCCATATTCAAAGAGGAGATGTAAAATGAAGCAAGTCTCCTGGAAGTAAACAGATAAGTGTGTAAGCAAGTCTAATGATATGTCACTGGGGTGTGATTTGAAGTTTGTGTAAATACACCTGCACTAGCCTTAGGCAAGTTAGCTCCCTAATAGGGTAGGCTTCAGCATGTGCTAACCATGCAAGTACATACCCAGAGGATCAAGTGGGCTTGAACAATCTGTTGTGGTGCTGTATCATCTCTGCAGTTTTGGGTGAGGTAGCTAGATTAAAGCTAGAACTTTTACATCTACCCAGCATCCACCTTAGCTGCAATAAGTGAAATAACAAAAAGCTGAGGCACAAGTGTAAATTTCTAAGTTAGCTTTGTGTGGTACGTGACTATGAGCTCCTAAATTGTGTAGACCACTTGTTCCTGTTGCCAGACTAATCACAGTTTCAATTGATTTAATAGCTATGGAAAAAAAAAATCTAAAGTGAGGAGCTAAACTGACTTGTTGACCTGATGAAGTTTTATCATCTGAATGTGTTTGATGCTACATAATAATTACTGAAGCTGAACCACAATATTTGGATCTAGATTTCCCCAAAGTCCATGGATACAGTTGGGGTCAAGGGGTATCTCTACAATAGCAATACAGGTCAGCTTAAGGACCTACGGTCGACCTAAATTACTCTATGTCCACACTGGGCTTTCATTAAGTCGACTTAAGATTAATTAAGTCGACTTAATGAAAGCTTAAGTCGACTTAACTACCCCTCCTTAGGTCAACCTAAGCCTTAAGTCAACTTCTTAAGTCGACTTAAGGACAGTGTGGATGGGGAGTAGCCCTTAAGTCGACTTTATTAAGTTGACTTAATGCCAGTGTGGACGCCTATGTCCAATGTTAAGTCGACTTAATAAAGTTGACTTAAAAGGAGCCACTTTAAGTCAACTTAATAAGGTCGACTTTAAGTCAACTTAAAGTTGACTGTATTAAGTCGACTTAACAAAGTCAGCTTAACTTTTTCTAGTGTAGACATACCCAAGGGTGGTGGGCCAGTGCGAGAGTGTTGGAGTCTGGGGTTTGATTAGGGTCAAGGACTGGTTCAGTTAACGTCAGTGAGAACAGGATGAGGCCCATAGTAGGTATGAAGCAGGGCTCATGTTTTAGTGTAGAATACTGACAACATTTGGCTCATGGTTTAAATTCTTATTTCAGAGGCCTGCTCTTTTGTCATAATTCGTAAATGATGAGAATGTGATAGTGTTTGACTTTGTGCTTTTATTTTTCAATAAATTGAGACTCTGGTTTTCAGCCTCTTACTCTCTGTCTTGTCTCTTTTAGATGACAACCTTTCCAGGCAGGAACCTGAGTCATCTTGTGTGTTTCTATGGTGCTTAGCACAATACAGCCCTGATCCTAGCCATCACTACTTGTAGTAGTAGTTAGCTTTTCCAGTAAGCTCCGATACATTTCCATTACATTACAGCATTCAGAAGAAGAGCCTGGACCTCCATATGCATCAGCATCATACTGGTGAGGCATTTGGGTGTAGTTTTTGCTGCTATTCTCCTCCTGACAAACAGCTCCTCTGAAAGCATGTAAAGAAACACCATCTCAGTTCAGAAACCTCATTAATAGCCTCAAACCATTTCCAGTGGAACATTAGGTTCTTCATGCTTAAATATCTACCAGAGCAGTTGGTCAGAAAAGATGCTTTTGATGTGCTACAAGCAGTCAGCCAGCCAGAGGAGAAATTGTTCAATGAGGACATTAAAAGGACTAGCAAATGTGACTCAAACCTGAGGATCAAAGAGTGGTCCTTGAAGGAGGCTCAGTATGCATGTAGTATATGTAGTTATAACTCTAGTTTGCTTAGAAGAGCATGGCATGCTGTGAGTCAAGAGGCTTGTGTTATCTGAGGACTGAACATCTTGATTCTGTTCACTGACTACCTCATGCTGACTTGTACTTCATTAAAAGTAAAGAAGTTGGAATTGGTTGAAATTCCAGCACGGGTGCATTGAATTTTGCCTTGGGAGTCTTTTGTCTCTCACATTTTGAAAAGAGATACATACTTTTAAAAATGTAAATTATGGAAGTATAATCTGCTGGTGCACCGGCTCTCAGAATTAGTTACATTAGAATATATCACTATTCCCTGACTACTCTGTAATTGATTATTATATGTCTCACCATAAACTAATCAGTGGTAAAATAAACTGTATATAATACAGCCAATAAACTTGATTTTATAAACTTGGTGATTTTATATTGTCTGTACCTACTTTAGAATTGTACCAAAAATTCCTAAGTTCTGGAGAGAATGACAATCAGATCTTTAATATCCCATGAACAGAAACTCCTTTGTTGCTAGTAAGTACTTCAGAGTTCTTTGCCAGTGTTAATTTTGGGGCATCTGTTATTAGTAATAAATGATATACAGAAAATACAATTCCAGCTACAGAAGGATCCGTACAAATTTGATAACTTTCTATTGGACCAACAAATAAATTATAATATAAATATGCACACATTATTTTCTCTTTAACAAATACGATAATAGAGAACAGGGAGTTGTTAAATGTTATTCCGCTTGTGAAGTGTATATGTAGCATCTTGAATGAAGAAATTCATTCTCTAAAAAATTTACTAACACGAGCAATATAAAGACTCCCATCCCTTTCAGGAAGAAAGTGTTTAGAATCTAAAAATCCCGATACAAATGGTAAATTGAAGTTAGGGTTTAGAGTATACATTTGTAATTGGAATTAGGCCAGAACACAGATTAACAGCCCCACTCTTATGAATAGCACAAGGAGACTTTTAATGACCATAAATGGACATGATTTATTTTTGCATGATTCCTTTATGATTTGACCTGAAGCAATCTAACGTGCTTTCAGTTCACACCTTCTTGTGGCATTGATTCAGTAATGACTCAAACGGGAGGCATTCTACCTATTTAGCTACCAGACACCACTTCTTGCAGCATCCTAGCTTTTACTTGGAAATTTCCTATGGAAATGCTAACTAGGCCCAGCCATGTGTAGCTTGTGAGAGCAGACAAGAGAATAGCCTGAAGAATTTGGATTGCTGGCAAAACATGGCACCGTGAGACAGTTTATGCTGCTTTTCTCATTGTTGCCTGCACAGGCTGCTTATCAAGTTGATGAAAGTTTAGGAATTGGGTCCTGAATATAAAAACAATCTTTTTTTTTAAAAAAAGTGGTTTTTAGTTTTCATTATCTTCATTCTGATTATAAATGAGCAAGATTATTCAACATTAGTTCATTAAAAAGGGCCAGTACATTGTTGTCTTGAGGATAAAAGATACTTGACAGAGTCAAATTCTAATCTCTCTTTATGAGCCTTAGGTAGAACAGATGTTGCTCAATAAAGTGAGTGCTTATTTGCATCTTTTTAGAGAGCCATTTCTATAAGAATATGGCACAGTTTGTAGTGGAAATTGCTTATAGTTTTCTTCCTCTAGCTTTTCTCCACTGTCCCCAAAAGAGAATTAATATGGATCTAGAATCGACTATAATGGTCTTTGCAGTGTTGTGTTATGTTGGTCCGAGGAAGGATGTTGTAGTGAATTTTGTAGTGAATAGGTGGGTGAGGTAATATCCTTCATTGGACCAAGTTCTGCTGGTGACAGATGAGTTTACACAAAGCTTTCCTACTATTTGCTAATTTAAAATATTTTAAAAACAGGTGAATGAACAGTTAGTAGGATGAATTAGAAGCTTTCAACTCTTCTATGATTGCTTCAAATGCAAATTCCTAGGAAATCTGGAAAGAATGTCTGGAATGTGGTATTTCTAATTTACATATATACACATACAAGTTTTATATACAAGTGTTTTGAATCCTAACATCTATTTTGATTTGCTGTTACAGCCTGACCTGATGCTATGTCATACACTCCCCTGCATTTCCTCCCACTCTGTAACTTTCCTATCTTCTAAGCGTCTGACGAAGTGGGATCTTCTCCCACGAAAGCTCATGCGATAAATAAATCTGTTAGTCTTTAAAAGTGCCACAGGACTCTGTTGTCTTTCTACAATAGACTAACACGGCTACCCCTTTGGAACTCTAGTGTGGGTAACTGATACCGTTCAGGTAGCTGAACCTAGGGGCAATAAAAACAGGGAAAATAGTTTCACTGTGCGAATATCATTAAGCAGTTTTTAAGTGTAAGTACAACTGAGTGAAACACACAAGCCCTCTTTTGTACTTTTATAAAGGCCTTCAGTTCAACAAAGTACAGACCTCAGGAGAGGCTAGTGGCTGTAATAGTGAGCGGATTGTAAGCCCTTCAATTCAGGGACCTGGTCCAACTACATTTCTGTGGAAGTCTTAATTATATAAAAAAAATTTTTTTTAATGGGAATTATATAGAGTGACACCAGATTCTGCACTAATTTACCTCCATGTGCAGTCCTGCTGACCATAGTGTGATCTGCTTTGGGATAAATTGGTTTAAAACCCTACTCTTAGGATTCTTCTACATGCAAAACAGCACCAATTTAATTGAAAGTTTGATTTTAAACTGGTGCAACCTCCTGCATGAATACTCTTATTTTGGTTTAGCCCTGGTTTACATTCCTTTAGCTTGTCAATACATTTACAGGTGTAAACTAAACTGATAATTCCTATATTGTAAAGCTTGAAGGGACCATTGTGATGATCCACTCTGATCTGTCTAACGTAGGCCATAGAACGTCTCTGATTTAATCCCTGTTTGAGCTAGAGCACATCTCCTAGAAAAACAATCTAATTTTGATTTTAAAAAATCACCATTGATGGAGAAATTTGCTGTAGTTGTTCCAGTAGCTAATTAGCCTCATTGTTAAAAATTAGCACCTTATTTCCAATCAGAATTTGTCTAGCTTCAACTTCCAGCTAAATATTGTTACAGCTTTGTCTGCTAGACTAAAGAGCCCATTATTGATGTTTTGTTGCCAATGGAACAAACTGGAATCTGTTCACCCCATAATCTTTGTTGTTAAACTAGATTGAGTTCCTTCACTTTATCAGGCATATTTTCTAATCCTTTAATCGTTTTCATGGCTCTTCTCTGACTCCTCTCCAATTTATTAACATCATAACCAGTTTGAAACTGCTGTCAGAGTGCCCACACAAGAGTTTGCATCAGTTTAACTAAATTGCTTTTCAAACCAATTTAAGGGTATGTCTACACTTGGGTGCCATCTAATGTCGACACGGATATGTCTAAATAATGAAACCGGAGGGGAGTGTCCACACCTCACTCCATGCTTCGGCTACGTGTGTCCCCATTGGTAGCTATTACTTCCATTTTAGAAGTGTTGCTTTGTGGGTATGTGTCCCACAGTGCAACGAAGTGCTGTGGCTTGTGAGAAGTCAGCTGTACTCCCGTGATGCAATGCTCCCCTCCCCCTCCCTTCTCACAGAGAAACAGGAAATGCTTTTCATGCCATTTATCTGTGCTGCAGGGATGGAACCTGCTCAGCTCTGCAGTGTCATTGACGGCATTTCAAACGTATCTCAGCATATTCTACAGTATTTCCAGCAGCGCTGCAGGATCCGCAGTCACTGCGATGTTACTGAGGTTTCCCTGCTAGAAAGCACAGTTTTGCCATGAGCAGCAGTGATGCCTGAGCCTGCTGTCCCTGTGCACTCACTCCCCATCCCACACACACTTCTTGACACCCCCCTTCCCTTCTGTCACCCACATGGCACCAAAAATAAACAGATTGAAAACATGCATTGCTTTATTATGTTCACATTTCTGGGCTGGCAGCTGGGGAGGGGGCTGGGTTATAGACATTGTGTCTCTTAAAAGGGTTGTTGCAAAGTTCTGCCTGCATGCAATGGTGTGGAGTCAACCACATATTGCACCCTGCCCCTCCTCCTCCTTGATCGACGGTGGGTCGGACTGGCTACCACAACTTGGGGTGTGGCCTCCAGCGCCTGTAGGGGCAGTGGTTTTCAAACTTTTTTCCTCGGGACCCAGCTGAAAAAAAATCATATATGCCCATGACCCAACAATTTCATTTTTGAGCAATGCATTCCACTCTTTAGCAGTGGCAGCAGAGAGTGTCTGAGGGTCTGTGATCCAGCAGTAGGTCCTGACCCTTCGTTTGAAAACCACTGCTGTAGGGGGACCCTGTGTGAATGCTGTCCTTCCTGGAGCTCAACCAGGCGCCGCAGTTTGTCTGGCTGATACCACATGATCTGCAGCCAGAGGCGGCCTTTGGCTATTGGGGGCCCTAGGCAAAGGCATATTGTGGGGCCCCTTATAGACCTGTGGGGCCTTGTATAGGCCCATGGGGGCCCCCTGTCGCCAGCTTCAGCTCCCCGCTGCTATTCCTGGCCCTGCCCCTCCTCCCACACCCTCAGCTCACTTCAAGCCCCATCTCCCACTCACCAACCCTGGAAACAGGGGCCAGCTCCTCTGCTGGCTGCCAACCGAGGCAGACACGGCTTTTGGGGCAGGCAAGGGGGCCCCTTACAGCTTGGAGCCCTAGGCCTGTGCCTGCTTCGCCTACCCCAAAAACCGCCTCTCTCCGCTGCATTTCATGATCCTGTGCCTATGCTGCTCTTCCATCCTCCATGTCAAACTGCAGTTTCCCAGACAGGGAGAGCAGCCATGCTCTGAGCTCGGTCTCTGCTGCTGCCTGCAGAGGAGTGCATGAGCCCAGCGGGCATGTCATCCTGCGATTTACGTGTCTTCTTCCTAAGCAGGCTAAGGTGCTCAGTGGGAGTGTTGCATCCCAATGTCGATGAATCTCCTGTAATGAGCAAAAAATATTTCCCATTCTTAGGTGAACTTTTTAAACACTGCCAAACACCCTGCATTTTTATCTGGATGTACCATCTCCTACTCAGTGCATGTTGAAATATGCCATATACCTGTCACATATTAACATTTCAGAAAGAATCTTCAGAACAGGAGGAGCTGGCACCTGGGGAGCTATACTTATATTGGTGCCCCCCCCCCCATCACTGGCCGAACACTATGGGAGGGGTCTGTGGCCCCATGTCCCACTCCCCCCTCCCCCCCCAGCAGCAGCAGCACCCTGCAGGGTTGGAGAGAGACTGGGGGCCCATGTCCTGCTCTTTCCTGCTGTGGGGGTGGTGAGACAGCTGTGACAGGCTCTCTGTGGGTCCCTTCTTATGCCCAGGTCTGGGTTGGAGGATACCCTGGCTGTCTGTGAGCTATGGGCAGTGACACTCCAGCTCTCCCATTTCCCTCCAGCCTCCCATCCTTCCCTCAGAGTGTTCCCCCCACTCGCATGCGCCTCTTCTCCAGCCTCCTTCCTCCAGCTCCTAACCTCTCCAGCCCCTGATTCCTCTGCATCTCCTCATCCACCCTCCAGCTACCCCCTGCCCCCTCCCATCCTGTCCTGGTCCCTTCATTTCCTCTGGCCCCTCATATCTGTTCCCTATAGCCCAGTCCCCCTCAGCCCTCTCCAGCGCCCTTACAATTCTGGCTCTCAATAGTCCAGCCAGGAGCAGGCTGCAGTACATCTCCAACTAAAGGAAGACAAAGGGTGGTATGTGGGGTGGTAGCAGCCTGGAGCCAGTCCTTCTCCTGCACCTGAGGGGTGAGAAGGTCTCTCAGCACATTAGGCCATAAGAGGTTGAATACATGCTATGGGATACATCTTTGATGACTGCCTCCCCCCTCACAACTGAAATCCCAGGTCTCTGCACACTGTGCCCACCCTGCAGCCCCCAGGACATTCTCTCAACCCCCTAATAGCCTGTGGCTAGATGCTGCCCTCTCCCATGGACCACTCCACCCTAATGCCTGGGTTCCACTTCCTTTTAACCCCCTCTCCAGGCCAGAGGATCCAGGCTGCAGGCATGGGTCTCTCCCTGACCCTTGCCTCTGCCCCCACCGTGAGCCCGCACCCTGTCCATCGGTGCGCAAGAGAGCTGGATGTCAGTTGATACAGCAGAAATAGGCAACCCCGCCTCTCAAAACAAGCCCAGCCACCGAAAACAAGCCCGCTAATAGGAGCAAGGAAGAACTGTGTGTCGTCATCACCGTGGGACGTGACCGTGGGGGGCCGGGAGGGGGGCTGAAAAGCACGACTGGTTGCCCAAATTGGGCTTGTTACAAGCCAGACTGGGCTTCTTTTGGGCTTGTCCAGAAGTTTGTAGAATGGTCAAAGGAAGCCCGAAAACAAGCACAAACTGCCTGTGAAATTTAATACGCGGGTGGGTTTTTAGAAGAGGCCCAAATTGACTTATAATAGGGCCGCCTGGCAACCTCAGGTGACATAGCAAAGGTGCAACAGAACTGAAAGAACAGGGACTTCTGGGACAGATTCTGGAGGGAATTAACACCTCATTACACTGCTCTCCTTACACACGGCTGTGAAACCACATTGTTAAAATCACACTGAACCCTATGCCTCCTGCAGGGGTGGACAAGTTCCAAACTTGTAGCCGTGTTAGTCTAGGTCAGCCAAACAAACAAGGAATCCGGTGGCACTTTTAAAGACTAACAAATTTATTTATCACATGAACTTTTGTGGGAGAAAATCCCACTTCATCAGATACTTTGAAGATGGGGAATTTACAGAATGGATGGACACAAATCTGACATCAGAACCACAAACACTTCATTCTCCCTGACACCACTGACAACTTGTTAATAGTGGTGCTCAAACAAATGAGGCCTTGTCTACACGATCACTGTATTGCGCCTTAAAAATAATTACCGCGCGATAACAAGCACGGTGTACATACGTGCAACGGTGATGTTGCGCGTCAAGCGCCTTGTAGCGCAATCCAACAACCACTCCAACGAGAGTGGTAACAGCTGTTGCGGATCATCTGTTGCGCGTTTGCGCTTGTGTGTACGCTTACCGCGCAATGATTGGCCTCCGGAAATGTCCCAGAGTGCCAATCGAGGCCACTCTGGGACATCGGAGCTGTCAAATATGTCAATTACACTGCTCTAGCTGAGCAGTGAAATTGGATTATACAAGACACAAGTTGAACAAGATAACACTATTCTTTTCACTGCAGGGAACACTCCGGGGGCTACCCAGTCTCGTGTAACCCGCTCGGCCAACGCTTACCTGCTGGAGTGCCCCTTTTCATGATACCACTGTAGGATATTCAACAGTAACTTTCAAGGTAAACAGGGCTTTCCATTAAGAGTCCACACCCCCTCTGAATTCTTAATAGCTCCCATTCTTTCCCATTCTCGTGTTTCCTTTTCAGTCAAATTGTCATAACTGGCGGAGTTAATTTCAGGGAGGATTAGACTTCCCAAAGACAGTCACTAGTTGTCTGAGACCCGGCTGCAAACTTGGCAGCTTGATCCGCCAGATAATTTCCCATTGCTAGTTCAGTTTCTATTTTTTTATGGGCTGGGTGATGTACTATAGCCAGCTTTAGTGGAAGGTGAATAGCGTCCATGAGGGCTAATATTTCTGATTTATTACTTATTGTTTTTCCCGCAGAGGTTAGTAGACCCCTTTCCTTCCAGAGTTGCCCTGTGGCATGGCATACACCCCAAGCGTACTTAGAGTCGGTATAAATTGTTATCGCTCTACCTTTGGCAAGGTGACATGCCCGTGCTAAAGCGATTAACTCCGTTGCTTGAGCGCTAAGGTGTCCAGGGAGGGCCTCTGCCTCCACAGTGTATGAAGTGGTTGTGATTACATATCCGCTTCTTCATGTCCCGCTCTGATAGAAGGAGGACCCATCAGTGAAGAGGACTGCGTCCGGATGTTCCAAAGGAGTGTCCTGCAAATCCTCTCTGGGCTTATGTTGCGTCAGTGAAACCTGCAAACAATCATGTCGTGGTTCCTCTCCAAGCAGGTCAGGATGTGGCAGCAATGTTGCCGGGTTGAGTCCACTGCACCTTTTAAGAGTCACCTGTGGATCTTCCAAGAGAATTAGTTCATACCTAGTCATTCTCTGGTGAGAAAAGAACAACTGCGGATGCTGCAACAGATTTTCTAACGAATGGGCAGTCCACACCGTCACTGGTTGGTGCAATGTTACTGGCTTCACCTTTTGCATTAGCTGTGCAGCTGCTGCGAGGTCTCTCAGGCATTGAGTTTGGCCCCTCACGACCACATCCAGCTGGATGGACCAATAAGCCACAGGTCTTTGATGGGGCCCAAAGGCCTGAGTCAGGACCCCATTAGCTACTCCCTTCCTTTCACAGACATACAGATTAAAAGGCTGCTTGTAATCAGGTAGGCCCAGAACTGGCGCTGATGTTAAGCAATTCTTTAACCTGACCAAAGCTTGCTCCGTCTCTGTAGTCCATTTTATGGGTTCATTTTCTTCTTTGGTGGTAGCATCTATTAAAGGTCTTACTATTTCACCAAACTTGGGAACCCAGTGTCTGCAAAACCCTGCCATCCCCAAGATGCTTCTAACCTGTTTCTTTGTTCTAGGGGTAGGCAAGTCTGCGATGGCTTTTACTCTGTCTGGGTCTAGCTTACGATACCCTCCTCCAATTATCATACCCAAGAATTTTACCTCTGGCTGTCACAGCTGTACCTTGGATGGTGATGCTCGGTGCCCTTTCTCATACAGTTGCTGACACAATGCACGCATATCCTGTAAACATACTTCATAACTGTCACTTGCAATTAGTAGGTCATCAACATAAGATACCAGAACAGAATCACCCGGTAAACATATCTGCTCCAAATCCCGTTGGAGTGCTCTGGAAAACAGAGTGGGAGAACTGGATAGGCCCTGGGAAAGCCTAGACCAGGAAAGTTGCTTGCCCTCCCAAGTGAATGCAAACAACTGCTGGGAGGCAGGGGAAAGAGGTATGCCAAAGAAGGCATTCTTGAGATCTATTACAGAAAAACATCGTGCCCAACTCGGGATTTTGGTGAGTATTAATGAGGGGTCTGCTACCACTGGATGGGGATTAATCACACAAGAGTTTACCGTCCGTAGGTCCTGTACAAACCGATATATAGGCTTGTCTCCCTCCTTAGCAGGTTTTTTAACAGGTAGTATAGGTGTATTGAACGGTGATACACAAGGTACTAATATCCCCTTTTCCAAAAATTCCTTTATTTGGGCCCCAATACTTTCTTTTGCTTCCAGAGGAATAGGGTATTGCTTTATAGAGGGAGGAATGATCCTTGGTCTCAAAGGGATGTCCACAGGAGCCATGTGTAACAATTCCAAGCCCACAGGTCCTGTGTCTTTTTGCTGTGGTTCTAAAGGGACTGTTTCAACCACCCCTATTAGTAAATTCATTTGCCCTTCGGAATGAAAAGTAATATGAGCCTTCAGCAAAGGTAGCAAATCCCTCCCCACCAAGCAAGTAGATGTATCTGGGCTGTACACAAATCTGCCCTTAACTGACACAGGTCCGATCTGTAAGAGGGTAGGGTGAGTGATTGCCAGAGTCTGCTTCCTCAATACCCCTGACACATAGACCTTTTCATTAGATAAACCACTCGGTGGGATGAAATGTATTAATGACAGAGTTGCACCAGTATCAATTAGCAGGGATACCTCACGATTGCCTAAAATTCCTTTAACTTTACCCTCCATTCACCCATTCCCTTCCCACATGGCCATAACTCCGTCGGCTTATCTGATCTCCCTTCCTCCTGTCATTGTTGAGGGGAGGTAACAGACATATCCTGCCCCTGTGTCTGGGGTGGCCACAATTCCCCTGGGCCTCTAGGTCTTATGGGGCACTCCCTTCTCCAGTGTCCAGGCTGACCACAATAGTGACAGTTGCCGAGTGCTGGGAATTTGGGGAAATTAGCATAGGGATCTGAATTGATCCCACCTGGCCCCCGGCCACGGGTCATCCCTCGGCCTCTTCCCCGTCAGGGAAACCCATGTTCAGATTTAAATTGTTGGGCCAAGGCTGCTGCTAGAAGAGTAGCCTCATCTTCCTAGCCTGCTTCTTATCCTCCTTTTTCTTTTCCAGCTCCCTTTCCCTTTTCTCTTTCTTCTTATCCTCTCTGCCATCAAACACATTAATTGCTACTTGCAAAACCTTGTCCAACGATTCCGCTCTCCACCCTGGTGCTGACTCCAAAAAGTGAGAACGAATATCTGGGGCCGCTTGATCCACAAATAATGCTACAGCCTGTTTCTCATTCCAGCCATCACCAGCCATTCCCCCAAATCGCTCCAACATTTTTCTTAGCCTTCCTAGGTAATCACTCATAGACCACCGTAAATTTTCTGCCTTGATCTGCTGTCTTTCCTCCTTTCGGAACAATTCTCTTAACAAGATATTAACATCCTGTCAATTAGCCTTATAATCCAAACAAATTGCTCTAACCATTCTGCTAGCCTTTTCTGCATCCTCGTGCAATCTGGGCATTTTACTAGCCCACGCTATCAACATTCCAGGCTGCCATGGTCTGTGAACATGACTAATCACAACATCTCCCACAGACTCACATAAAAGGACTGCTTCTAGAGGTGCGATTAAAGGAACAGCCGGGAGTTGAGGAGGTGAGGGGTTAATGACCGGACGGGAGGGGGAGGGGGTAGAGCTGGGGAGCATAGGGAGGAATGCTTTCCTCAAGCACAGTAGCAGCGGGGGGAATACTCCGTTTAAAGTTTCCTGGCTTTTCCTTCCTGCTTAATTCCTTTTTTCTTGCAAATGCCCAATTATCCCACACATATCAATACTTAACTTGACTGGGATTTCGATCTTCTAGGACATTTTGGAGAGCCTGTAAAGCCGGCTCTCGGAATGATCCCTCCCAGGGCCATTGACTCCCAGTATATGCTGGCCAATTTTCCCTGCAGAGATTTATTGCATGCTTTTTGGATAGACCTGTTGTCCCATCTATCCTTTTCCAATTTTCTAACACCTCGGCAAGGGGCGTCCCCCGAACAATGCCTGAGGAATTTCCCATTGGGCCCAGCAGACCACTCTTCCAGGACTCGAACCTGGACTCTCTGGCCTGTCAAATTCCACCGGGACTCGAACCCTGGAATTTTCCTTCTGGGACTCGAACCCAGAATTAGTCTAGACTTTTCCCCTTCCTTCTGGGACTCGAACCCAGAATTAGTCTAGACTTTTCCTCTTCCTTTTCCTGCACAGTGCACAGGATGCAGACAGAGCCCACTTGCTTTCGAAGCCGAAGCCTCGGGGCGTCTTGACTCTGTCCTTAGTCCTGGACGGGGGGGCTTCCAGCTCCCAGAGCGCTCTTAAATAACCCAAAATTTAAGTCCAGAATTTAGTACCCCTTGGAGACTAGGTTGTACTCACCAGTCCGGGGCTCCCTCCTCTGGAGATCCTTGGAGTACAAAAGCTCCGTTTGGCGCGCCTGTGGATGTCCTTTGAGAGGGGCTCCAGACCGAAGAGACAATCAGCGAGAGTCCTGCCGCAGGTCGCCAGACAACTGTTATGGACGTGACTAGGGGGCCCCTCACCCAAGAGGGAGTCGCTCCGTGGCTTGATTACCTCGCGGCTTAAAGAAGAACCCGTCTCCTGTTATAAGGAAATTGATTAGAGTTTATTTAGCATCTGCAGATGGGTGACTCCAGTACCACGCAGGATAGGAGCACACCCACAGGCTTGTGTTTGCACATTTTATTGTTGATTAACCCCCTCAAAGACTGCCCAGGTACACCCCTTGATTATGACGTTGTCCAATTAACGATAGGGCGAATTTGTAGGTTTTCAGCTGCGCCTGGCCTGGCCTTTGCCCTTCTTGGTCTGGTCCTCATCATTTGTGTTTATCTTTACTTTTCCCTGAAGCAGGATGGCTGTTTTATTCTTTATGGTCTTGTCCTCATTATATATGTTTTCTTTACCTTATCACTAATTGATTTATGGTTTCCAGGGGTCTTTGTTTCTTTTCGAAGCAGGATGTTTGCGTCTCTTAAAGCTTCTCGGACCACAGAGGAGTACAGGGTTATAAGTTTACCTTCCCATGGCCTAAGGCTTCAATACTGTTGCTCACTTATGCTAAGCTAAACTATTATCTACTCATGCTAACATAGAATGTCTAAGTATCTTAAAATGGCTAAGTATCATAATTTCATAACAGGGACAAGTATTCTCGTGTATACAAGGCCTGAGTAACAAATCATAGCTTCAAAGAGAAACTGCAGAATTGGAACTGACATGTAAATTCGACTCTGTTGCCTCAGGGTTAAACAGGGACTACGGATTTTATTCTAACTACAACAAGTGGTTTGATCTCACCTTCCTCTATATGCTGTTCCCCAATGTTTGAATCCTAAGATCTATTTTGATTTGCTGTTACAGCCTCACCTGATCCTATGTCATACATTTCCCTGCATTTAACGTCCTCCCATTCTGTAAATTCCCCATCTTCAAAGCATCTGACAAAGTGGGATTTTTCTCCCACGAAAGCTCATGTGATAAATAAATTTGTTAATCTTTAAAAGTGCTGCCGGACTCCTTGTTTGTTTTGCAGGGGTGGAGTTACAAAGCTGACTTGCAGCAGCACTTAATTCACCTTTGCAGCCACATGAGTGCGTAAGCAGGCAGCAGAAGATCAAGGTAAGTGCTGTTAGGTCAATCTAAGCCCTCAGTGTAGACTAGCCCTAGGTAGGAAAAACTTGGGACTAAAGTGATTATGGCCACCGATTCACTTTTACTGCTGTCTCACTCAGGCACAATAATCTCCTGATATACTTGGTGTATAGACCAGGGTTGCACACAGACAGCAGGGGAAATGTATTGTAGTTTGAACATTTGGACTTAAGAGTACAATATTTAAAAGTTCCTAAATGATGTGAGAGCTAAAGTTTAATTTTCAAAAGTGATTTAGGCACAGAGGAATCAATCAGGGTTCATTTAAATCAATA
Source organism: Pelusios castaneus (assembly GCA_007922175.1). Taxonomy (NCBI): domain Eukaryota; kingdom Metazoa; phylum Chordata; order Testudines; family Pelomedusidae; genus Pelusios; species Pelusios castaneus. Next base: position 19,615,329 of record ML685780.1, on the reverse strand, counting down.
GGTGTTAGGCCTCTACATGCCTATCACTTCAAATTGGAATAAAGACTCCTAAATTACTTAAATGACTTATTCAAACTTACAAAGTGAGAAGTGGTAGAATCTAAGGTTAGAACCCAAAACTCTTGTCTCCTAGACTCATCCTCCAAAAACTTGACAACATTCCTTTCAACTAGATCCAAGCTTCTCCCAATACAAAATAAGAGATCATATAAAGAATTTACTTTAAAAAAAAACAACTCCTAACGATCTGGATTAGTATTTACAGAAGTGCTGGAATTCAGGATGACCAATAAAATCAGAAGGCTAGATACCGGTAAGTGAAATCTGCCTTTGACCGAATGGCACAAATCAGAGTTTCACCTAAAGGGCAGTGGGTAAAAAAGTAAGACCTCTGCACTCTGCAAACTTACCTGAGCAGTTACTTTATTAGCATGCATTTCTTTTTCATTTGTAACCATGCAAGCTTTTGTAAAATATGCAGAACAATTTAAAATCACTGGCCCTTTAAAAATATTTTGAAGGTCTATTTATTTGAAATATAAATTGCACATTTTAACTTGTTATCCTTTATTTGGAAACTCCTTCTGAACACATAACAGGAAATTTAAAAGACCAACAAAAATAACTTGGCAGCAAACCCACCAACCAAAACCATAAAAAGATATAAAAAACATATTCATGGATTTTTTTTCATCCATTCACATTGTGTCTTTTCGTGGTATATAGATGCCTGCAGAGCTTTCCAATGGAGAGCACTGGATGCTGAAAGATTACAGACAGGGAGGAATCTACAGTTAGGGTCTAGGCAAAACTCACCACCCTTTATAGTGCAGAATGCACTCCCCGGTGTGATCAGCCTATATGGCAGGCCAGTGGAAGAGGAGGCCAAGGCTGTGACCATGTTCTAGACCGCTCTGGGGTTGCAGGAAGCAACATCTGTTACAAGCCATGGCAGCAAGAAGAGAAGATGGCACAAAATCTGGCCCTCATTGTATAGATTGGAAGATATTCTGCTTTCAGTTAATACAGGTGCCACTCCAGGGACATCAGTGTGAGATGCAGGAGTTCAGCCCTTCACAGGTGGAGGGACTGCTGGATTCCTTGCTGGATTTGAGCCCTGGTGGATAGCAAGATGAGTCTCCCTCCTTGTAAATTATTTCTAGCCCTCTGCATTCTTTTTTCAGCATAGCTTCTCTGTTATAATGAAGGGTTTGGCCAGAACTCTGTTACTTCTTGTCAGTATGAGTTGGCAAAAGACTGTGGCTGCTGGCCCAGACTCCCTCCCCGCTGGCATGGCTCTATGTACTAGGAACCGTTGCCCACAATAGAATTGCTCAGTGATTTGTTCTCAGACTTTTGCTATTGACTATGAGGTAGCGTCTCCTGCTGGTTTCTAGTTTAAGGGCGTGCTAGTGGTTACTGTTTTGCACACAAAAGGCTGGAGTTAGAAAAATGCTATGTAATGTTTGGATATCTGTGTAATAACTTACATTATCTCTATATTTGTAAAGGAACAGAAAGGAAATTACATTCTAATATATGCATTTTTACATTAAAAAAACCCCACCCTTCTCAGCACTAACTGGTGTAATGTTTCATGGGGTTTAATTGTTTGAAATTTGGAGACGATGGAAGGGTGACTGGAATGTCTTTTCTTCACAGGCCAACCACTCACTGAACATGTAGTAGTTCTGCTGTAATATAGCAGGTTTAATTTCTGCTTTCCTTAACTGGAAACTAGATGTGCAGTGCACCCTTTAATATAAAATTTCAAGTTTTCTTAATCACCACTCATGGGTTGGACAAAAATAGCTTGCGTAGCTATGGTGGTTCCTAATAAAGGTGTAACAGTACAGTTCTGGGGATTATTATTTGTAGTACTGTAACACTTCAGAGCCCCATTTGTAGGCCAGGATCCCACTGTAAGTGGTGCGGCAGCAATTTGCCTATTAAGAGTGGACATGGTACCACTTCCATTGTATCGTGCTTTCATCCTTTCAGTTGATAGATGAGGTGAAAACCTGGCCTCACTGAAGTCATTGGGAATTTCGCCACTTCAGTGGAACCAGGATTTCACCTGTGAGGTCTATAGTGGGACACTGATTCTACTCTGTATTCATGGGAAAAGGGGACAAATTGGCTGCTCTCAGAGGTGCTGGAAGTAGGGTTGGTGGCATGCTGCTGCATCCCGTGGCTTGAAGTGGTTTCTGTTACATCCAGGGTTTTTTACAGTTTGATTCAATGGCTCTCAGCCCCACCTGCTATAAAATGATTCCAGCCCCCCCTCTCCCCCAGCTGCTACTGAGTTTTACGAGAATAATTTCTTGTTCTTTCTCAAGCCCTGATCACACTAGGGCTCGTAACAGTGATTGAAACTATGTTCAAACATGATTATAGCCTGCTGCTGCAATAGCACAGTTTGTGACCATATTTTAGGTGGCAAGCCATTGCCCTGATCTTGCCAAAGGGATCTGCAAAGAATCCTACTTCAGTTTGGAGTACCTGTGACATCAACTACACAAACCAACAGCTGAAACTGTAAAAAGTACGCCACCAATGCTGATATTAGTGATCCTCATTGCAGGTCCCTTTTCAGGGCCGGGATCCCTGTCATAACTGTTGTGACAATGGTGAAGAATAACCAGAATAGTCTACAAAACAAACAAGGAGTCCTGTAGCACTTTTAAAGACTAACAAATTTATTTATCGCATGAGCACAGGACTCCTTGTTTGTTTTGCTGACCTAGACTAACATGGCTACCCCCTTTGGAACTTGTCAAGAATAGTTTATGTCATTTAATACTGAACAAGGAATTCTGTTAAAATAAGGAAAATAGTATTACCCTGAAAACTTCTCTCTCTGCTGTACTGTAGACCTCACCATACCACCTTCCAAGCACCTTCCTACCTGACCATCTGCTATAGATTTAAAGAAACTGTCAATATATGGTTTCATAGATTTTAAAGCTGAAGGGCCCGTTCCATCATCTAGTCTGACTACCTGTATGAAACAGAGCATAGAATTTCACTCAGGTTACCTTTGTATTGAGCCCCAGTAACTTGTATCTGATTAAAATATGTCTTTTAGAAAAGTGTCACGTCTTGATCTGAAGTTATTAAAAGAAGAAGTAGCTAACACTTGGCTTGGTAGTTTGTTCTGAGGGTTAGCACCTCATTGTTAAAAATTGGTGTATTTTTAATTCGAATTTGTCCAGCTTTAACTTCCAGACATTTGTTCTTTTTATGCCTTTCTCTACTAGATTAGAGAGTTTTTTAGTACTTAATGACTTCTTGCTGTAAAAGTATTTATATGCCATAAACCTGTCATTTCTTGACTTTTTTTTTTTTTTTTTTTTAAAGTATCTCATTGGAAGGGAGCTTCTCCAGCAAGCAAATCAATTTTTGTAGCTCTTTTTTTTCACTCTCTTTAAGTATAATATTGTGTTTGGAAACTAATGTATAAATTATCTTAAAGGTCAGTCTAGAGCACAGTTTTGGCTAAAATGGTTGTCACTGACAGAGGGTCAATAGCAAAGAACATCTATAGCACTGGACTGGGACTCAAGAAACTTGGGTCCTATTCCTGGCTCTGCCACTAGCCATCTGGGTGACTTGAGAAAGTCACTTGAGTTCTCTGTGCCTCAGTTTCCTTGTATGTGAAATGGAGATAATGATAATGCAGCATAGTGCATTGAGACCTACTGATGAAAAGTGCTGTGTAAGAATTAGCCAGGTATCATTATTTACACAATGAAAATTTACTGTGGCACAATAGTGGTAGTATTGACTATTTTTTTTTAAAACACAATTGAAATGCTACCATAGTTCAAGCTGAACAAGGGCTGATTTCTAAGGTTGGAATTTTATGGTTTTCTCTCCTTTTCTTTCATGACTTTTATTCATTAGCCAGCATTTGTCACATTGTGTTATTTCACTGAGAGATCTTCAAATACTCAGCCTCAATCCAAGCAAACTATGCTTTCATTAAGCTGACAGTCTATCAGAACACATTTTTATTTTCTATCTTTATAAAAATCCATTTAAATTTGTTGCTGCCAGCTGTTTCTTTTATGCGGTGTAACTTCTCACATGCTTAATGGTACTGATTGATTTGACTCATTGTCCTGCATAATGAAAGCAGCGGGAGAGCTCATTTATGTTAATTACCCTGGTTCACTGGATCTCAAGGGATTAACACATGTGAGTGTGGCATTTATCTGACCAATTTTTCCTTTTAAACAATGCCCTGGAAAGTGGTGAGGAGTTTGACTTCAACAACTACAAATAAACTCATAGATTTTAAGGTCAGAAGGGACCATTGTGATCATCTAGTCTGACCTCCTGCACACTGCAGACCACAGAACCTCACCCACCCACTCCTGTAATAGACCCCTAACCTCTGGCTGAGTTACTGAAATCCTCAAAGAATTGTTTAAAGACTTCAGCCACATCTACACTGACAACAGCAAAGTTGCCACCATGAGATTGATCTTTCTGAATTGACTTAATAGTCAGTTGAGACATGCTAAGTCGATCCAGAAATCGATTTAGTAAAGCCAGCCCTTCAAGTGGCACACTGCAAAGAAGATGCTGCACTGAAGGGGAGTTAGGAGTTGCGTAACTCCCATTGACTGCCACTGAATTTTCCCAGCATTGTAGACTGGGCCTTCAAGTTACAGAGAATTTACTACATTTACACTAGTTTAAACACGTAATTGACCTGTGCTGCAGAGGAAGGGGGAAAAAACCCTAGGGTCTCTGCATATCTGACCAGGGGAAAAATTCCATCCTGATCCCAAATATGGTAATCAGTTACACTCCTGGCATGTGGGCAAGATCCACCAGGCAGATATCTAGGAAAGAATTTTCTGATGTGAGCCCTCCATGTCTAGTCTCACCTCTCCAGATGTTGGGGATATTTGCTCCTGTCAGTCATTGATGGGCCATATGTCATTCTAGGTTGTCCCATCATACCATCCCTTCCACAAACTTATCAAGCTCTGTCTTGAAGCCAGTTAGGTTTTTCCCCCCATTGCCCTCATTGGAAGACTGTTCCTGAACTTCACTCTTCTGATGGTTAGAAACCTTCACCTGATTTCTAGCCAAAACTTGTGAATGGCCAGTTTATATCCATTTGTTCTTGTGTCCACATTGGTGCTTAACTTAAATAGCTCCTCTCCCTCCTTTGTATGTATCCCACTGACATATTTAAGAAGTGTAATCTATCTCCCCTCAGCTTTCATTTGGTTTGGCTAAAGAAGCCAAGCTCTTTGAGTTTCCCCGCCTAGGGTAGATTTTCCATTCCTTGGATCATCCTAGTAGCCCTTTTCTGAACATGTTCCAGTTTGAATCCATTTTTCTTAAACATGGGAGACCAGAATTGCAGTTTTCCAGATGAGGTCTTGCCAGTGCCTTGTATAATGGTATTAACATTTCCCTGTCTCTACTGGAAAGACCTTGCCTGATGCATCCTAGGACTTCATTAGTCTTTTTCACAGTCATCCTGTGATCAACCAATATACCAAAACAAACAAGGAGCCAACAGACTAATACGGCTACCCCAGAACAATATACCAAGGTCTTTTTCCTCTTCTGTCACTTCCAACTGATAAGTCCTCGTGTGATACAGGTTATAGATTGTGCCTTTGTTGTCTAGATGGCACACCTTGTCATATTTTCTTGGGTAAATAATTGCACTGATGTTTTGTTTACATGTCCCTAGCTGGTTTGTGAAAATATCTTATTGTTCACTTTTGAATCCATGTGCACATTCTCACTGGCTGTTCAGAAGAGGCACAAAAATCTGCTTCCCATGTCTCAGTGAAAATAATCAATACATTGAGGTTAACCATTTATTTTTATGCCTAATCATTAATTATTCAAAGAATACTAATGCTCTTTTTCCATTTAACCTTTTGCTTTAGGTGATTAAATGCATTCATTTTTAAAATTGTATTTAATTTTTTACTACATTTGATGGTTTGCTAAAGAGAAGATTTAAACCGTCATCCAGGTAAAGAAGAGAAGGGTTGTAAATACCTACTTCAAACAGCTGCAACTGTCCTGATAACTGGATGACAAGTTGTGTGGGTTTGAAAAACAAAACACATTGCTAGCAAAATGTATGGGCGAAAAATCAGATTCTGTGGTGGGTTACAAGACAGCAAGGCTAAAAAGAAATGGAAATGGTTCAAGTGCATGCTGAAAGGACCAGGTGCTCCTTACAATGAAACAGTGTGGTGTACATTTGTATCACTAAGGAGAATTTCTACAGTTCAGATTTTCAGCAGTACTGGTAGGAGTCCTGCATGGCAGATGTATGCTTTTTTTTCTCACGTGCGCGCGCTTTCTCTTTCTTTCTTTCTTTCTTTCTTTCTTTCTTTCTTTCTTTCTTTCTTTTAAAAAACCCTTAGGAGAGAAGCTGATGTCCCCCATGGTGGCATCATATGCTAAGAAAATACTCCCAGTATAAAGAAGTAAACATCCCTAAAATTATATATGCAGCTAACCTAGAAGTGCTCTGTCTAAACTTAATATGGTCCAACTACTCGTTCTAATTCAAAACTATAGAAAATAAAGGAACTGTCTTCTGGTTCAATGGAAGCACATTTCCTGGAGAACTTGTAACAAACATCAAGCAATAAGAACCTCATTGCCACCCCAGGAAGCAACATTTTATACAGCATGCAAGACTTGCCCTGATGAACAGTGCTGCATGCACAGGGGGCACTAACCCAGCAAATCACTTAACCATGTGCTTAACAGATTAACTGTAAGCAGGTGAGTATTCTAGTCACATGCTTAAAGTGGTTTCCTAGTTTGGGACCATGCTGTGTTTCTGTTTCTCAAAGCACTTTACAAACAATAAATAGCTAATACACACAGGAGGAAGGTATGTATTGTAAATCTGAATCAACTTCAGTGTATGGACACTGAGTTTACATTGCATATGTGTGAGGTGAATCAAGCTTTTCCTTAATGGTGCTGTATATTTGGTCTTTTCCTGTTAAATCTGGTTTTATTTGTCTTATAAAAGAAGGCTTTGTGTGCATGGTGCTTTATGTCCTCTCTTATAGCATGTAAGTTTTTTTACTGCATGATATGAAATAAAGTCTCCTAGGTGAACTTGCAGAACTGTACAAAAGGGGAGTCTGTGGCTATAAACTTTGCCCTTTTTTACACCAGCAGGTAATAATTAGCTGGCTTCAGGCAAAGAGAGTCTCTGAGACTCACAGTAAATAGTAGAAGACAGGTCAAGGCTGCCAAAACACAGTCTGTGCTGCGTGGCACTTGTAAAGCTGCAATCCAGTCCGTTCCTGGATGCTCAACGTGGACAAAAATAGATTTTTTTTTTTCCTTCAGAAGCCAATTTAGAAATTCATGTCCAGGTTGTCAGTAGTTACAAAAATACATGCTGTATAATAACAGAAGGCAAGTGGAAATGTTTTGCAGCAGAGATTTAAAAGGTGGTGTTTTGGTGTGAGAATTGTTTGAACAATGTTATAAAACCAAAGGGAAAGAATTTCTGTATTGTGTCTGTACACAGCCAAAGTAATATGGGGCCCAGCATCTTTAAATGTACTCAGTAAGACTGAAGTCCACAAGTGCTCAGCACTTCCCAAAGTCAGGCCCAGGTTTCCATCACATAATCCTTTCCTTACTCCCCCTTTATTCATGGATCCATTCCCAAAGACAGCGAGAAGTTCTGATGATTTTTGTCTAGATAAACATCAGATTTCCAGAAACCACAGTTCAGGTCCTAGCTTTGGTCATTATATTCTCAATATGTATTTTTGTTTTCAGTTTAAGAAGGGCATCCCCTCTCAAGGGCTGCGTCTACCCTGGTAAATGAAGTCGACTTAAGCTTAGTTTAAGTCGACTTAATTTGCCCTGAGTCCACACTACACTTTGCTTAAGTCGACTGAAGCAGCTTGCTTAAGTCGACTTAATGAAAAATTAAGTCGACTTTATTAAACCACCTTTCTACTCGACCTAAGGCTTAATTCGACTTTTTAAAGTTGACTTAAGCCAGTATAGATGTGGGGTAGCCCTAAGTCGACTTAGGGCTACCCCAGGACTACACCAATGCCCTCCCTGCCGGCATGCCCCCCCAAAGGGCAGGGCAGGGCAGGGCAGAGCCCTGTGTGATGCTGTCTGGATTTAGGGAAGCATTTATGATATTATTTTCAATGGATATCTCATAAATGCTATAATCCATAGGAGCTATGTCATGTTTGGTATCAATAGAAAGGTAGTAATTTGCTGGGAATGATTATATAGTTTATGTCTAGGAATTCTATTTTGATTAGAAGTTAGGAATTTGATGTTATATCCATACTTTAACTTATGTTATTTTATTGAAATACCTGAGAGAGGCGGGTGTGTCAAACCATTGTGTCCTTAATGTTTAGGAATTTTCCAGCTACAATGGTCCGAGGGAGTGACCTGATGAGCCATTAAGGACATAAGGAATACAAGCATTGTGTCCTTAATGGCTCATCAGTTTACTCCCCTTTGCCCCATTGCACACAAGAGGTGCCACCCCCCTGCCACCGTGGACCTGCCCAAGGTCACCCTAGCCCCACAAAGTTGACCTAGAGCATCCAGTGTGGACGCTCTAAGTCGACTTTGTAAGTTCCCCTTTAAGTCGACGTTAATTTTAAGTGTAGACACACTAAGTCAACTTAACTAAGTTGACTTAAAGTCGACTTAGTTAAGTCAACTTAGTTAAAGTCGACTTAAAAGTGCAAGTGTAGACATAGCCAAGGAAAGTAAGCAAGCAAGCAACAACAAAGACACAAAATCCCTCAACCAGCATCTTAGGGAAGCAGATGAAAGGGATGAGAAAGATATGGCATGAGACCTTGAATTATTTCAGCAAAATGTTTTGGAGCTAATGCTTTTCTTTTTTCAGATTCCAATCTCAGATGCTTAGAATGTTTATAAATCTCCCCATGCTTTTTTTCATTAAATAAATAAATAAATAAAAATAAGGTGCCGGTACTCTGCCAGAGACCTAGAGCCACCAGCGGTGGTGGCAAGAGCCGGAGTGCACTGTTGTGAAAAAAAGGTGCCGATACTCAGTACCCCTGAGTACCATCACAAAAAATAAATAAAAAAATAAAAAAATCAGTACTCCCGAGTACCATCACAAAAAAAATGCCTGTACTTAGTTCCCCTAATTACCATCACACAAAAAAGATGCCGATACTCAGTACCCCTGAATACCATCACAAAAAAGGTACCAGTACCCCTGAGTACCATCATAAAAAAAGCTCTGAATCTGCTAATCTGTAAACCAGTGTCATAGGCATCACTGACATTAGCAAAGACGGAATGGGAAGGTGGATCCAACTTTTCCCTAATGCTTGAATTATTATCTTTGGAACGATTTGGAAGGATCCAATCTCCCAAACTGGTGTGCGTGTGTCTGGGATTTGGTTACATTACCTTTAGAGCAGTACAGATACCCTTATTAAAAGGGACATTTATTGATATACTCCTTCATTAGATTTGAAACACAGGCCTTTATTGAGGCATATGTTTATTAAAGTGATTTATTAATTTTTAAAACTCCTATTTCTACACTGTGTCCAGTTTCAGTAACTTTCTCACCAACATTTAACCCTGTGTAACTTTTTAGTGTCTTTGATACAAAGCATTCCCCAAAGATTTTGCAGAATTTAATAACACAGTTTCACAGGTCAATAATACACAGCAGCAGAAGGAGAGTGATTAAGAATCAGCAAATGAGGAAGAGAGGAAACATTTTCAGGTGTGATTGGATCGGGACAGAGCCCTGGTCTACACTTACCACCGTTTTCAGTGGCAGTTGACGGGAGATATGCAAGGTATGTATTTTACATACCTTGCATATCTCCCGTCGACTTCTTAAATCCTTCCTACACATTTTAGTAAGCTGACTGGAAATGGCATCCGGTTGGTGTACTGTAAGTGCGGTTACAGAGCTGGTGTTCCAACTCTGGTTTGGTTATCGATTGAGCATGTCTATACAGACACCTCAATCGAAAACTGAAGATTGCGCTGAGAGCGGCGACTTTGCTGCCGTCAGCATAGACTTGCCCAGAGAACTGTTGATGCTGACAGATACAGGAAGAGCTGCTGTTGCCAATACAGTTGAGAAGAGCTGCAGAGGAGAATGCATTTGCACGGCTAATGGCAAGTTTGTGTGACTGGAATGGAATGAGAAAGGAATGGCATTGGATGAATGCAGTGGACCTTATTCCTCATCACCCTGCACCAGGTATAGGGCATTTACACCCACTTTGCACTGGTGTACATGACACCACAAGCTGCAGAACAATTGCAAATCAGGCTCATAATTTACAGCAGGCAGTGGCACATGAACCCATTCAGAGCAGCACGTGGCACCCTCTGCAGCACCACAGAAATTGCCACTCCTGCCACCAAAAGCCACTCTGGTTGGCTTCTTTTGGGTGCGGCTGGAGTGTTGGGGGTCCCCACCATACCAATGCCCCACGTGCCATGGAAAAAAGATGCCTGAGGTGACTCCTCTCCACAGTGTGCCGCCGCCAAAAGTAGCCACTCTGGGCAGCTTCTTTTTGCAGCTTGCCTTGGGACCCCCAAGAGGAGCCACTTCTTTCGTGGCATGCCTTAGGACCCATGAACCCAGGCACTCTGCCAAAAGGAGCCATTCTAGGTGGCTTCTTTCCATGGCATGCCTGGGAAGTGCCCACCCCCACCAACTCCAGCCGTGGCCGCTGCTGAATTTTCAGGTGGCTGCCACATTTTTTCAGCAGAGGGGCCCATGGCACTGGCTGAGGGTCGGAGAGGAAGGGCCGCCACGGGGGGGGTCGACAGAGGTTGCCGACCCTGATTCACAGGTACATTATGAAAAGTAAATATGTAACAAACTGTGATGTGAGCCAGGCGCATTCAGTAGAGAGATTAGGGTCCCCCTGAAGTCAATGGGAGGTTAGACACTATTTCAAGAAGGCTCAGGTTTCACTTGAGATTAACATTTGACCTAAATTCCTATGTGAACCAAGGTTTCCGAAGGTGGAAAGCACTTTAAACCACTGCCCTTATAGCTGATGGGCTAGGGCCTGAGGCTTTGTCTACACTGACCTGCACTAGCGCAAGTCGCTTCTTACACCAGTGCACCGCATCTACACTAGGGGTTACACTTCTGCAGATACATTTCTAGAGCTACATCAGCGGCTAAAAATGCCAGTGTCGACAGCCCTGGCATCACCGTTGTCCTTCACTTTGTGTAGTCATTTATGTCAGTCAAACTGGGTGTAAAGTTCTACCAAAGCAGAAAGGTAGTTTTTTAGTGGTATGAATGAGGATTATGTGAGGTGCAGGACAATAGTGACTCTGGGGTTTTAAACCACTGGCTTACACCAAAGTAGCTGCAAAAGTGCAAGCCCTTAGTGCAGATGCGATGCACTAGTGTGGCTCATTCTGAGGCTAAGCCCCCAGTGTCATCATCAGCAGTTGGAATTAGATTTGGTTGCTTCCCAGTCTGAATTGCAGTATGATTTTCTCTTTCTCTCTCCATCTGCTGATTTTTAAAATGTATTTATAAAAGTGCTTCTGATGTGAGCAGGAGCTCTCGCATCCAAAGCTTTTGGGAGCAGACAGCAGATTGTTTGCCCAGACTGTACAGTGTGGGTGAGCCTGGGTTTCTCAGCTACTTGGAATGTCCCTGGAAAGTTGAGCATCACTCTCTTCCAAAATTCTGTTGTTCCCCCATCAGAGAACTTTTGTCCAAATGAGATTTTTATGATAGAAAAAAGGAAAACCTTTTATTTTCTAGGCAAAGGATGAGATTCTGGCCCCTTTTTTTAAAGCAGCTTTGACCTGCAAAATAGCCTTATTACTTAATGGCTACACAGGGATTCTCCTGGAGTAGGAAAATATCCAGGTGGCATTAAGCTAGCAATACTGGCTCTACACTAGGACCCCGGCCCCCTACTAGTCCCTGGGTACGGTGGTATGTGTTGGGATATGGCCAGAGGACCCTTGGGGAAGCTGTAGCTAAACTAGCTTTCAGTCGGCTTTTGGGAATAGGGAAGTGGGATGGAAAACCACCTTTGTGCCTCAAGCTGTACTGATTGCTTTTCTGCTGCAGCAAAAGATTTAATCCAAATACTTTCCTCTTCTCATTCAATCCGATTTACTTTCATCTGTTTGGCCCAGCACTGCTGCAGGGGAAAATTCAAATTCAAAGATTGCCTCGTAAAACACATAACATCATTTTTCCCTTATTCAGCTTCCCCCGATGTTCCCAGTTATTTGGGGGTTCTCTTTTGTAGGATGCTTAAACCGAATCAATATTTCTGTATCAAGAGACTAGAAAAATATACCCAGACTACTCTAAGGATGATCCAAGTGTTTCCTGTTCCATTCCCACTCAATTCGTTTTTAGATTATTTGTGCTAAATGTCTACCAACGTGTCCGGAAAAGCAGGATTTCCAAATCACACACAGGGTGCATCTACACTGGTAAATTAAGTCAATATAAGCTTAAGGTAAATAAAGTTGACTTAATGAAAATTAAGTCGACTTTATTAAACCACATTTCTACTCAACCTAAGGCTTAATTCGACTTTTTAAAGTCAAATTAAGCCAGTGTAGCCCTGGGGTAGCCCTAAGTCGATTTAGGGCTAACCCAGGACTACACCAATGCCCTCCCTGCCAGAGGGGGGCACAGGGGGAGCCTGGCATGCCCCCCAAAGGGCAGGGCATGTGGGCAGGGTGTGAAACTGTCTGGATTTAGGGAAGCATTTATGATATTATTTTGTATGTATATCTCATAAATGCTATAATCCATAGGAACTATGTCATGTTTGGTATCAATAGAAAGGTAGTAATTTGCTGGGAATGATTATATAGTTTATGTCTAGGAATTCTATTTTGATTAGAAGTTAGGAATTTGATGATATATCCATACTTTAACTTGTGTCATTCTGGAGGAATGCCTTAGACGGGAGGGTGTGAAAAACCATTGTCTCCTTAATGTTAAGGAATCTGCCAGGTGATATGGTCCCAGGGAGTAAACTGATGAGCCATTAAGGACACAATGGTTGTATTCTTTATGTCCTTAATGGCTCATCAGGATACTCCCTGGGACCATGGGATTAGCCCCATGCCCTGCTTTAAAAAATAAGGGTTGGGGGAGAGCAACTCTTTTCCCCCATTGGGATCCACATTCTACTGAGCATGCTCATTAATTGTTACTGAAGCCACAGTAGCTAAACAGTCCATTCCCCTATAATAAGAGGAAACCTTCCATATGTAAAGAAATATAAATTCGGTTCTTTGGGCAGTTTATGTAAGAATGACTTTTGGGTCATGTCATGAATTTTTTAAAATATGCGACTGATATTTATTGCAATATCTACTTTATTGTAATCCCCAGGCGGCTGCTGCAGCCAGCGGCTGCTGCTGCCGCAATTCACAGGGGCTAAAAACGGCCCAGGGGGGCAAATTGGAGGGGGTGGCCAGGGCATGATAATGGGGCAGAATTTTAGTGGCCTGTGTGGTGATGCACCTGGAGGCAGGAGTAGGAGAGGGGGCTGAGGGGCAAAATCAGAGTGTGGGGGGCCTGATCCGGTCTTAGTTCAGGATGTGAGACACTGCCAGTACGTGAGACAGCGCAAATCCCTGGCACAGGGGGGAGCAGAAGGGAAGACACTGACATCCCTGGCACTGTGATGGGATTAGCCCCATGCCCTGCTTTAAAAAATAAGGGTTGGGGGAGAGCAACTCTTTTCCCCCATTGGGATCTACATTCTACTGAGCATGCTCACACTCACTGAGCATGCTCATTAACATTTGCTGAAACCACAGTAGCTAAACAGTACATTCCTCTATAATAAAGAAGAATCCTTCCATATCTAAAGAAAAATAAATTTGGTTCTTTGGGCAGTTTATGAAAGAAAGACTTTTGGGTCATGTCATGAATTTTTTAAAATATGCGACTGTGATATTTATTGCAATATCTACTTTATTGCAATATCCAGGCTGCTGCAGCCAGCGGCTGCTGCCATGTTTACAGGGGCTAAATATGGTCCAAGGGGCAAATTGGAGGTGGTGGCCAGGGCATGATAATGGGGCAGAATTTTAGTGGCCTGTGTGGTGAAGCACCTGGAGGCAGGAGTAGGAGAGGGGGCTGAGGGGCAAAATCAAGGTGTGGGGGGCCTGATCCGGTCTTAGTTCAGGAGGTGAGACACTGCCAGTAGGTGAAACAGGGCAAACCCCTGGCACAGGGAGGAGCAGAAGGGAAGACACTGACATCCCTGGCACTGTGATGGGATTAGCCCCATGCCCTGCTTTAAAAAATAAGAGTCAGGGGAGAGCAACCCTTTCCCCCTTAAAATGGCCAGCACTGCCCGGCCACTGGCTGGGAGCCAGGCCACAGCTGCCTGGTCCCAGCGTGCAACTGGGAGCCCTGCTGTGGTCTCCCGCATCTCCTCCAGTCCCAACCAGGGCTCCAGGTGCTGTGGGCAGGGCTGTGGGCTGACATGGCGTGGCTGGGGCGGGAGTGTTGGGGGGGTATGGGCTGGCGTGGCATGGCTGTGGGGCATACTGGCTGCAGGGGGTGGCCATAGGCAGCATGGCATGACTGTGGGGGGCTCCCGTGGGATGTGGGGGGGGGGGCATGGGGCGGCCCCGCCCCCGGGGGGAAAGGGGCAGGAGCGTGGGCCATGCTGTTGCTGAGGTGCACACACCTGCCCGCAAACTGGCCCCATTCATGGTCATCCAACCGCCCTGCCTTTAAAAAAAAAAAAAAAATTCAATTTTTTTCACGTTTTTAAATTTTTTTGGCTCAAGGGCTGCAAATATAACTTTTACAACCCTGAAGGGCCACTAGTCTATTTAATTAAAAATTTTATTTAAATTTAATTAATTGATTTTGATTATTTTTAATTAACATTTAACTTGAATTTAATTAATTTAATTGTAATGTATATTTAATTAAATCGACTGGTGGCCCCTCAGGGTTCTAAAAATTATATTTGTGGCCCTTGAGCCAAAAAGGTTGGGAACCACTGATATATGGTAGGTATGCCCACTTGAAATACATTTAAGTCAAATCTGTGTTGACCTTCTTATGGAGGAAGCCCCTAGGGAAGAGTGTAATTCAGTCTCCAGGCTTGCTGAATCCTGATCCTCTCTAGAAATGGCCATCCTGGATTCCAAGCAGTGCCAGTTGTATACAGAGGCCACCAGATAATGGTCAACTACCACTCTGGAAAAAATTTGAATTGCTGACCTCAAAGGGAAAGAATCTATATCCCATTATCAGTTTCCCACTCGATAATATAATTTTAAAGGTCTTAGGTCAGAGATGTAACATTTTTTAGATATTATCTGTCTTAAAAATAAATCAGCAGGATTTGTCATTTTGATTACATCTCTGCTTTTATTTCACAGCGCTGCATTATGTACTAGTCAGGGTATCCGCATACTGTAGTGTTGACATATATCTTGGTTGCTTTCATTCTTTGCAAAAATTGAAAGTCTCTTCCCTTCACTACATATGAGATTTTTCATTATGTGAGAGTGAATGTACAATTAAAACCTAGCAGTGAAATCAGAGCTCACTCAGCCTATCATAACACAAATCTGTTCTTTTCTAATAGCATTTTCTGGTCATTGCATCCAGTATATATCTCTATAGAAGCTCCATGAGGTTAGCCTCTAGTGGTATATAAACCTTTGAAATCTATAATAGAGACACGGGGCTTCAACAGGATAGTGTGTAAAAAAACTTACAAACTTATTTATCCTGTTGTAAAACCAGAATAACACTAGTGAAATCAATGGACCTACTCCAGCTAGAGAGCTGGATCTCTTGTGATGCTGAACACTTCTTGGAATGTGCTGCTTACCCTTAACTCCCAATGAGTTGAAGGCACTTGGGCTATGTCTACACTTGTAAAGTTAAGTCAACTCTGTTAAGTCGACTTAACAAGGTCGACTTTAAGTCCACTTAAAGTTGACCTTGTTAAGTCAACTTAACAGAGTGGCTACACTTTAAGACAACTTAAGTCAACCTTGTTAAGTTGACTTAACAGTAGACATAGCCATCCACACTGGCTTTAAGTTGACTTAATAAGGTTGACTTAGCACTATTCCCTGTCCACACTGGCTTTAAGTCGACTTAAGAAGTCGACTTAAGGCTTAAGTCGACCTTCAGAGGTGGTGTTATTAAGTCGACTTAAGCTGTTATTAAGTCGACTTAATAAAAGCCCAGTGTGGACGCAGCTTTGTGTAGGTCGACTTAAGCATCCTTAAATCGACCTAAGTTGCCAGTGTAGATGCATCCTTGGTGTCTTGGTATGCTGTGAGAGCTGTCCAAGTGTGCTGTGAAATTTTGTACAAAGGTAATGAAAATCAATGTAAAACAATCATTGTTTCATCTTAGACAATATTCTCTCCAACCAAACTTACAACTCATAAAACTCATGAAAATTAATCATCAAATTAAAATTCTCAAATGAGAACATTCTAAATGCAGGTGGCCAAAGGGCAAAATTGAGATGATGTGCATTTTTTCCTGGTAGATTTGAAACATCAATGCATTTGATACTTCTTTAGCTTGTTGTATGCACAATGTTGCAAACCACACTAGTAAGACTGTAACCGTAGTATATGTAATTAACTCTGACTTTTATAAGCAAGAAATTCAACTGAAAAAAGTGGGTGTGCCTTGGAATTGTTGGTCTCACTGAAGCGTGCTGTTTTACTGACAAAGCTGGGAACCACTGCCGTACCATATACATGTGGTTCACTGACAGCGTGTTCCCTCCCAGAAACCTAATTTAGGGGCTTATTAGCCATGTGTAAAACTTAACTTTTTAAAAAAAATTCTTATGTTCCAACCTCCTCTATGCAAAAGGATTAGTAACTTTATTTTTCGAAGCTTATTAGATCCTTTAAACAATGAAACCTCTCTCTTTGGAATGAAATTTCACCCTTCCCAGCACAAAACTCAGATAATCAAGCTTTGTGTGGAGGAATTGTGGGGACAAAGGCCAAGAGGCTGCTGCTTCAGTGTGTAGAATGAAATAATGTCACCTACCTGACTTAACAGATGGGAAACTGGGTAGGAACTGCAGGGTGATGGACAGCTCCAGAAGGAAGGAAGAGGTGGAGGAATCATACACCTCTTTTCCTCCAGGGATTCTCTGCTCCCACATTGACCAATCAGAGGGAGATGGCTGACTATCTCCTCATTTCTCTTCTCCCCTCACCCTTCATTAATTTAAACCCTTGCCTGAGTCTTTTGGAACTTCTTGCTTCATTTGATCTGCCCTCTCTCCCCAATAATTGTAGCATACTAGCTGTATTTTTAGGAAACTGTGGGTGTGACTGATTATCTATACTGGGGGTCAGGAAGGAATTTTTTCCACTGGGGCCACCTTGGCTGAAGTGTGGTGGTATTTTTTTTCACCTTCCTCGCTGCATCATGAAGCTAAGTAGCGGTAGGGTTGAGAAATTAACATTAGCAACCTGTAAGAATGTTTAGTTCATTGCAACTTGGGGCCTGTGACCAGTGCAGAGAAAAGGCCAAAAGGGCCAATGCCCAGAAGAGACCTGGGATTTTGCTGGGGAACCTTGTGCTTATGGGAGACGCGAGACCTGAAGTTTTCACAGACAGAGATCCCTCTCTGATACCTTCTGTCCCCTTCACAGGGGAGGGTGAGAGGATTCAGAAAAATGAGCTGAATTCTAGCGATAGGCTGAGGAGTTATATGGTGGGAGCCTTTAACATCTGCATGGGACCCACTGAAATGCCTACTCTGAGGAAAATGGGGCAGATAACACCCTCCCATGTGTTAAATTAATAATATTGCAGCCTGCTGCTTAAATCCAGCTTTGTATCTGTCCTGCTCACCTGTGTGCCGTAACCAACAGCCTCTACCCCAATACATCTCACAGGGTGGCAGCATCAGGGCTGACTGGTTGGCAGCCTGTGAGCATAGAGGGAGCCACTTAGTATCGGGGCAGAAGGTCAGAGATCAGTTCAGGCCAGATCAAAACCACAGAGTCAGAGTCTGTTACCAAACTGAGAGCATGAGAGGAGAATCAGGGCTGGACCAAGCTATGGTCTTTCACTGGGATCATCAATGTTCTTTCTTGAGCTGGAGACAGTGGATCAGGGTCAGGAGCAAAGTCTACAGCAATAGCCAAGCGTCTAGGGTGAAGGCGAGCTGCGGCAAGTAGAATCTAAAGCAGAAGCACATCAGAGATCTGCATTGCTCTTAGAAATGGCTTCCTGGTTTATATGGGGAAGGCAAGCCAATCAAGATATCACAGAGGGTTGTCACTCATACTCTTGAGGGCAGGACTTCTTGCAGAGCTTAGTCGCTCAGTTCCTATTTGTGACGTTCCTGACTGGTGGTGATGAGGAAGCAGTACCTGCCTTGTATCCCAGCACACACCCAATCCCAGGCCACTCGGATCTGTATTGCCATGGATGTCATGTCTCTTCCTCCGTTAATGACCAGAGCTTACCTATGAGCCAGCGTGGGTGTGAGGTGCCATGCACAGCAACTTCAGGTCCCACAGTGGGAGGTTCATCTGTCCTGCCTCATGGTACAAATGCAACACTATTGCAAGGCATCAGCAGCCATGTAGAGCAGCTGTTGTGGCTGTACAGGTCAAAAAGATCACCCTCTGTATTGGAAGGTGGTGCAGTGGGTGGTTTTTGAACAGCAGTACAGAATAGGCAGCTGTAGCTAACAGCCGGCTCTGTTTTCTGCAGTGTTACACCTGTACAATATTTGAATGAAAAGAATTTAATAGTTAAATAGAAAGTCTCCTTGCTTTAGTGAGAAAAACATCACTGTGGTGAGGAGAGCCTTACATGAACCCTAAATGCCCTGAGGATGATGTAACTTAGGCTGGTGCTGTGCAGGACCTTGGCTATCCTGGAATCTGGGAAGAACAGAGCTGATTTAAAGCCATCTTTCTACCCCCATCTATGCTTCTGCTGAAAGCACTGTGATGGAGGACCTGAAAATAGGGGCCCTGGGATCTGAATTTTGATCTTTGAAAATAACTAATGTTTTACCTCCACTTCTAAATTTGCCACAAATTCTGGGGGTGGCATGGGTGCAACAGAGGGCTGGATTTAACCCATAGAATGTTTAATAAGCAAGGAGGTAATAGATAAATCTGGTCAACATTTTGTTGTTGAAACTTTTTTTGGGGGGGGGACAGAAAAAGGGATTTTTAGTCAAAATGAAATGTTCATTCTGGTCAATTATTTTTGGCTGTTTTGAAATCTGAAAACTAGCACTGAAAGTGAGTTCTAAAAGCTGAGAAAAGTGTGTTGGGTTTTAGGGTTTTTTTTGGTGAAACACAAAAACATTTTAATCTTTTAGAAAAGCTGTTTTTTAAAAAATTATCATAAAAATAATTTACATTTTTGACCAATTCAAATGATGGCATTTATTTGTCTCTTTGGAATGCTCCCATATTACCGATTAAGAAACTTCTTTGCCTGGTGCCTCTGTCTTGTGATTTTGTTCCATAAACTTACCATCCATGGTAATCTCAATTCACTGTATTTAAAGTCCAGCGAGTCTAGTGAGGCTAAATCCAATTTGTTGTAACGCCATTGAAGTTGGTGGACAAAGTTGATACCTGGAATTTCAAAGAAAATTAGGTCCAACTTCTGAGCTCATTTGTAGGACAGATCATATGAGAAATTGTTGCCATACTGGATAGCCCTTTCTCTCCTGACACGCTGGATGGTCTTGTGTTCGTTTTCCTGTTGTGCAGCCATATTTCCAGTATTTTGTGAAAGTCACACAGAGTGCCTCAATTGTGGTTTTTGCCTCAAGAAACAAGAACTTAAAAAAAAAAGGGGGCCAATAGCACTTACAAGGTTGCTATCATATAGTGAGATAGTGTTTATACATAAGTTTGGGGCTTGAACAAAAATCAGTAGTGCCTTCTCTTAATTTAGTTTGTCATATGCGAAAATTAAGAGTAGGTTGGGGTTTTTTTTCTGACAAATGCCAAACTAAGGATGCAGCTACATTCTGTAGAAGCTGTGCCAGCAATTATCATCTGGAAACTGTTACTGCTAATGATAGATTCTATAGAAATCTCTAATGTATGAAAACATAGAACATACAATGTTTGTGCAGACTTAAGTGAAGCCAAACAGAATTCCCAGACACTTTTGACACAGCTGGATAGAGGATTGTTTGTGGGATGTGAAAAAAAAGCTTAACATTTGGTGGTGGCAATTTTCAAGTACAGTAGCATACATCCAGAATAGAAGATGCCTTTACATTTTAGGCTAAAAAGACAATCTGAAGGGCTATGAAATTTCACATGCTGATGCCTTCTTAACTGTTGTACCAGTGAATTCTGCGATTCGTGCAGCACCTATATCGTGGTGCTTAGCACTGTTGCTGGGAGCAGGGGCTTGTGAGTCATTTCCACATGCAAGGCACTGTATTATGGAATGGAGTTAGAAAAGCTGGTACAGCCACTGTTTTTGTGGGTTCTGTCCAGAGTGGAGAGAAACTCATGCAGATTGTACAAGTTCATCTGGGATTGAGCTAAAGACTTTCTCCAAGGTTTCTTGCAAGTGCCCGCTACAAGGGACTATTGTAAAATGCCTGAGATGGCTCTGGTGTACATGCAAAACATTGTACAGGTGTTGCAAGCTCATGAAGTCCAAAGAAACATGGGTGGTTGTTTTTCTTGTGGTTTATTTTTTGCTTAATATAAACAGGCTCTTTGTGCTCTGGGACCCCATTCCTTGAATACAGCTGGAGAGAAGAGACCAGTCAGCCAGAAGATTAGTTCCTAAGAGGGGAAGAAGGAAAGAACGTATGGTTTTGTTGTCATTGGAGTTGAGGACAGGGAGAAATGGGATAGATTTTACCTCAGTGTCGCAAGTCTAAGTCAACTCTTTGTCTCCTACTTAGGGTTGACCTTAACTACCTATTATCATGTAAAACTTCTAGTTCGCTTCCTCACTGTACAACCACACCTTTTTTTGCAGTGAAAACCTAGCTAGAGCAGAGTACAAGTGTTGAAAGGAAACAAACAAAATTTTCTGTGGGCATATGATGGGGTGGGCAACCCATACCAACCCTGAGAAGGTTAACAAGGGCTTGAGAGGCCAACTAGGTTATCTGGCACCACCTGCAAGAGATGGGGCAGTGTTAATTAAGAGAGAAGTCCAGTAGGTACAGCTGGGACAGCACTATAAAGCCAGAAGGCTGAAAGCCAATGGGGTTCTGCAGGGGAAAGAGGCTACAATCATTCTCTAGCATGAGAGATGCTGATAGGGGCAAGGAGAAAATCCTGGGGGTGAGTAAGCCCTGAGATCCTGCTCTGGAGTAAGGAGTCTAGCAAGAGGCTAGGTGGGGGTGGAGTAGCCATGGAGACTAGAGTACAATTTTACGGTAAGCCAAGAAATAAGTGAGGGAGGAGAAGAGAGGCTGAGTAGGAAGGAATGCAGGGAAAGAGTAAGAGGGATAGGAACTGAGCAGACCCAGACTGCTGGTTATTGAGTTCCTAGAATGATACTTGATGTAAGTGGGTGGACCGGGATTCCCCTGACAGTCACTGGTATAGTGGCACTGAGCCCTAAGCTGTGGCTGAGCTCTATCTGGAAATGGCATTTGGACAGTGATCCTCTTAGATTTTCTTTTAACTCTGGATGATGTGGACTAAATGGGGAACTGGCTGGAGGGCTCAGTTACCAGAGCAACTATGCAAAGTAAGCAGAGAACAGAAGGGAACACCTGATGCTGTAAGAGCTACTTTCCCAGATCTAGATGTAAAGAGGTGCACTACTGGTGAGTGGGAACCCCGTTATAGGGTACCGACAGCAATTTGGCTCTGATTGCAATAAGGTAACCCATGTGTAATGCGCTATTCCTCTTATTTCCTCCAAATTCCTTCCCTCCTGATGAGAAAGAGAATTATGCACCTGTTTAGGTATTTGTAACAAGGCTTCCAGTGATGCTGAGAGCATGGCCACTTGAATGGGGTGTAGGGATTTAGAAACAAACAAACAAACAAGCAGGATGCTTGAAGTAAGATTTCAAGGGTGTAATTATAATAGGAAAAAATAAAATGCAATATTTTATTTAAATTGGTATCTTGTCTCCAAAGTCCTTCCCTCTATATTTAACCTAACCTATCCAGCTTCTTTTTAATATATGTTCCTTATCACTTACCATCTAAGACTACTATGAAAGAGTTTCCTAACGTTTTTGGATTCCTGAGAGAGAAAGTCTTTTCTTGAAGGGGATCATAGGGAGGAATGGAGTCTTGTTTCTCTTTAAATGGACACATGCAGTCCTATTGATTGGAGATAGGCCAAATAGACACAGTTAAAGTTTGGAACAGGATTAGGTTCTGGCTAGAATTCAAAGGTAGGGTTCAAGACTAACCAGAACTGAGGTTCAGGTTTAGATCTGATGACTGTGAAGGATTAGGAACTTTTAGACCCAAGATGATGGAAAGCTCATGATATCAGCTGCTCTAGTATGATTTTTGGCTGCATTTTACAATGGATCTGGAAAACGGACCCTTTCTAGATGTAACCCTCACACAAAATGGTGGGTTCATTACTGAGAGCTCAGCTATAGCGTGTGTGAGTGAGTGTGTACATTCAGAACTTGACTATTGTTCAAATCCAGATCAACTAATGATGCAGAGAAAGAAATGTCAGTCCACTCCAAGATTTACAGAGGGATATAATTAATAAAGGGTTTATTTGTTTACCTTTTTTTAACAGGTTATAGCTGCCACATCCACATTTTATAACTGAGATGCTTAAAGGAAAATACAACACATGCTTACAACTGAAAATTATGGAAAACTCAGCACACATTTACACTACAATGGCATAAGTACGGAGTTGCAGCTGTGCCATCATAGGACACCGACTACATTGATAGAAAGGGATTTTCTGATGTCATAGTTAATCCACCTCTCTGAGTGGTGGTCGCTAGGTGAGAAGAATTCTTCTCCTGATCTAGCTGCATCTATGATGGAGGTTACGTCAACCTAACCATGTTGTGCAGGGCATGATGTTTTTCACAACCCTGAGCAATGTCACAAAGTTGATCTAAGCGTTCTAGGTGTAAACCAGCTTTGCTGTCAGTGAATCGCTAAACATGATCGTTGTGAGAAGCTGCAGTGATCAGCAATACATTTTTCTAGTTCTAATGAGAGTAAAATAAAGCTGTCTGCTTTATGCTTCAAAAGGTTCAACAGTTGTTTGTTCTATATGTATCCTAAGTCAATAATCTGAGTTTGGCTACAGTGTGCTGTATAAAAGGAACCAGATGAAATTTCCTCTAGAGTTGTTAAAGGCTCCTCTCCAGCAAAACTGCAGAAAGAAAGAAATGTGAAACAATCTGTTGTCTAGTGCTGGATAACTACTTCAGCCAAAATGTTTTGACCACACTAGCATGGGAATTGATGGGGAGGGACAAAGAGAGGCTAAATTACCCTCACTTTGGCTTGAATGTTTGTACTGTATTTTATTGCACAATCCAGTCACCAGTATTTCTTTGTATTTCTGGGAAGTCTGCTTTTTTTGAGTGACTTTACTGTCTCTTTGTACCATCTGTGGACACAAAATGCCATGCATGACTAGAAGTATCCATATTAAGAAAACTATACTGACGAAGTGGGATTTTCTCCCACAAAAGCTCATGCGATAAATAAATTTGTTAGTCTTTAAAAGTGCCACTGGACTCCTTGTTTGTCTTTGGCAAAATGCAGTATTTGGTTGTGCAACCTTCAAAAAGGCCTTTTAATCATAAAAATGACACTCACACTATTAATACCTCATTCTACTTGAAACACCACAACCACAAAAAAAGTAAACCGGTGTAGGGGAAAAAGTAAAAAACCCAATCTCCACCACACTAAAAGTAAATTAATAATTAAACTCACCCTTCCCAAGTGGATAAATCCAAAAGGGAGTGGTGCCAGAAACTCCATGAAGTCTTCCAGGGAACTTGGTTATTACTGTTGATTTTTTTCATGAGAGGCACTCAGATTCTATAGTGATGGACAGCAGTACAAAAATCCTAAAATAAATAGATACAATATAATGATTCTGGTATTAGATAAATATATATATTTGTACTGCATAAAGTTCCTTGGGGTACTGACAAGAACTTTGTGCCTATGTGTACACTGGCAAATTAAGTTGGCTTAAGGAGGATTAAGTCGATTTAAATTAAGCCGTGTCAACACCAGGCTTTCATGAAGTCGACTTAAAAAATTCCTTAAGTCAACTTAATGAATGCTTAAGTCGACTTACTAAGAACCGCAGGGTAGGTCAACCTAATCCTTCTTTAGGTCGACCTAAGCCCAGCGTGCACGTTTAAGTCCACTTTGTTAAGTTGACTTAATAAGGTCGATTTTTAAGTCGACTTAAAGTTGACCTTATTAAGTCGACTTAACAAAGTCGACCTAACTTTTTGTAGTGTAGACATAGCCTGTGGTCAATCGGATCCATGCTGTATTTACAATTCTTTTTCTAGTTAGCTCTTGCTTCTGCAAATGAAAAGAGTTAGGGTATATACACACGATCACTTTATTTATAAGCCAATTGAGTACACACGATCAATTTCTCTGTTGCGCGGCAACACCCTCTTGCCGCGCAACAGTTAAACCACTCAAAAGGAGAGTGGTAGCATTATCGCGGAACAGCTGTTCTGCGGTAATGCTGGTGTGTACTTATTTTGCGGAATAGACAGCCTCCGGAAATGTCCCAGAGTGCCAATGGAGGCCACTCTGGGACATTGAAGCTGTCAAATATGTCAATTTCACTGCTCTAGCAGAGCAGTGAAATTGAGTATTTTTGGGAGCTGCCCAGTTTGGCAGCTCTCCTGGACTGTGCTAGGGGGCTGGCGCGAACCGGCTGCCCATGCTGGTTCGAGCCAGCCCCGCAGCTCAGCTCCTGGGCTCCGGTTGTCGGCAGGAGC
>ML685780.1:19540148-19581457 GCA_007922175.1 Pelusios castaneus | reverse complement strand
CCCCCCCCCCCCCAAGCTACTTTTACGAGACCCGGAGCTACACCAACCTGTAACCCCACCCCCATCTTTCAGGTTTCAATAAAAACAGTAACAAATACTTTGAAGAATGCATTTATTTATACACATTATTGAAATGATCCTAAGGTGCACCTCATGCGTCATGGAACTTAACTAGGGAAGGGCATCATTGAAATGCTCCCTGAGTGCCTCCCTTATGCGAGCAGCTTCTCCTTGTGCCACCCTAATACTCCTAGTGGCTGGCTGCTCGAATGCTTCCTCGAGGCGCTGTGCCTCCGTAGCCCACGTAGGGGAAAACTTTTCTCCCCTACTTTCACAAATGTTATGGAGGACACAACATGACGCAATCACGGCAGGGATCTGGTCCTCCGCCAAGTCCAGCCTCCCATACAAACAGCGCCAGCGCCCTTTTAAACGGCCGAAGGCACACTCCACAGTCATTCTGCAGCGGCTCAATCGGTAATTGAACCGCTCCTTGCTGCGATCAAGGTTCCCAGTGTAGGGTTTCATGAGCCATGGCATCAGTGGGTATGCTGGGTCTCCGAGGATGACTATGGGCATCTCCACCTCCCCCACTGTTAGTTTTTGATCAGGGAAAAAGGTGCCCCCTTGCAGCTTCCGGTACAGACCAGTGTTCCTGAAAATGCGGGCATCATGCACCTTTCCCGACCACCCAGCATTGATGTCCGTGAAACGACCCTTGTGATCCACGAGTGCTTGCAGCACCATGGAGAAGTAGCCCTTCCTGTTTATGTACTCCGTCGCGAGATGGTCTGGAGCCAAAATAGGGATGTGTGTGCCGTCTATGGCTCCCCCGCAGTTAGGGAATCCCATGGCAGCAAAGCCGTCCACAATCTCTCGAACATTGCCCAATGTCACTGTCCTCCGTAGCAGGATGCGATTGATGGCTTGGCACACTTGTGAGAGGGCTAATCCGACGGTGGTCCTCCCGACTCCAAACTGGTTTGCAATGGACCGATAGCAGTCGGGAGTCGCCATCTTCCATACAGCAATCGCAACACGCTTCTCCACGGTTAGGGCTGACCTCATGTTGGTGTCTTTCCGTCGCAGGGCAGGGGCCAACTCTGAGCACAGTTCCAGAAAGGTTGCTTTCCGCATTCGAAAGTTCTGTACCCACTGCTCATCATCCCACAGCTGCATAACAATGCGATCCCACCACTCGGTGCTCGTCTCTCGTGACCAGAAACGGCGTTGCACCGTGTGCAGATGATCGGTGAAGGAGCTGAGCAACGCGGTGCTGTTGCTCTGCATGGCATCGATCAGCCCCTGCTCCTCGGTGTCCTCATCTGACTCGGAGCTCATTGCGTACTGAGCAACAAGCCGAGATGTATTCAGAATGTTGAAGGCGACAATGGAGATCATAGCAGGATCCATGCTGTCGCTGTTGCGATTGATTGCAAGTGGTGCGTTGCGTCACTGCAATGTTGAAAATAGGCGCGAGTTGCTATTGGCAACGAGGAAGACGCTAGGGGAACACAAAGCACCATGGGAAACTGACACTTTACCCATGGCGCTTTGCGTTCCTTTCCTTCATCCCATGATTCATAGCGCCAACTTAGGGGAAAATGGAACGATGGGATAGGTGCCCAGAAGTCATTGCGCTCAACCGCGATAATGCGTGTAATTTTGTTGCGTTGCAGGGAGCAACGTGTGTACGCGTTGTCCCGCAATAAAGGTCACGTGAGTTTTGTAGCGCGATTGCCTTGTTGCGCTTTAATCTGATCGTGTGTACATAGCCTTAGTTAGTTCAAACTAACTAATTCGAACTAATTTTAGTCAGTGTAGACATAGCCAAAATTGTGAGCTGTCACAGTGAAACCACTTGTGGAGTAAAGGTGCTACTCAATAACATTATCATAGCAGAATCTGCCTCAAAGCAAGGCAAATCTTTTAGCAAATTTCAGGTGAACCTGAATTGATTCATGGGTGTGGGAAGAAATCACTTAAAGCTTCCTGAGTTTATTGGAGCTATTTCCCCAAATCAGGGAAGACTCAGCATTTCAATTGTTTCTCTTGCAAACTAATTCAAGGTGAAGGTGGAGTAACATCTGCATGAATGGCTTAGATAATAGTGATTTTTCCCCACTCTCCTCCTTCCCAGCTCTAGTTAATCGACCACTGATTTCATCCAGCAGTAAATAAATCTGTTAGTCTTTAAAAGTGCCACAGGACTCTGTTGTCTCTCTGCACAGAAACTGTGTCCTTTGAGGATTTTTGGCACTCTCTAGAAATAAATATCAAACTAACAACCCTGACCCTCTGACCTCACTTTTTCTGGCAAAGAGTAGTCCAATTGTTGCATAATATAAACACCACTTCCCATCCTCTTCCTGTGCACTGACATGTTTTCCCACGGCAGGTCACTGCTGGAAACACAAGTCTGATTTCCTCAAGGAAGAGGCCCTTCAGTAATTTATGAAACTAGAGTTCAGCTGGCAAGATAAACACATTCTGGAACAGGTGATGAAAAACGTGGAAAGTCTTTGTCTGAAGACGATATTATTCTGTGTTGAACTTCTAAGGATGTTTCTGAGGAAATGCATATGAATTCCACCCCATTCATGTTACTCAGTCTAAGAAAACGGGTGCGTTGTGCCACCTTATTATGGAGTACATCATGTGCATATTCAAACCAGAACAAAAATCTAGTTTCAAACCCATCTCTATTCTTCATTGCTGTGGTGGCTGTTTACACAGCAGGGATCTAGGAAAACACTTGTTTCCTTTTTCATTTCTTGTTTTCGAAGGTAGTAATATACAGTCAAAAGGATGATGGATGGGAAGGGAGGGGGGTTAAAATCTGCTTGAAAGATGTCATACAGTGGAGACTGTGCTAGGGAATGGGATATGAACACCAGAGATTTACAGCTCAAGTTATTGATTGAATAGAAGAGAGCAGTCCAACTTTTGTCTGAGGATTGAACCCTTGACATTTAATCTGTTGGCATAAATCCCTGGATCTAGGGTATGATACATGCCCCTCTTTTATACAAATGCTGGATAAAAAGGGAAATTATGTACAAAGACTACACTTGGGGTTTGTGGGGGTTGGGGAGAAGCATTTTCATTTCTGAAGGCAGTAAGATTACTATAGAGACTGACATATTACTCCTGTCTCCTGCTGCTGGGTGGGGCCCAGTTACTTCACCCTGTAATGTCAGGCTTCTGTCATCAGCTCGTACAAATTTTTCCATGCCACGCTCTCTGTTCTGAGACAAAAAATAGATGCAGAGATTCTTCCCTCCTTTTCAAATCATTCTATACTTCAGAAGCCTTAGTTCCAACACTATTTCTTCTGTTAAAATGCTGATGGTTTTTAATTATCTGAGGCAAAATTCAGATCATGTCTATTCAGTTTGGTGAGCATTTACCTATTTCCAGTTTTTTTCTCATCTAGGTATCTTAAGATATTTTTCAACTTCAGCTTCATAAATATGACTTTGATGGGGCATACAGACCTTTCCCTTCCTCTCGATCTAGAAGGCACCCCAAGGCCTTGCCACAGTCTGCTTCAGCGGGTCTCTAAAAATGTCTTGCCAAGCCAGCCAATGGCCTGGGGCTTGAGGGGTTAATTCAGAACCAGGATTCAGAAGCAGCTCAGGAAAGCATTCCCAGCTAGAGCTAATATGGGGCAAATGAACCTGTTTAGGCTCAACATCTTAAAGAAGTACGTTCTTTTTTCCAAAGAGAGATAGGATTATGCTGGCTAAAATTTGTGGAGCTGGGTAGAAATACAGTGCTACCCTTTTGGCTTGTACATATCTTCATACTTACTATTTGTAAATATGTGCAGAAGAAATGCAGCTACAGATTTTTGCCAAAATTATGTCAATTTGAATTAAACTAGGGCCCCTGGAATAAAATCCAGACTAGAAAGGATAACTTTGCTTTCGTCCCATGCCTCTATTGCTCTAGCCCTAGTCCTGTAGGCCACACACCCATGTTTCATTTTCATATTAACAGGTCAAACTCCTTTGTAACTCCATTTGACCAAAAGAAGCTTTGAAACATGTCTTGAAATTAACTCCAGGGGTGAAAGATAACCACTTACTTGGTTACTGTGCATGTAACAGTGAACATAAGCAAGTGAATCTTATCTGTCTATTTTTTAAAATTAAAGATCAATTCTTACTAATGCTTCATTTACTATATTTGTATGATGGAAGCTCGTTAAAGCGGGTAGATGTGATGGCTACCATTCATTCAGGATCAACATAAGTAGCAACTCAGCTCCTTTTTGGAATAAGATAACTGAAATGATAGCAACCACCACCCAAAGCACAGGCCTTATTCAAAGCCAATCAGAAACGAGATGGTCAGTGGGATTTTTCTGGGTATTGTCTGATGGCACTATATGCAAGATGGAGGAGCAGAAGCAGCTCAAAAGCCAAGCAGACAGTAGGAAAAGCACTGGAAATGTGGCTCTGAGAGAAAGCAGAGGGGGCACTTTTGGGGCAAAGTGCTGTCTAGAAAGAGACTTGGAGCTGTTCAGAGAAACAAGACTTCAGGTACATTCTCTGTAAATAAATACAGTTGGAGTCAGGTATTTCTCTGCTATATCTTCAATTTTTCCTTCTCATAGATATAACAAACAAGACCCTCAATATTGGCTACTTGCTTGGGTCAGAAGAGGTAAAAATATCACACAGAACACACAGCACACAATGTGTACTCATGATCAAAATTATAGTGTCACTGCTGTCAGCAAGTAGGACTGGATCCTAAAACTTGAGTAGGATTTTCTAAAATTAAGGGAACATCAAGGGGTAAGCTACTACATGCTTGTTGGATGTGAATATACTATGGGAGTAATTGTCCTAAGATACCAATTTGGTGAATATTTCTTCTTCCCTTAAGTCCAAAGCATAACATAACAAGTTTTGAAACCTAGGCATTGGTTAAAATGAGGATACAGATTTGTACTTAAGCCCACAGGGTGTCTTTGTGTGCTTGAGTCTCATGCACCCTAAACCCCATTTACCCTGCTCTGGCAATAATTGACATTTACATCCACTCTGAGGCCATTGCACTCTTCGAGCACCTTGTGCCTTAGGGTAAATGAGAATTCTACCCAGAGTTACCTAATAGATGCAGTGATGGTAAATTTTGCTTTTTAATGCAAAACAAAAAATGAACGAACAAGAGATAAAACCCGACTGCTTCTCTTACTATAGAAGAACAGTGGACAAACCTGGTGGAAAGGCTTTCGCATCTATTTGAAATGTCATATATAGTCATACACAAATATATACAATTAACTTCAATGAGGTTGCACAGATACCGTGTGTGTGAGAGAGAGATTATATAAGCACCACCAAATCAGCTATAAAACAACCTCCGTTACTACATGACCTAACTTCTTTAAATCTTGTCCTCCCTTCCCCTTGTACCTGCCTACTTGTTTACTGCTGGTATTCATTGTGTCTTGCCTAAAATTAAGGGTTTAATCCTGCCAACTGTTTGAGTGAGTCACCCTACTGATGACAGGCCTGCCTATGTGAGTAACAATTCAGGGGGTAAGATTTTGCAAAGTTAGGTTTCCATTGTAAATGCTTCGTGGGAAGAGCTACCTTTTAAAAAATTTCTCTGTACAGCAATACTTTTGGACACTGTATTAAGAATAATAGACTGATACAGAGACCTGAGTCCCTCCCAACTCCATGTAGTAATACATTTTCTACTGTACAGTTTTTATAAAGCTGATAGTTCCTTTTTTTTTATCAAGTCCTATTTGCAAGCAGAACTTGATTTCTTTCTCTTCCTGTGATTAGTTCTTTAAAAATGCTTGACCAACAACTGAAGGGTGACAGAGTTGAAGTTCAACGGGAGTTTTACCTGAATCAGAATCAAGTAGGGACAACAGCATTTGGGACATATACTGAGATATTTTGTTCCATAATCTGTTAGGCAAGACTCTCCTCATCATCCCTTCTAATTTACAAAATATAAATAAGTGGTAAAACAAAGAACTAATCATGTATATTGAAAAAAGACACAGGGCTTACTTGGTTCAGCTTCCTCTATGTCTCATTGGTTTACATCCTTACAGCTGATGTCACTGGTTTAAATTACAGACTTTCACTGATTTGGCATCTCCCTTTGTCATTTAAAACAAAGTGCACGCACGCGTGCGTGTGCATGCACACACACACACCAGTGGGTGAATGCTGACAGTAGTTCAGTAGCAGTGTGCCTGTAACTTATTCAGTCACTATAAACCCAAGGCAAGAACGTCTCCTTTCCAGCTATGGCAGCTGTCAGCCATAGCCTGTTTGGGGATAGGGTGCCACTGCAGCAACCTGGCCATAAAGGAAAGTGGACAAAGCAAAGATGCATCTGTTGTGGAACAAAACATCTGTCCTCAGACCCAGCAGCTTTTGGCATGATTTCACAAAGCACAAAGGGACAGGTTGACCAATACAAGCCTCGCTCCATAAAACAAGCTGTATGTCTGAGGCTGTGCAAAATTGTGCTGTCCTGTGCTCCAGTAGCAATGGGGCTTGTATTTTTCTGTCTAACAAGAGGGCATGAAATGATCTGGGTGCCATAGGGACATGCATCTGCTACTTGGGTTTTATGATCTCCCATTGTACACAACATAAACTAAATTCCTGTCCTATTATACACACCTCTGGCATGAACAAAATGTGACGGGGAGGACAGAGTGCATAAACTCTACTCCTATGTATTTGCACTTAGTGACATTCCCATAGAGAGGACGGCTCCGCCCACACACTCCCCCTCTCCTCCCTTTTTTAAAAGCATGGTTCATTCATGTCTTTCTCACCAGGCTGTTAACTTTTAATTATTATGGTAATTTTTCTTTATTGAAACACTGTAAATCACAGAGGTGCATCTGCCTTCAAATGTCCTCCCTTATGTCTCCCCCAGGAGAGCATTTCAAGTGTCTTTCTTCTCATGTGTATCACTGGAATCAAATTGTATTAATCCAGCAAAGATTGAGGTGTTTTGGATAAAACTGAGTTTTGTTTTTTTAAACCCTAATTCATAACATTAATTTAGAGTCGTTGTTCAAAATTATGTTGAATCTCCATCTCTTCTCCATTAATGCATTAGCGTTCAGTGTAGCTGAAGCTCTTGACCTTTGGCCCAGCCCAGCTGTTTAACAAGCTGATTTTTCTTTTTACATCTGGAGAGGGAAGGAGAAGAAATATTTATACAGGGCCAAACCCAGAAGTCCTTACTTTGATTTTACTCAGGAAATGGGAGCTTTGACTGAATAAAACTGTATAAAGACTTCAGGATCAGGTCCATAGATTTCTAGTAGATGTTTTAGTGTGCTAAGCCCTGCTGGTTTTATGTGGCTATACTCTTAATAGAGGTGGGCCTAAATTGCACAATTCAGATCTGAATCCAGATTTTGAGTAGTACGATTAAGTTCAAGGTTGTTCAGATAAAGAGGTATGAATCAGTCTGTTGTGAAAACAGCCATATTTTTCCAGTTTCAAATGTTCTGTGGTGGGGGAGGAATCCAAATCAGGGTTTCTGATTGGGTCCATCCCTAATTCTGGATGAGCCACTGGGGTAGATCAAAAGATGTAGAGCACCTAATTTTTTGTAATAAATAAGATATTCTTAGTTGCAACAATTTGTTACTGCCTAGTGGTTTTTTGTTTTTTGTTTTTTAAACCATTCTGTTGTGCTATTACAGGAAGTAAGTGATCTGCTAAACCATACGTGTATGGCCCTAGTCAGTCCATTTAGTGGTCAGAGGTGGGTAGAGGAAAATATCTTATCTTCTCGAAGTCACATCTCCTCTGTGGAGTCTGTCAGCTACCCCCTTCCATATTTCACAGTTGAAACATGGTTGTAAAATGTCCACTCTCCTTTGGATACTGGCCTCTTTGGCAATGTTTCTGATGTAACAAGCTTTCTTTCTTCCTTTCCTGGCTTGTCTGTGATCTTGCCTGATAGTATGTGTGCTGGAATCAAGTTGCTTTGTGAGTGGTGAGATGTGTGTCCACAAAGAGATGTTACTTTCTCACTTGAGACCTAGGATCTCAAAGAACTGTGCTCTTTAAATTCATCCTTGTCTTCACCTCGTTGTTAATAGTCTCGGCTATCCTGCTAATTTTTATCATGATTTAACAAAACTTAAATGCTCTAAATTGGTTCTGTGTCTTTTTTAAGTGTCCAGCTCTCAGTCACATCCATGCAGGAGGGTTAACCCTATGTAGCATGTCAGCAGTCAAATGCAGATGTGTAGCTTTAACTTTTGACAACACAGAAGCCTTTGGAAGTTGTTGAATGTATTTTTTTCTAAGCTGTATCCCTTCTCTTGATTTCTTTATTATGTCTTCCATCTGTCATTGTAAAGACTCCCTAAATAGAGAAAACTCTTCATTTGTTTCACCAGTTGACTATCAAGATATATAGGTGGTGCCTATCTTGCCTACCTGTGTTTGCTTATTATCATACTTTTTGTCTTCCTAACATTAATCGCCATTCCATATTTTTTGCTGGCATTGTTCACTGCACAAGCATGTTGTTCCCTAATCAAAGTGGTGTAAACTAGGTTATAGATGTATATGCCATTGATCTTCATGCCCTGACTGGTGTCTTATTATAGCTGCCATGTCTTTGTTGAATAGTTACTGCAACTTTGATATATGCCTCTCTTGATGCTGCAGTTCTCAAGTTAATTGTTCAGTCAGACTGCTGCTTTCTGTTAATGCTTACTGCATTAAAAACTTTTTGATATTAAAATATCATCTATTTGATTCCTTACAGTGTATCCCAGCTCATTCCCAGGGTTTTGCCAAATATATATAGGTGCGTCTACACTTACAAATTAAGTCGACTTAAGGAGGCTTAAGTCGACTTAAACTACTCTGCATCCACACTGGGCTTTCCTTAAATCGATTTAAGGAAAAGTTAAGTTGACTTAACACCTCGATTTAGGTCAATTTAACGCTTAAATTGACCTTATTGGGTTGACTTAAGCCAGTGTGGACGGGGATTAATGCCTAAATCCACCTTATTAAGTCAAATTAAAATGTTAAGTTGATTTAAGGTTGAAAAGGGGCTATGTCTATACTTGAAAAGTTAAGTCGACTTTTGTTAAGTTGACTTAATAGGGTCGACTTTAAGTCAACTTAAAGTCGAAAATAAAGTTGACAACATTTCAAGTGTAGACATAGCCTAAATGTCTCAGGTGATGCTGAAACCATGTATTGTGAGCAATTAAATCATTCCTTCTTGCTCATTCAATCAGACCATCTCCTCTTTTATTCCTACATCCTAAAGCATGGTCTCCAACACCAACTACATCAACCAATTGACCTTTTCCTATCTTGGTGCTGAAGTCCTCCAGGAAAATGTGCATACAACAAAAGATACATATACTGTACTAAGGATGGAGACCATTAGATATACCATGACATCCTCCAAATCATGTTAACTGGCCTGTATACACAGCCAATGGGGGAGATTCTGTCCTGCTGCTTGTACATTGACTAAATAAGGAGCCAGAAAACCATCCCTGATTTTTGATTGTCACAGTTTCTTTTGATTCCGGTGCCAGTGGCAGACTAAATTCCCTTGCTCCTGATTAGAAAACTGCACTTTCATCAACCTCCTGATCTATAGACAACAGAGTCTTGTGGCACTTTTAAAGACTAACAGATTTATTAATCGCATGAGCTTTCGTGGGAGAAAATCCCACTTCGTCAGACGCTTTGAAGATAGGAAAGTTACAGAGTGGGAGGAAATTAAATGCATTTAATTTCCTCCCACTCTGTAACTTTCCTATCTTCAAAGCGTCTGACGAAGTGGGATTTTCTCCCACGAAAGCTCATGCGATTAATAAATCTGTTAGTCTTTAAAAGTGCCACAAGACTCTGTTGTCTTTCTACAATAGACTAACACGGCTACCCCTTTGGAATTTGACTATATTTTGTTTGTGAGCCATTAAGAGGATTCAAGAAGATGGATTATTTTAAATGTTAGGTTCTGTGTAGCTTAATGTGAGTTCAGGCTGCCAGCTCTCCACTGCAGAAACCGTCACTTGTGGTTTCCTGTGTCCTGTCTGAAACCAATTTCCGGACTAAGCTCAGCCAGCAGCTTGGGTGTCCGCTCTGTCTTGTAATTGGGAAATACACCAATGTAGCTTGTTCTTTTATTACCCATTTGAGATTCCAGAAACCCTCCTTCTCCAATCCTTTACCTGTTGCTGTCAGACATCACACAGCACTGCACCGTCACAGCTCAAAGCATCTCTCTCACGACTGCCCTGTGCCAGGACTTGGAGGGAGGGAATCTGATTTCCCTGAGGATTGGACATGCATCCTCGGAGGAGCTGCCCACTGTGGTCACAGGTGGCCAGGGGCCGATGGGCTTTGAAATCCCCAGTTGCTGCACTGACCTCAGCTCAGGTCTGCTGGTGGCTAAGGGATCCCACTGTGGGGAGAGCAAGCGTCCTCCTGGCCCCTCTGCCCCCCCGCTGAAATCAAAGCACAAAAAGTTGCTTTTTAATTACAAGCAGTACAGTCAATTCAGTTGTTTTTTCTAATATTTTTATTATGGTGATTTTCTGTGACTGTAAGTAGTGCTGTGAGAAGGACAGGAGAGGAGGGGGTGGTACAAATGCAAGCATTGGCTTCCAGGCACCGGAGATCCACAGCATGCCACTGGGGCCGGGTTCACATTTATGATGCTGGGATAGATGGTTTTGCTGCAGGTGGCTGGTGCCCCCTCAAAAGTCTGGTATCCATTGAATTGGGAGGCTGCATCTGCCCCTGGAGCAGACTTTCAACTTTACATCCCTGATAGTCAGTTTTTGTGTCTTATTCCTTATTTCAATATATGTTGCACATAGACAACCATAGTCTAAGAAATAATTGAAGTTGCAAAATCAAGCACTCATAAGTTAGGAAATTAAGCCAGAATTAAGGCTATCTGTGCAACCTCAGTTGGCTCCCCTGGTGCGTATACATTGAGATACAGTATTTAATTATATGATGACATGCTATTTTTTTCACAGGACCTCTGCCTCAGTCAGTGCACATTAGGGATCAGCAATCTATTTAAAATATAATAGAAAACAAGACCTTTTTTATATCGTTTTGATTTTTAAAAATCTATTAATTTTATTCAATTGATTTTTTTAAAACCAAGAGCATTGACCTTTGTTACTCTCACCCACATCCTGTGACTGGTCAGGCAATAAAGTCATTCTTACCAGCATTCCCACTTGTCACACCCATATTACAAATTTTGTTTTGTTGCGACTGTATTGCTATATGTAGACTACTCTGGTCATAGCACAGCACTCAGCTGGGGGAACATTGCAATGGCACCGAGTTACGAGCATCAGCAAATTATCATAAGATTGTCAAATGTAGAAAATTTGAATTTATAGTAACTGGGCTGTGGCTAAACCTGACTTCATGCAATACCTTGTTAGGTTCTTCCATCAGATAAAGAGCATGATTCATCACAGGGTTACTATAGATTTATACTAGTGTAACTCCACTGGTATCAATGAAGTTATGTAAAACAGGATTAAGCTAATGGCGACTCAAGCACCTGCAAAACAAATTGTATTCTACTAAAGCCACCTGTGTTCCAATTTTCTGTGGCAATTTGATATGGTTTTGTAGATTTTGTAATGGAAATGAAATGTTAATTAGGGTTCAAAGGTAATGAGTTAATAGATCCTTGGATCAGAATGAGTCAAGTGAATACAGGTTACGACCCAGTCCCATAATGCTAAACTCCCATTAGCCTCAATGGAAGTTGAGAGTGCTGAGCATCTTGCACAATTGAACCCCTTGTTGTTTATACCACCATAAAAAATATCTTCAATAATAGCAAATGGAAAGTACTATTTTGGATGGGCCTGACCCTGCTCCCATCGTAAAACTCCTATTGACTTCAGGGGAGATGGATCAAGCCATTTGGGTTAGTTTCCATCTCCCAATTAGAATTTTTGTACAGTTTTTGCAACTTCAACATTTTTTCTCTTCAGGAATTACTAATAAGCTGGGCCTTAGAACAAAATGTTAGAAAACATTAACAAATGAAGAATTTTACTTCAAAATGCTTGTTTTCCACCTGTAGAGCTAGGTTCCTATAAATCTTTCTATTTGTCATTCATTTCCTCATCTTACACTACATCCCCACCAATGCAGATTGGGGGCCCGACAAGAAAAAAAGAGTTGAATCATGAAATCCAGGACCTGCTCATTCTAGGTTTTGATTCAGTTTCATGCTTCAGTATGTTCTTGTTTTCTCCAGCTAACTTTTTTTGACCTATATTATGCATTTACCTTAGTCACATATAGAAAACTTAGCTAAAGAAGAGGCATAGTTGAAAGTATGCTTCTGTAGAGTCCAAATGAGTCTCACAAACAACCAGTTTGTTATCAAAAAAATCTACACCTTCAAAAGGACCCCAAATTTTAAAAAAATTAGAAATTAACTGAAGAGGTCCCCAATGCTATATAAATTAATGTGTGCGTGAACTGCAAACTTTCGAAGGTAACTACTGAAGCAGAAAGTTGGAAGAGAAGAATTAAAACCTCAGGATTTTATTTGTCCCCAACCTGTAACTTGTATATGAATTTATCTTTGTGTACAGTTAGTTAAAAATGGGTGTAAAATGCTACCAGATCAGAATATTAGCCTGATCTGGAATGGAAGTGAAGGATTCTTGAGATGCATGGAGCATAAAATGTTAGAAATGAACCATTTCTCAAATGATTTGTGAAACATTTTGTTTTCTGAATCTTGCTTCCATTATAGATATTTACTGAATGGAGACAGAATCCACTTGTCTTCATAGGAACTGAAAACAACCAGGAAAAAAACCAAACCCTGGATGATGCTGTGGTGGTGGTGGTATTGGGATGAGATGATGGTTTCTGTGCCTGGACAGATGGACACACTCTTACTTACTTTTGTAATGTAAATTCGCTGTCATAAAAGACAGGATGAAGAGGAGAATGGAAGTCTCTTGGAATTCAACTTTGTGCCAATGCTTCTGTGTGAGATGGATGGAGCTTGTCCAAAGGAATAAAGGAAGAAGTTCAATTTCTCTTTAGGTTTAAGAATTCCTAAACCAGCCAATTTACATTATCTGTTATCTGAGTTGCAGGGGATCTTTCCTGATTTCTGCCTTGTAAAGTTGGAAAAATGTTTCTGGGTACCAGAAGAACAAAGTGGCTGGAATGGTTCCCCTGTTAGAGCAAGAGCTCTTTGCACTTTCAGTACAAGATGTCGTCTTCATCTACCCTGAGAAAGCAGGTCAGGTTGGATGAATCTTTGAGAACTTTCTTTGAAGAATTCTTAAGATAAGCTAGGGTTTGTTCTAATAACTACTGAATGCAATGGATGGACATTCCTCTCACTTCAACAGGCATTGGATCAGGCCCTTAATCCCATTGAAAAGTCATGAGTGATGTTATCATGATAAGGTAGTAATGTCAGGAATCTTATTTATTTCTTCTTTGTTCTTTATTACATCCTTCTCACATCACTGTTGGCTCACAGAATGGAAACTAGTCTCTTCCATCGGTCTTTGTTAGCTGCTGCTTCCATCTGTTCTGTGGTGTTGAGATTGACTGACTGTTCCAACCCCATGCTGAGTTCTCTTGGGTGTCCTTGTTTCCTCACACCAGCTACCTTCCACTTGATGATTACATGTGGGAGTCTGTGTGTTGGCATCTAGAGTCCATGTCCCAAATATACCAAAACTCTTATTTCTAATTCTAGCGGAAATGAGCAGCTGATTGGTAACTTCTCAGCTCTCTTCACTGATGATAAATTTTTGCTACCCAAGGCCCAGAATCTTTCATAGGCACTTCTTTGCAAGACACCTAGTTTTCTATGTAACATTTTAATAGACCTCCTGCTTTCGCAGCCATGGAATATGTGAGTACAGAGATTATGTTCAAGTTGTGTTTTGGTATTGTGTATCTTTGATTTCTGTATGTTGTTGACTTTAGTGAATTCTGTGGATACCTTTCCTATCCTTGAAGTCACTCTTTCTTGAGCTCTCCATTGGCTGGTATGCTGCCCAACTAAATTAACTGTTCTACTTTCTTTGATGTTTTTGCCTTCTAATACGATGTTCTTCTTGATGTCTGGGTTTCAAGGATGTTTACTTTGACATAACTGATTTTGAGCCCTGTTTGGTCTGTTTTTGCCATGGTGGCTGTCTTTGGCTATGTCTATGCTTACGGCAGCTTACGGCGGCACCCATGCCTGTCACTGTGGTGTGTAGCTGCATGCTAAAGTGAAAGGCTTTGGCAGGAGGAGGCTGCCTCTCTGCTGCTGAAGCTTTCCCCACCCTCTCCCCCCTTCCAGCGTCTTTCCCTACTGTCAGAGTCTTTCACTGCAGCAGGAGTAGGCTTTGACAGCAGAGAAGCAATTGGACGGTAGTGTAAAATGGCAGATGTTGATTGGGTCTGAGAGCCTGTGTAGAGACCAAGTATATAACCTGCCGGTTCAGGCATGGAAGGCATTCTAGTCTACTCTACTTTGCTTGCCTGAGCTGTGCCTCACCATTTACATTCCTATCTATACCATGCTAGCTGGGCATGCTGTGTCTACTCTACACACTGCCATAAGTGCAGATGCACCTTTTGTTCGTTTAGGGGCGTCGCTCAGTGGTGCAACATCATCAGCAAAGTCTAGGTCTCCTAAGCCTTTGTCCTCTACCAACTTATTTCAATTAAATTTATTTTCACTTAAATTTACCTGCATGAACAGGTGCAATTCCCACTAATTCCAAAGGTGAGGTGAACAGTAGTTGCACCTGACTATCTGAGGGTTGTATTTGGTCCAACCTTTCTTAATGGTAGACATTTAAATAATGTTTATTTCTGGATTTATTAATTCTAGTTGCACTGTGGAAGATGTATCTTTCTTAATTTACAAATTTGTATTAAAGTATAAGGAACTAGATGAATATTAAGGATGAGAGAAGAGGGAGAGAATTGTTTCATCTGTCCCTTACATTGATGCATTTTAAATATCAGCAGGTGATTTATTCAGAATTTGAAGTTTGAATATTTGAATATTGTCTTCTGGCACGCAGGTGGCATGAACTACTGGACCTCTGCAGGAGAACTGTCATGAGGCTCATTAAGGTGGCAGCCTATTGAGCCTGGCATAAGAGAAATTCATTCTTATTTTTCTTGCAGCTTGAAGCTATTTTGATGGCTTTCTGGCACAGGTAGGCTGGTGGTAGACCATTCTGCAATGGAAAGACAGTGGTAAAATGGTGGGCTGTTAGGCTGACAGAGAGAGGTGGAAGAAAGCAGATTCAGAGCTCCAGGATACTTTAGCTGCCATAAAAAAAGGCTAGGGTCTTGTAACCAAAAATCCAATTCATTTAAAGTACCCAGCAGTTGTGAGAGGAAATCTTCTCTCTCCTAAACTGGGGTCAGACACAGACAGCTTGATTCCAAGCCCTCTGAAGTAAACAGAAAGACTCCCATAGCTTTGGGTCAGCCCAACTTTGTGGTGTTGCAGCAGTAAGAGCTGAACTCAAAAGAGGAGCTTCAGCTCATTCCCTTGGAAGAATGAACAAGTCTAATGTGTGACTAATGCCCAGATCTGATGGAGAAATTATAAGAGGTACAGTAGGCTTGGGCTAGAACACGCCTGAACTTTGTTCAGTGTCTGGAATATAAATATAAATGCAATGTTTGTAGCTTGAGCCTATCTCTACAAATGCATCAACAAGCAAAGTAAAAAAGTGTCCGTTAATATTCGGTGTAAAAAGAACTGAAGACTTATCTTTCAGAATGTGCAAATCCACTTTTAGGGATTTTCATAGGGCTGTGATGGCTTCACTGCTAGATTTTTTCTGCGATTACATTAATGAAAGCACTGTCCTTGCACAGTGGTGCCTCATCTGAACTGACAACTTGCCAGAAGCCAGGGCAAATGAGAATGGAAATTAAAATCTTGTGATAAACAACAATAATTCAGGTGAATTGAATGTATACAAAAAGAAACGTGCACCTAACTCTGATATAACTATACAGAAACACTTCTCATGTGTTCAGTGTTCTTGGTGTTAATTTGCTGCTGTGGTGCATGCCTGCCAGCTACAGTCAGAGCTGTCATTGATGCACGTTATTTGATATTCACCATATGCTTGTAGTCAATTAAAAGAATTTAGCATTACAGAAACTGGAAATGGACAGAGATCCAGGGCAGGAACCATCTTTGTTCTGTGTTTGTACACCGCTTAACACAGTGCGTCCTAAGTGCTATAGTAATACAAATAATAACACGCATCTGATGTATTTGGAGAGAAATATGGAAAACCAAATAAACACCTCTGTAATGGAATCAATGTCGCCAAAAAACAACCCAATACATACAGTGCTCAGTGTATCAATGAGCCATTTTGTTTGCCATGTTGTAGCTGGATATTAGAGAGGCAAGGTGACTGAGGTAATCTTGTATTGGATCAACTGCTGTTGCTGAAAGAGGCAAGCTTTCAAGCGACCTGTAGCTCATCAATGAGACACACATCAGAAGTGAATCTGAGATTGCCCCATGACAAATGCAATCACACAGGTACCGTGAGGCCCCCATCATACACTGACCCCGCACCAGTTCTCAGAACCACTATGATCCCTGATGTGCAGAATGGAAAAGATCTTTAAATTGCTCCCATTTTTTGATGCTGCTTGGGGGGTGCATCATACTGAGTGACTAATGGAGAATTTAGTCCTGACTGACACCCCCTCTTCTACCTTTTATTTGGTGGAGGAGGAGAGGGAAGGTCACAGTTTTTACAGTGTATCTGCCCCCCATATGCTCAGATAGAATTGCGTTATGTTACTTACAGTTACACCAATCCTACCCAAAAGCATGTAATCTCCTTTTGTCTGATACTCATCACACATCAGACAAGCACACACGGTCCTTAGATTCTCATCCTGTCTTTACTGGCAAGTTCCTGGATGACTTTTGGAAAGTTACTTGCTCAGTCCTTTCCCCATTCTCAGTAGAATGGGGATAAGGTTACTGACATACCTCACGTGTGTGAAGGCAAAGGTAATTAATATTTGCAAAGTATTGACTGGAAGGTGCTATGTTATTTGGTATTTGAGTCATCACCTAAAAACCCCAGTCAAGGCCTGTGACAGCATTGTAGGTGCTGTACAAACGCAGAACAAAAAAACCACGTAGGGTGTTGTCATTATTATAAATCACTTACTCAGGCCTGTCATTTCTACAGCAATACAAAACAAAATCACCAGGTTTTTTTTTTCTTTCCCCTCTACAGTCAGAATTCAGCCAAATCAGTCTGGAAGAGTAACATTCCAAATTGAATAAAAATATGCATATAAGGAATTGAAGAACACATTAACTTAGGCTAGAAAATATTTAGCAACCAGCTGTTGATGACATCAGCATAGCCTGCCCTAAGGAACAGAGATAGTATTGACAGCTCCTGCTGAATGAATCAGATGACTTAAGTATTTTTCCTTTTCAAAGAGCAGATTTCCTTCATGTGGACCACAAACTAACACTACGGCAAGGTTCACTCCAGCACTTTTTGTTTTTAATGGCTCTCTCCTCCCACCTACTTCCAAATATTTCTGGAACAAGCTCTGTGTCATATGATTACGCTGGAGTGATTCACAAGTTTGTTGGGAAAAAAGAAACAGGAAAAGAAGGGGCTGACTGTTCAGGATAATGACATCATCACTTTGGCATTCTTTCCTTGGGCTAGAAAAATGCAGCCATCCCTGCTGTAAGAGCTGCAGTGCAAATAAGAGTCAGAA
Organism: Pelusios castaneus; assembly: GCA_007922175.1. Lineage (NCBI taxonomy): Eukaryota > Metazoa > Chordata > Testudines > Pelomedusidae > Pelusios > Pelusios castaneus. Next base: position 19,563,644 of record ML685780.1, on the reverse strand, counting down.
GCAGTTTGATTCCTTGGCAAGCTTGCAGAATATACTACACATAGTCTTATAAGGTTTATGGGCAGTGACTTGTCAAGTGGGAGACATGGATATATAAATTGCAGTTAAGTATAATCGATGAAAGTATTGAAAGAGAAAACCGAGCAAACAGAGAAGATAGAGCTCAAAAACTATAATGAGTATATCCTCTTCCTTACATCTCTCATTTGATTACATCTGTGGGTTCTGTTCCTTTTTTTAAAATAAGGATAGTGTCATAGCCATTAGAACCATAAAGCCAGCAAGGAACTTGTCCCCATACCAAGATAACACTGACGCAAAGAAGATCTCCACATCACCCGGCCCAGCCTAAACACCTTGAACCTTGTGTTCATGACAGTAGGATGAATGCTCTGTAGATAGGCCAGGAAAAACTAGATGGAACTTTTTGAGGTGGGGGACCAGCCAGGTGATTTAGTTTATTGCTAAAGTATTTTCCTTGTAACAAAGGACTTTGGCTTAAGGATAGCTGAATGTCATAAGTGAAATCAGTTTGTGGAACTCAGTTCATTGCCTTGATATTGACTAATACATATTTGTACAGTACCTAACAAAGTGGGGAATAATGAAGGTCTCTAGGTGCTGCTGTAATATAATAATAATAAAATAGAAAACAATTGTGGGGCCTGATTCTTCTTTCCCAAGAGAATGTGCAACCAGTGATGTAAGTGAGAACAGAATCAGGCACATGTTCACTGCAAAGCTGGCTTTTAGGTTTTTAATTTGCATATATTAATTTGGCCTCACAGCTGGTATTATGTGTTTTTTGGTTAGTCAGTAATACATGAGCTATTTTAATCTAGGGGAAAATGTGTATGTGCAAAATGGTAGGACAAAACAAACAAGGAGTCCTGTGGCACTTTTAAAGACTAACACATTTATTTATCGCATGAGCTTTTGTGGGTAGAATCCAACTTCATCAGATGCATGAAATGAAGGTTACAGTTTCATGTGTCTAACGTGAGATTCTACTCATGAAAGGTCGTGCGATAAATAAATGTTAGTCTTTTAAAAGTGCCGCACAACCGCTTGTTCATTTTGCTGAACTAGACTAACAGGGCTACTCCTCTGGAAAAGGTAGGACAGTTATCTGAAAACTTTCAGTATGAGGCAGGCTGAGGACAAAAAATGATCTGAAATAAGAGTCTTGATGCAGATGGTGATAGATCACATTCTTTCTATGCTTTCTACAGTATGAGCTCGACAATGATTCCTAGGTGAAAAATCGGTTTGTGTAAATATAAGTAATATGTGTGTCATTTGTGTTGATACGGAGCTACAGATGTATATTTCCACACACAAATCCCTTTGTTGCTATGATCACTTTTACTTTCCTGCATGTAGGGCAGGGCTGCACACCTTCTGTAAGCAACCTATGGCTGTACAGCACAGCAGGACAGCATGTGGCCAGATGAAAAATCCCTGTACTCTGAACATGGCTGCAATAGGCACGGGCAGAGGTTAAAGTAAGGGGGAATGCACCGGAACACAGTTCCGGGGCCCACAAATTTGAGGAGCCAGAGTTCCGGGGCCCCTAAAAATAGAAAAATCCAGCAGAACGCATGTTCCGCCCTGCCCTGACTGCTGGCAGATCCTACGCCCCACCGTTGTAAATCACAATACTTATTGTGTTATGCAGTGTTTGCTAGTTTGTGACAATAATTGCTATAGACATAAATGCCATATAAATTATAAATATTTTTATGGAGCGATAACCGATGCATGTGGTACTGAGAAGCGGTTGCAAATGCCTACCTGGGTTGGGGGCCACACATGCATGAAGGGGGCCCAGACAATACGGGAAGGGGGCCCGGAGATTAGGAGGGTTCCGGGGCCCGTCAAATTATACTTTAACCACTGGGCACGAGCAGTGCATAAAGCAAAGGAAAGCAGTCAATGACTGCTTTAACCGACACATGGAGCTGTGCACCTTAATATTGCCAAAGGGAAGACAGCAGCAAAGAGGCCAGAAAGAAATGCACTTACTATTAGTGGCAGGGCCACAGTCAGCAGGAAGCAGAAAGAGCAGGAATATGCAGTGCTTTTCATGGAGAGGGAAGAAATAGGGCTGGAATGGGAGCAGGGAGAACCTGGGAAAGAGGAGCAAACCTGGTGTAGCAGTTAGCAACAGCATGCTCTGAATGAGGAGCAAGGCACAGTATGCTACAGCCATACTGCAACTCCATGAGCTTGAATGATCCCGCAAGAGAGGCCTGGCTCACTCCCCTCACTTAATGAGTTTTTGATGGGGCCTCTGGAGGGTTTTACTCCTCATGCTGACTTCCCCTATCAGTACACCTCTTTTGCATTTGACCCCGGGCCTGGGCACTCTTCTTTGTTTGTCACAGAAGGTGCACTTTCTCCCCCAATGTTCCTGTGCTACGTCTAGCCAGACAAATCAAGAGAAATTTCGAGCTTCCATACATCATGTTCACTGGGTCCCCACTGCCTCCCATTTCATTTTATTTACAGAGACATTACAGAGTCTTGGGGGGCCCCTGAGTTCAGGATCTGGTACATTTTTCCCCCCTTCTCTCACTCTTCTCAGCCATGCATAGCCGTAGGCAGCTTTGACTAGCTCTCATTTTTTATTCCCCTGTTTTCTAAAATGCTGCTCTTTGAAGGATATTGTGATGAAGAAGGGGTTTGGCCCTTCCCACAAATTGGGCCATATATTGTATCCTCATTGTTTACAAGTAATTTCTAGGACCTCAGTAGTCCTATAATTAAACTGTATAAAGAGCTCTCTCGCGCTCTCTCTCTAGGACGGTTACATGTGTGCTTCTGTTCTGCTCAATTATGACTTAATACATGTTCCTTCTCTCCCTGTGCCCATGAGCTGGTCTCTGTGATTCACCCTCTTATAATAGTAATACAGTGTCTTTGTCTGTAAAATCTAGTGCAATGGCTTGTGGGGGGTGGGGAGGAGTTGCAGGGGGAGTGTTAAGTGTGTAACAAAATTTGTCTCTAATTTTTTGGAAGACAGGCGCCTGTTAATACAAATCACTTCACAACCAGTAGCTACGGCCCAACAGCCACTTAGTGACAATGCTGCAGGCACAGCTTGGAGCTGAGGTACTAAAATAAACGAATGATTCATGGCGAGGAAATCTCAGGAATGATGAGTGTTTAAATCCAGCTTAATTAAAGCCTTGTTTTCTGTTGTTGTAGGCACATATTGAGATTAGAGCAATCCTGTGGGTGTGAGTGTAAGGCTCAGTGGTGCAATACTGCCGCAGTAGGCAGTGTCAGGGGTGGGAGGGGAGGTTTCCTGTGACCTGTTAGATACTTTACACTGGAGGCCTCGGACGAGTCATTGCTCTCATAGCTGGAATTGCCAGGCACAGGTCACTGGACCTTCTGTGGCTTATTCATACTGGGTCCCAAGACAGGATGTTAATCACTGCCACCACAGAACATCGCTACGTAGCTATTTTTAAACCCATAAAACATGAATCAAAGCAAAAGGTTTTGTGTTGAACTGCCAGGAAGATACAAAGCAAGTGTATCAAGTGAGCAGGGTCCCTGAAAATCAGGCATGTTCCCTTTTTCAGGGCTTGCCTCTGTCAGTTTTACAAAAAACAATGCTTCGTGCCCCTATTTGTTAACCCTCAAGGACTTGGCCTCTTGTCCACTGAGCTAGTGAAACTAACATCCGATTGGCCAAGCACAAATCTACTTCGAGGACCAGACCCCATCAATTCTGTTATAGGTTGCCACCTTTACCTCCAGGAAGCTTGTCTTTGAGCCAGTCCTCCCCCTATGTGAGGAGTCATAATGCATATTGAGCATACAAAGCTGATGCAAAGTTCACCTTTGCACTCCCCTTATCTGCTGACACTGTGGACGGGGTCATTCCACCAGAAGGGAGTTAGATTTCAGACTGCTCTCACTTATGACAGCTGCTAATCGTCCCAAGGACTCACAAACACAGCAAAAGAGTTGTGTGGTGCCGGAGCATTGCAGCCATCCCGTTTCCTTTAGCCACCTCCCTTTTTCCCTGCCACGCTGGCAGCAGGGAGAGCACAATATAGCAGCATCTATGCCATTGGAGGATCCCCTTTGCACTGGGATGAATCTTCTTGCAGCTGAATCTCCCTGGGTTTTGGGCCAAGTTGTACCAGTGGTGTGGTGCAGAGCAGTTACACCCCATAGGAGAATTTGGCTCAGGGACTCTGCACAGCATTGAAAGTAGAGTGCCAACTGGCAGCTCAGCTGCATGGCATCAGAGCCGTCCTTGGGGGGGCAAATGGGGCCATTGCCCTGGGCCCCACAGTTACGTGGGCCCCACGCTCTCCCACTCCCAGTGGGGCAGTGCGGGGCCCGCGTCACAGCCCCATGGCCATGCTTCGCCCCAGTCCCCACTGCCTTCAGCAGTGGGCCAAAAGCAGTGGGGTGGGGTGAGAGCGCTTTGCTTGGCCCCTGGGCCGGCCCTCCCTGCCAGAGGTGGCCTTTGGCTATTGGGGGCCCTAGCCGAAGGCACATTGCAGGGCCCTCTATAGGCCTGTGGGGCCACGTAGAGGCCCACAGGGGCCCCCTGTCACCAGCTCCAGCTCCCCGCCACCATTTCTGGCCCTGCCCCTCCCGCAGCCCCAGCTCACTGCCAGCCCCAGCTCCTCACCACCAACTCCAGACACAGGGGCCAGCTCCTCCGCCTGCTGCCAACCGAGGCAGACACAGCTTTTGGGACAGGAAAGGGGGCCCCTTACAGCTTGGGGCCCTAGGTGTGCACCTGCTTCACTTACCCCAAAAGCCGCCTCTGCTCCCCGCCCCCAGGGCAGAGCAGCAGGCCAGCCCAGGGGTGGGGTGAGCGGGTACATGGACCGGGCCAGGTGGCAGCCGGGATGTGGCAGGCCTGCTCTGGGTCAGCCTGGCCTGCCCCAGCCCCACACATGGTTCCCGGCTATAGCAAGTGGCCTGGTGTCTGCTGGCAGGCGGCCTCGGGTTCCCGGCAGGGGCCAGCTCCTAGTCCTTGGGGGGCAACAGGGGTCCCTGGGGGGGGCAGAGTGGGCTGGCCTGCCATGGTTCTCTCCAGCATGGGGGCGGGGGCAGCGGGGGTTCCGCCTTGGCCGATCCGCTCCCCCCACAGGACGGCCCTGCATGGCACTCATCTTGCAAGTGGCAACTAACTCAGATGGGGCTGATGTCCTGGCTTCGTTCCAGCTGCTCTCCTGCAGAAGAGTTGTTCATTGGATTGTGCTAGGGCAGCTAGGCACTGGGGAAGGTAAAAAAAGGAAGCAAGTGGGGACTCTCAGGACTGAAATAATGAGTAACTGTGGCAGAGAGAGAGTGAAGGAAATAGGCGGGATAGGGAAGGAGGAGGAAAGGGGAAGAAGATTGAAGCATGAATAAAGAAGGAAGAAAACCAGTCAATGCAGCAATTGTTGTGGAGAGGTTGGGGGTGGAATAAAAACCATTGAAAAGATAGAACTCCCTTTTCTCTCTCATCTCCAGTTGCCACACCCTTTCACACACATTTCTCTGACCTCCCACCCAGGGGTTAAAGTAAGGGGGAACACACCGGAACGCAGTTCTGGGGCCCCCAAATTTGAGGGGCCAGAGTTCCGGGGCCCTAAAAATAGAAAAATCCAGCAGAACGCATGTTTCGCCCTGCCCTGGCTGCTGGCAGGTCCTACGCCCCACCGTTGTTAATCACAATACTTATTGCGTTATGCAGTGTTTGCTAGTTTGTGACAATAATTGCTATAGACATAAACGCCATATAAAATTATAAATATCTTTATGGAGTGAAAAATGATGCATGTGGTACTGAGAAGTGGTTGCAAATGCCTACCTGGGCTGGGGCCCGCACATGTACGAAAGGGGCCTAGACAATACGGGAAGGGGTCCTGGAGATTAAGAGAGTTCCAGGGCCCACCAAATTATACTTTAACCACTGCTCCCACCAAACCCTTCCCTCCCATTAAGTCCCTCTATTCACTTTGGAAATCTGGCCACCCTGCAAGTGAATGGATTTCCAAAGGGTTGTAGATTTTTTCTTTTTTTTTAAAAAATTTCTGTTGAAGGAATCGGTATGGGGGTTAATTCAGGCTTGGGATAGCCAATGACAGCAGCAGCGTGATGATTCTAAATTTAGGCTGCTGTCTGTGAAATCCGTTTTAAAAGAAGTTCCCTTAAAGTGGAGCTATGCAAAATTGTCATTATGAAACCATGTGAAATTTGCCTAGTTTTGTTGCTGACTCAAAACATGGCCCCGCCTTACTAAGATTTGTGAACTTACTGCTTTTGTGATACCAGCTTTTAAAATTGGGCATTTTCATCTGGGTTTCACTTTGAGTTCTGAGGTTGGTTCAGACTGAAGGGGTGGATGCAAAACTGCATGCAGTGAAATGAAATAATGGGTTTGTATAAAATCATAGACATGTAGGACTGGAAGGGACCTCAGTAGGTCATCTAGTCTGGTTCCCTGAACTCAAGGCAGGATTAAGTAATAATTAGACCATTTCTGACAGGTGTTTGTCTAACCTGTTCTTAAATGCCTCCACTGACAGAGATTCCAAAACCTCCATCAGTACTGTGTTCCACTGGTTAACTACCCTGCTAGTTAGGAAGTTTTTCCTAAAGTCCAGCCTAAATCTCCCTTGCTGCAATTTAAGCACGAATGCTTGAAGTCCAAAAGGATTACATAGCTCTGCCGTAAACATTCATGTTGTTTCAGGAAATCTGCTTCGGCTTAATGGAAGAAAATGTGTTCTAAAGACCGGAGCACATGTAGGCATTTCCTAATATACCACAGGGTGTAGGATGTGGAGGAGGGGGGACAAGAGCTTGTGTTGTCGACTGCTGAGAAAATACATCTGATTTAGTGAAGCTGAAGGCTGGCCCAGTGAGAGATCAGGTTTAATTACAAATGGAATACAAAGCTTCTGCCCAAAGCCATTTACATATGCCCCCGCAACACCCCTCTATTTTTAATTAGCGATGTGGGAGAGAAAAGTCTTCTACTGAGACACGTTATTTAACAATAGGTTATGGAAGAAGCAGCTGGATGGATATCTTGGGTCTGACAGGTGAATGTTGACTCCTTTCTCTGCGGTAGTGTCTGAATGCAATGTTTTCTTTACATTAGCCCAATTTTAAAAACATTACCACATTAACTGCTTTCTTGTTTGCTATTAATAGCTTCATTTCATTCCAACAGCTCCATGAAATGTTCACCATTCCCCTGGAGAGACTGCTTTTGCTTCCTGCAGATAATGCAGAGCATCTGCTTCAAGCTGGAGGGTGAATGACTGTCAGGTGGCTTAGAATTGAGCTTCTTTCCCGTGCTTACAAAAGAACTGGGAATATATGGAAAAATATTGCCATGGGCCTTCACTTTAATTGAAAAAAGCATTTGTTTTGCTTAAGTTCTTTTGCATTCACTTCCTGCAAATATTTGGATGATTGAGTTTTACTCACATGCAGCCTAGCGAATTGTGAGTCCATACGCTGGACTATCATCACAGGAAATAGTGTAGTTCCTCTGAATGGGTCACATTTATAGAGAAGTCAGATAAGGATCTGACAACACCATTTTTCAACTAGGACCACACTGGGGCAGTTTTAATTTACAATCAAATGCATATTCCTCCAATCTAAGTTGTTGGGAAAGTGTAATGAGAGACACTTGAATAAGAGAATGAAGAAAAGTTGGGGGTGTTGATATGAGATCTATCTGACAATGAATAGATGGATGCAGGATAATAATACTTAGATCCTTGTATTTTTAGGGCACTGAATAAACATTCACTAATCCTCTCAACACCCCTGAGAGCTCTGGAAGCACCAGCTGCAGTTTGCAAAAGGGGACTCTGAAACCCAGTGGGTAGATGACTTCCCCAAGGCCATACAGGAGCTATTGACTGCCATTACCTCTGCTAGATACATGCAGAGAATCTATCACTCTAGATTAGGGGAGTCAAACTCATTTGCTATGGCGAGCCAGATTTGACGTAAATGGACCATACATACCATAAATTGAAATACTACGGCACTCTTGTAGCATTGCAGAGTGCTGTGTAAGTGAAACTGCACTCTGTAATACGAGAGAGGGAGAGTGTGTGTGTGAGAGAGTGGGGTCTTGCAGTGCACAGTCTTGCATACACAGTGCTCCGTGATGTCCGATACCTGACACTCTGGTGGGGAGATAGCGTGGGCCCACCAAGTGCAGTTATGAGCCATATGGAAAAGGTTTGGTCTGTGGGCCGCATGGAAGAGGTTCGCCCATAGGCTTCATGTTTGACACCCTTGCTCTAGATGGATAATATACTCTAGATCTTCCAAGCCAGTGTCCCAAATGCAATGACAGTAGGAATGACCTCTGGTGGATGCTCTGGAGGTGATCGAACATCAAGACATTTTTCTTCACCAAACTGGCTCTAGGTGTACTGACATCCCAAGCAAAAAAGGAATTTGGTGTCCCGAAACACATCCCAGAATCTTTTCATCAGTTATAGAGCTGATCTTAATAATCTTAGGAACTCTTCTTAGCTCTGCCACTTCTTGTCTGGAACTAAATTACCATGATAGTTCCAGCACTATTCTGACATTCCCTTAGATGTGACATTCTACATAAGCACCTGTCTGCTTGAGTCTAAAGCCAACACTAATTTTAAGAGGGAATGGACCCCTGGGTCATGTTTGTTTCAATATGATCATCATGACACCAGAACTACCTTTCTTGCGATTGGTCTAAATGACCACATGGAGACATCTAAGCATTTACTGGAATTTACTTTTCAAGGGAAATAAGTTTATTCTTGTAGCTTTAATTTGCTTTGATATTGTTTGGCTTAAGCCTTGCTGCCTTAACTGTCACTTTCCTGATAAACTGAATGCAGTTCATAGCATATGGGGCCCTTTTTCTTCATATTGTATACATTACCAGTCTTTGCTTTATTTTTTTCTATGTTGCCTTGATACAAGAAAGCCTTTATACATTTTAAGCATGTGCTTGAATATCCTTCCTGAATAGGAAAGCTTTTGGAATAAGGCCTGTGTCTGCAGCATTTGCTTGTCAATGCCATGCTATTTTATTCTTCTACTCCGTCGCAAGCCTCTGCTACATGATTCCATCTTTAGGGCTTAATCCTGAGTTGAGTGCTGGATGCTCTGTACTGGAAATCCTGGTTTCCCTTCCAAACACTTAAACTCCACAATAAATATTTTCTGTTATTACTGGATGGCTCGTGATTGTAAAATAATACCCTGCCTCTCAATTTAAAAACACTTCAGATAGGGTAGATCATAAAAAAAACAAAAAACCGATAGTGTCTTTAATATATTATCCATGCTGTGGGCAGTATAAGCTCATAATTTTTTCAGTTCTTTGCTTCCTATGCTAGATAACAATGAAGAGATGCACTGTACATAAAAGACATATAATCTAGACTGTTATTAGAAATAAAAAAAGGCTCTTGGGCCTAGATTTTTAAAGGTATTTAGGTGTTACTCCTCTCTGTGTTGCAAGGTGATTTAGATGCATCTTTCCCATTTCCCAGTGTGATTTAGTCACTTACAAAGCTGTACACTACAACTGCGATAGTACCATAGACCCTTGCTGCAGTGACAGATGGGGCTTTTGTTGCTATTCTATACCCACTCCTCAAGAGGTAGTTGCTCAGTTGATGGAAGAACTTTTCCATTGACCTTACGGTATCCATACTGGGGCTGAGGTTGACCTAATGACAACACAGAGCGTGTTACATTTCTTGCAGCCCTGACCAATGCAGATAGGTCAACAGAATTTTAGACATAGACCAGGCCTAGGTCTTACTGAAAGGACTTTTGAAAATGGAATAGGCCTGAAACTTTTAAAACTCTGGGCCTTTGTGCTTTTCTTTGCCTAAGTAGCTGATCCAACACCCCTTACTTATGAGTAATGCCACTGGAAATCAATGAAACTACACAATGTGGAATTCAGCCCTAAATTTCTATTACATGAAGGAATAATGCATCTTTATCAACCATTATCATTTTGTGCTAGGATTTGTGGAAAGTTTAATTCCTGCAGTTGGGAAAGAGTTGAAACCTTTCAGGAGCTGGTAGGTAATGTCATTCAGGACAGCAATAACTGCTTGCTAAACTTGGCTTTCACTACCTTCCCAGGTCATTCTTGTCTATATCTGCAAGGGCTTTCCATGTTGAGTGCTTGCATCTATATTCAGAGACACTGGTAACTGCAGCATTATGAAAGACTTAGAGGAATGAATTGGCTAGAGATCATAAATCCAAGAAGGAAACGCTTGCAAGAGGGAAGATTTCATATACCAAAGTCATCTCAGGTTGACACAACAGAGATAAAACTTAACCAATGCTATAACTCAAAAGGAAAATGAAACAATTCTAGACTGATGGAGTGAGTGATGATGGGTCTATTTGGCAACCCTTTCACAACGAATGTCAGACACCGCAGTTAGAAAGGATTGGAATAAGGGGTGTTTTCCAGGATTAAAAAAACCTGTAAGAGTTTGCTTGACTGCTCTATTTTTAAGTAATATAGTTGGAAGCAGCCAGGGCAGCTTTGGGATTACTAGTGCCTTGGGCTGACAAAGGCAGGAAGGTCACATCCGACAGACAAGACCAGACTCCATTGATGAAGAGGTAGTTGCTCGGGCTGTGCTTCTCTGGGGATTAATTGAGGGGAAGCAGTAATATCACCCCTAGAAGACACTGCCTGTTAGAGGAGTTTGGCCCTAGCATGAGCATTGTACCCTGATGAGCCTTTTAGACCAGTCACATTACACTGAGCTACCAATTTGGCAAGAAAAACAGATGAGAATAGACACAATTTTACTTCACTTCCTCAACAACAACACTTCTCTGGGCCAGAAGAAAATAATTTAGTAACATTGTTTCATTTAATCGGAGCCAGAGCCTTCTCCCTGCTAAAACTCAAACAAGCAACAGCATCTTTTAAAATCCATGGCAGGGATCCCCCCCACGAGACACAACAACAAAACTAGTGAAGGAAGGTTGTAATGATTCTTCAACATGTATAAGTCGGGCTTTTCAAAAGCAGTCTGAGGTGGCCTAATTGCCCAATGGTAAATTTCCCACTGATTTCAGTGAGTGCCAAGTTCTGTCACTGCTGAGCACCTTTGAAAATCCAACTTCTAACGTTTTGAAGAATTCCACCACACACCATTATAAGCTTCTTCTGTTGCTGCTTTTGTTGTGTCCCTCGGTTGCAGCCTCCATTTCAATGTTCAGGGTTGCTGCTGTTAATAATTCAGAGCTATAGATAATAAGAAGTTCATTTTGGCAAGATGCTGCAGAACCTAATGCAGCAGTAGCCAGGAAGATCTCTTCCCTCAATGAATTATGTTTATAACAAGGAAGCAAGTTAGGATAAAATAGGCAGAAATAAAAATGAGCCCTCTCTAACCCCAGATGTAGAGCCCATTCTCACCATGTGCAGCTCAAGCAGCTAATTTATACTCCTTTCCCTAAGCACCTGTGTAAGGTGAGAAGGACACTAACCTGAAGTTAACCCTTGTTCATCAAAAAGCATAATTTTAGCTTTGTGGTGAATCACTTTGGGGTTTAAATTGATCCAAATATTGTAGCATTGGGAGGGATATTTGAGGGATATTTGTATCATCGGGAGGGATATTAATAGTTCCTGTGTTATATCTTTCTGACATTGCCAGATCAAGGCTATGTCTACACTTGCTAAAATTAGTTCGAATTAGTTAGTTCGAACTAACTAATTCAAACTAATTTTAGTTAGTTTGAAATAGCTTAATTGGAACTAGCATGGCCACACTAGAATGTTAATTCGAACTAAGCAAGCACTTGCTTAGTTCGAATTAGTGATCCCCATTCATTTCAATGGCCAGTTAATTCAAACTAAGAAATTAGTTTGAATTAACATGGCCACACTGGTTAATTCGAACTAGTTAGTTCGAATTATCCCCTTAGTTCGAATACCCTATTCGAATTTATTAGTTCGAATTAAGGAAGCCCTTAATTCGAACTAACTAAAGCCTAGTGTAGCCATGGCTTTAGTTAGTTCGAATTAAGCCTCCTTAATTCGAACTAACTGGCCAGTGTAGACATAGCCCAAGAGTCTTCCTTTAGATTCTGATTGCTTCCTGCAAAGATATTCTGTCGGCACGCAGTATGTAGTCTTAATCCAGCCTCAGAAGCCATGTTTCTCCCTGTGGAAATACTGAACCATCTGTGTGGAAAAATTATATTCAGAAATCTGTGAGTAGCTCAGAAGCAAAGAATTGTTATCGTTCTTCCTGTAAAGAAAGTGAGGCATTTCCGGTGGCAGTCATACAGAGGAAGTCTTCTGAGAAGTTAATATTATTAGAACTCGAGAAGTATTGCAGTTTGTTCATCAGGTAGAGTGTTAATAAAAATAGTATGGTTGAAGTTAAAAATATTCTTCACTTGCCACCACTTCTAGTCATATCCCAGGTATCCTGTTTTCTGCTGAATCATCACTGGAAATAAAACCTCCAGCCAAGAAACTCCTGACCACCAGGAGGCCCATCTGGACTTAAAAAGTAGAAAAGGTCATTTGACTGGTAGTAACGGAGATGAAAATGGAAAAATATCTTATTAAAGTAAGAGAACGGTGAAGAGAGAATTTTAAAACAATCTTAAAATGGAAAACAGCTCACAAGGAGGAAACATGGGGGGGGGGGGGGGGGAAAAAGTAAAAATGGAGATTTCTGTATATTCCAGAATACCTTATAAAAGAAAATTCTGATTTTTAGTTCTGGGGTTTTGCTGGTTTCTTTACATCAGTGTATACTTGCTCTGTGTGATTCTATTGAATTTAAAGCTTTGGTTTTTATAACTGCAAAATGAGGAACCCAACAGGATGTATGCCAGCACTTTGAAGGGACTTGTAGGCCAGGCACGGCCCTGACCCAGGACAACGTCATTCTGAGGTATGGGCTCAAATCCCATCTTTTCCAGTTGTAGGATTTGTGCTGGATGGTGTCCCAAGTTTGTGGAAAACTAGTGAGAATGACTGCTTTAACAAGAGTTCCACCATAGGAAGCTTAAATCTCTTGACCAACTTCTGAGACTTGGAGTCACCAAAACTAAATCAGAACCTTATTCCGAGTTCATCCTCAGACTCTTAAAATCTCATTGACTGTGATCACCTCGTCTGACACAATGGTCCCCTCTGCCCTAAAACTCTAATAATCTAAATCTTTATCTGAAACAGGCTGCTGCCTCTCTGGTTTACATCATGGTGATTGTACAGGAGTAAGAAGCTAAGGATCCCAGTCATGCTCCTGTGAAAACGACTGGCAAAATTCCCATTGATGCCAGTCATGGTTGAATTGGATCTAGAGTTCAGCCAATTGTCTTGTTTGTTCATTTTCTCAAGAGACTTTCCAGATCTAGGTGAACAGAATCCTGTGTAATTTGTTTAATGAAAATGTTCCCTTTGTATCTTGTGTTCCATCCGTTCATTCACACACAGATAGTTGTAGTTTTGCTATGTAGATGTGTGTACATCTTATATGTCACTCACAAAAATAGTATGTTTGTTTTCATTACAACTAGAGGGCTTACACATTTCATAGCATCTGTAGTCTGAACACATTGTATTCACAATGCAGGGCTGCTTTTTCCCTTCGTGAGCTCCCTTTGTGGCACTGGCCAGAAACTCTGAGCACCTCCTTCGACCCATTACTCCTGATTGGAATGAGGACATGCTCCATCAGGAGAAGGCTAACGAGCATCTCTGGACTCAACTGATTATAAAGAGGCATACCTGTAAAGCCTGCTCCATTTGGAGGAGGCAAGCTTAAAAGAGAGAGCTTGTCACAGGAAGGGAAGAGGCAGCAACCGCAAAGCAAACTGCTGTGTTTTGTTTCAGAGTTGGCTGATTCTTGCAACAGAGCTATGGAGAGGAAGATAGCTTGTAGGTCTCTACCACCTAAGAAGACACCCGATCAGGTACAAGCCAGTTGCTGCAGGGAAGGGTCAAAGTAAAACTCTTTGACCCAGGGTTTAGGTGTCCTGAACATCTGTAAATAAGCCAGACCTCTATAGATTGGCTGAAATGAAACCTCTGAGATTCATTGTCCCTTAACTGGAAGATCTCTATATGTGTGAATCAGAAAAGATGAGAGTAAGGTTCCCACGGAGGAAGGACTTTGGGAGGGAAAGAGAAGCTAAAATTGTCCAACTGGGATCTAGTGAAAGCCTAGTCTATCACAATCCTTTTTCTTCCTTTGCTTCAGCCATTCTTTTTCTTTTCTTTTCTTTCTCTTTTCAGTATCAATATTTCAAACTGTATTGGGAGGAAGGGCAGAGCAGAGATGGTGGAGTATTGTTATGCTGGGGAGTGTTCATGGCTGCCACCAACTAGTTATTTGACCTATAGAAGTACAGAGGTGTTGGAACCTGATGTGTGCGCTACCCAGCTGTGAGGGTCTCAGCTCTGTGTGTCAATCCTGGACAGTCTTTAGGTTTGCAGTTGACAAGGAGAAACAAGCAGCCAGTACAATGAAGCAGCCTGATTTTATTTTAATCTTCTTGTTCAGACATTCAAAATCAAACACATTCACCAGTGAGACCAATGAGATAATGTCCCAACATTTCTAGTAAAAACCGCTGAATTTTCCAGCTGGAATCCCTCCTTACAATATACTGGAACTGGTAAGAGCTAATTCTCAAAGTGTACCAGGCATGGTGCTCTCTCTTTCTGTCTCATGTGCTTAGAGGGTAAGGTAACTATTTTGCCTTTGCAAGACCAATACTTCAACTAACTTCAGAGACAGCAAGTTTGAGATTAAGATGTAAAGGTTGTTTGTTTTGTTTTCTCTGTTAAATTGTACAGGATATGATAGCTGTGTAGGAATTAGCCAAGTCATCAGTGTAATTCTGTCAGAAGGTATAAAGATATCTTCATGCAGAGAAGAAGGAAGTGACATAGCAGCTATCAAAAATCTTCCTAACGGCATCCTTAAAAGAGCGTTTCTAAATGAGGGAAAAATTGGATTTAGATATGCAGTTATTCATGTAGAAAGCTTCTCAAAATACACAAAACGTAGTTAAATGAAACTTTCACATTCAATAAATCTCCATTTTTGACTCCTTTTATTGGGGACGGGGGAAGACCAGCTCTGTGCATGTATCATGATGCTATTCCTCATGCTCCCCCTAAATCTTTTCACCTTTTGAAGGAAACGGAGTTGGTTTGCATTTACCTCACTGTAAAGGGAGTTATTGCTCACAGGCACACACAAGGGAGAGTCATTTTTTGACATAAAAGTCCAATGTAAAGTCCAGTGGTTCTCAACTTTTTTACTATGGTGGGCCGGATATGCAGCTCTCTATGTGTTATGTGGACCACATCCTCTCTCTCTCTGTGTGTATATACATATCACCCTGGAAGCTGCTAATTGATTGTCATTCTTATCAGTAAGTTACTAAGCACTTTGAGTTCTGAAGGGCTGAATGCCCAGAAGGCATTAGGCCCATGATGTACACTGATTTCAAATAGATTTTCAACTCACTCTGAACATTTAGTTTGATGTTTTTATCCTCAGTATAATGTATCTTACAACAGCACTATGCGTACCATTCAGTGGTGCACCATGAGTCTTTGGGAGACTCCAGCACGTGGGGGCCAACATGTATATTTTCACCCCCATTGGTGGCAGCAGTATCCTGTGGGAAGGTGGGGGATCTGTGGGCCCATTTCCCCTTCTCCACTGTGGGGGCAGTGAGTTGAGTGGAGGAGTGATGGGGACAGATGCACCCAGGCTGCCTGGTGGGGGGTAGGGGCGTGTTTGGCTCTGTCCTAGAGCCCCGCCTTTGGCTACCTGGTCTCTGAACAGCTGCGGCTCTCTCCTTGCACCCTGGAGAGGTTAGGATGACACTTGCTCCCCACGCAGCGGAAGCCCTTGGCTGCTGGCAGGCCTGAACTGGGGTCAGCATGGCTGCCGGGGATGTTAAAGCCCAGTGACCCCTGACTGCCTGCACAGCAGGATATGGCTCCTCCAAGGGGGGCCAGGATTGCAACTCCCCAGGCTGGTGCCCAGAGGGCATGCCCTTATCCCTCGATATGCCACTGGTACCATTTGCTATTGTAGCTTATCATACCTTAAGCATAAAATACTTGTATGGCTGCCATCACCATAAGAGCTGAGCAGCTCACAAAACTTTAACACATTTATTCCATTATACCTGGGTGATTGTAGGGGAGTTTTGTCCCCAGCTTACAACTGGGGAAACTGAACAGGAGAGAGATTAAGGGTGTGAAGTGGGAAAACATCTAAGAATAAAAATAACATGCAAATGTTTGTATAATATTTTACTGAGGCTTAGTCATGACGTTGTAGAAATAATATTAAATGTTGCAAAACTGCATGCAAACAACTGTAGATCAATGGATGTTACAGGGCTGCAGCTAAGGATTTAATGAAGAAAGAGAAGAATCAAAATATTGGGCAGGTAGAAATCACAGTAGATGGCAGGTGATCTGATATTGCCCTAACCAGCATGACAGGAATCCTAGCATGAAACAAACCACTACTTTAAAGCAAAGTATGAAAGGGAAGAATGTGACCGGATGACACAGCAGGCACATTAAAATATGCCTTTTTTAGTTCCTGGATATTAGTGATTAATGGAATGGTAAACATTTGACCTGGATCATCATGACTTTTAGAGATTTAGCATGCCTAGTACTATCTAGGCATGATAGCATGATTTCTTTATGCAACACTTATTAAAAGCTGAACTCTCCTTGAACTCTGTATTCAGTGCACTGAAGGTGAGAATTTCCTCACTGTCAAAAGCCAGTGCAATGTGCTATGTAGAATCATTTAAGCTTCACGCTAAGGAATTATGATGAGAGGAGTTATGACTGACTATGTGGATGTGGGGAAAGGAGGGGATGTGATATTCCTTGACTTTAGCAAAGCTTTTGATACTGTCTCCTACAGTATTCCTACCACCAAGTTAAAGAAGTATGGGTTGGATGAATGGACTATAAAATGGACAAAAAGCTGGCTAGATCATTGGGCTTAACAGATAGTGATCAATGGCTCGATGTCTAGTTCACTGCTAGTTGGTAACAAGTGGAGTGCCCCAGGGATCAATGCTGGGTCTGGTTTTGTTTAGCGTCTTCATTAATGACCAGGAGGATAGGGTGGGTGGCACTCTCAGCAAGTTTGCAGATGACTCTAAGCTGGGGGGCATGTAGATACATTGGAAGGTGGGGATAGAATACAGAGTGACCTATATGAATTGGAGCATTGGGCCAAAAGAAATCTGATGAGGTTCAACAAGGACAAGTACAGAGTTCCGTACTTAGGACAGAAGAATCCCTTGCACCGCTACAGACTGGGGACTGACTGGCTAGGCAGCAGTTTGGCAGAAAAGGACCTGGGGGTTACAGTGGACAAGAAGTTGGATATGAGTCAACAGTGTGCCTTTGTTGCCATGAAAGCTAATGGCATATTGGGCTGCATTAATAGAAGCATTGCCACCAGATTGAGGGAAGTGATTATTCCCCTCTATTTGGCACTGGTGAGACCTTATTTGGATTACAGTGTCAAGTTTTGGGCCCCCTGCTACAGAAAGCATGTGGACAAATTGGGAAGAGCTCAGCAGAGGGCAACAAAAATGATGATTTATGAGGAGAGACTGAGGGAACTTGGCTTGTTTAGTCTGCACAAGAGAAAAAGGAGTGGAGATTTGAAAGTAGCTATCAACTACCTCAAAGGGGGTTCCAAGGAGGATGGAACTAGGCTGTTTTCATTGGTAGTAGATGACGGAACTAGGAGCAATGGTTTCAAGTTGCAGTGAGGGAGGTCTAGGTTGGATATTAGGAAAAACTTTTTCACTGGGAGTAGGGTGAAGTTCTGGAATGGGTTGCCTAGGGAGGTGGTGGAATCTCCATCCTTAGAGGTTTTTAAGGTGAAGCTTGACAAAGCCCTGGATGGGATGATTTAGTTGGGGTTGGTCCTGCTTTGAGAAGGTTAGATGACCTCCTGATGTCCCTTCCAAGTCTAATCTTCTTTGATTCTATAAACTAAGTGATGGTTCATAGGGCCTTCTACAGACCCTTTTTATGTTTCCTTTCATCCCTCACCTTCAACATCCACATGCCTATTTCTCTCTCAACCTCTTTTCATCATTGTACATTAAAATACATTTGTAGATAGTAAAAAGGAAAAATCCATCTCTCTGCATATGAGGCTTGAGTCTTCTTTCTTACGTTGATGCAAATTGGGAGTAACTTCATCAAAGTCAATGAAGTTGCATTGATAAAATACGCTACTGAGGAGAATCAAAGCTCCCAAGTTCTAATATGTTCTTTTCCCATTGTCCTAGGCTTTCCTATGGTGCAATAAAAATATCTTGATCTAAAGTCTAGCTCACTCCTCCTTCTTTCTTATCTGTTTCCCCCCATAAAATCCTGCATTGATTTTCCCCATTCCCCCAGCTATTTATACTTCTTTGGGTCCCTGAAATTGTTCTTTCCATATGGAAGGTCTCAAGTGCACCCACTTTGTCCAAGGAAATGCTATGTCTCCAGCTTCGGAAGTTCTAAAGAAAGAAACAACAGCTTCCAAAAAATTGTTTGGACTGAAAATTGCTAGATTTGCCCTGGAAAAAAAGAACATTTCTTCAAAATTTGCAGAAAATATATCACACTCTTTCATCATTTCAGTTCATTACAAATAAACTGACTTGAATTTTTTACTTCATTTGATCTTTCTAGCTCAAAACCTGTTCTTCAAACTTCCCATACAGGTAAATAACTCTCAGAAAATGAATACTGGCTACACCTGAACA
Organism: Pelusios castaneus; assembly: GCA_007922175.1. Classification (NCBI taxonomy): domain Eukaryota; kingdom Metazoa; phylum Chordata; order Testudines; family Pelomedusidae; genus Pelusios; species Pelusios castaneus. The sequence continues at coordinate 19,544,816 of ML685780.1, read as the reverse complement.
ACAGAGTTTATAATCAAAATATTAACTCTTTTTGTGGAAAGTTTTGAGGCCAGCCTTCTTCCTGTTGCCTTTAGTAGGAGTTATGGGCCAAAGATTAAGCCCACAAAAGTCAATGGAGTTATATCAGTGCGAGATCAGAGTTGAGCTCTAGGGATGAAATCCTGGCTCCATTAAAGTTAATAGTAAAACTCCCATCAGCTTCAGCATGTCACCCTAGATCTCTCTCCTCTTTTTCATGTTCATAGTAATTATACCATAAAGACTCAATAAAGCATGTACTTCCTACCGTTCAGTTCTTTCAAATGCTGGGGAATAATTACAGTCCTTATGTTCCAAACCTAACTGTTCAACTCTACTGAAATGCTGCAATATCAGAGCAGAGAGCATTCAGGAGCAGGGTTTTTCTACCAATGAATTTCCAAGGAGCTGAACAGATGAGCATTCTGTTTCAGGAAGCATATCTGGAAAGCTGAAAGGCATATCTGGAAAAGGCATCACACAATAATATCCAACATGCCAAATAAGATGTTATCTCTATCTCCTAAATCAAATTCCCATAAGTATTCTTTTTATTACTGAGTTATTCTGGAATGTTCTTAAAATATGGAGATAACAGAATAAGAATTTAGATATGTATTACTACAAGCAGGACTTGGATTCAATTTGGAAACAGTATAGTTTTTATTCAGCCAAAGCATGATATGGTTTTTCAGAGCAGAATCTACTCTTTGTCTTAGAAGCTGCTGTACACAGTCTCTTTCTGGATCAGAAATCTGCAATAAAATGGAAGTTACAAACTTTTCTTTCTAGGGGCCCCAATACTTTCTTATGAAGATTATCCTTGCTTTCAGTGAATTTGGCCCAGTCTACCCTGCCAGTGCAATTCGGTAGCAGTCGAGAGGAGTTACGCAAGCTACACAGAGCAGCTTGCTTAACTTCTGTCAACTTCGTAGCTCCCGTTATATGTGCCATCTCTCCTGCACTGCACAGACAGGAAATGTGTTCCCATTGATGCAGCATTACGCCATTTGAGGAGGTGGTTTTACTAGGTCCAGATTGATTGAGCCAGATAAATTGATCTGATGGCGGCGAATTTGCCGCAGTCACTGGAGACATAGCCTCGGGTAAATACAGATTGCAAAATCAGGTCCATTGTTTAGAACCGTAGAAGAATTAATACATTATTCAGATTGACTATTGGTATCTGGTCTATTGATTTTTTTTCCCCATGAGAACAAGATGCTATCTGGCTCTCCTCTGTGTGTGGGGTGAGCACTGAACTTTTCCCTTCATTCCACCTCAGCAAGAGCTGCTGTACCAATACTCCTGTGAGTGCAGGGATTGCTCCATCCTATTCCCCTTGCAACACAGAGCATCTCAAAGGGAACTGGGGGGAGGGAGACAGGACTGACGTAAAGGGGATAGCAGGCTGCACAGCTAAGTGGGAGTAGTAGCAGAAACACTTGCCCATACATCAGAGACTTCTGGGAGGCACTTGACCTGGTTGATGCTGCAGAATGCCTCCTGGGGCTCCTCGAAAGGGAAGTGCAGCTTCACACCAACCCTGATGCCAGCTGTCAATATTTAGGAAGGAATGTATAAAAAGACATCAGAAGCCAGTTCCTAAAAACTTCTTATCTTCTGTACACCAGTGTATGAGTCACTAGATTAAAGGGTTTAGTAAAATAAATTCTTCTCAGTTACACTGGTTTAAATCTGGAATAATTCTGTTATTTTCTAAGGAATTATTTATTTACATCCAAATGTAAATAAGAGCAGCAAGTGGCCCCTGATATTAGTGGATTTATTCTGGATTTATACTTCTGTAGCTGGGTGCAGAATTTTGCATGATATTCTGGCAAACATACTGTGGCAAATTGAGTGCGCTCAGTTCCCCGTTGGTCTTGCACTTCATGTAGTGGCAGCCAGCTGAGGCACAGTCTTCCCTCCTCCAAATCCCTAGTGCTCTGGATCCTCCATCCTTCCTGCCCTGGGGCTGGACTCTCCACCCTACAGGCCACTGGCCCTGGGACCCTAAGGCCAGTTTGGGCAAAGTTGCCCTGACTGCCTGTACCTCCTAGGTGCGGTCAGTAACAGCTACTGGTCAGCTCTTCTTCAGTCTGTTCTCCTTCACACACCAAACTCTCCGTCTCCCCTCGTCTCGTCTCGTCTCGTCTCGGCCTCCGCCTCCGCCTCCGCCTCCGCCTCCGCCTCCGCCTCCGCCTCCGAACAACACACCCAAGCTCCCTCACTGGCTGGCTGATACAGGGGCATTTTATGTCTACCCTTAATTGGAGTCAGGTGCTCCAACTGACTAGATGCCTTAATTAGAGTCAGGTGCCTTAATTGGCTTAAAGCAGCCCTACCTGTTGCTGAGCCTGGGGCTAATATATTCCACCACCTTCCTGTAGCCATCAGGCCTGGCTCTGTCACAATATATTTTTAAAAAACCAAATAATCAACAGTTTAGCTCAAATAATATGTTCCACTTCTTGGTCTGCTGCAAGCACCTGTGAAAATAAAGGAAAGGATTTCTTAATTCTGAACTCTAAATGCACGGATCTTGGAAATTACTGTATCAGCCAGGACAAAATTTAAATATCAGATGATGAATTCTGAAGTAGTTTTAAATATAGTGGATCACAGTCTGACATTACATGTGTTCTATGCCATGAGAACTCAAAAGCAACTTTACTTCTTAAAACCATGAGATCCTATTCATCATGGATATCATTTATCCACTACCATTGGGTCCCATGATGCTTTTCATGGTCAGGCAAGAAAACTGCCTTGAGTGGGGCCTGATTCTCAGCTCTCAGTGGTTTTATGCTGGTTTAATACCTTGACTTAATAGTGGTTTGACACTTTAGTTACATTCATGTAAATGAAATCAGAATCAGGCCTTTAGACTTTTTGGTGATCTCCAATATATATAGTCAAGAAACAGTCCATTCTGAACAGATAATAGAAGGCATGATGCTCCGTGTGCTAATTCCTTATGGTGATCTTTCCTGTTCATTGAACTATTTTGATGGTAAAAGTGTTTCTATTTAAAATGAACACTCTAATAATAATCTCCATAGGAGACTGCAGACATGCACTGAAAGCTTCTACTGAGAGTGTCGACTGACTATTCAGACATCCTTTAAGAAGTATCCATCACTTCACTTTGCTTTTCCATTAGTAAAACAGACATTATTGTAATGGCCACCATTACTTTCCAGGCATATTGTGCTGCTATTAACAAAGCAAAAACTACTTCAAGAAAACGTCTAGTTACTCATAAAGGGCTGAAGTCCTTATTCAATTTTTATATCTTCTTACACCTTCTTCGACACTAGTGAGAATGAATAAGGACTGAAGTTAAAATGAATGCCTGAATCAGTTAGATTAGTTAATCATCAGTGAAACTGTGATCACAAATTGGGTTGTTGGAAGGACCTCAGGATTTGGCCCACCAAATTTGTACAAATGAATTATTCTGAAGAGGAAAGAAAGTCTTGTGATTAAAGCACCCTGGTGAGCTCTAGGCCTGGTTCTCCACTGACTTTCTCTGTGATCTTGGCTAAGTCATATAGGCTAAAATTTTCAAGCTTAGTTACCTGAAGTTAGGCACCTAAAATCATACCGTGATGAGTATATAAGTGGCCTGTTTTCATGGGGGTTGAGAGCTTACCACTCACGGAAGTCAGCATGATTAAGCCAAAAAATATATGAGGCTGCAGGTCCAGCTTGCAGTTTTCTGAGAATCAACTTCAAATTCATAAACAAACAGATACACAAATCACATGTCAAATGCAAAGTGGGAACTCAGATTGGATGTTAGAAGAACTGCAGTAATGCTGCTTCAATTTCCCCTCAAAGAACTGAACGTCAAATCCACATCTCCTTTTGCACTCCACTGCATAAAAGGAAATGAAAGCAGCATTAGAGAGATGTTTCAGCTATTTTGCTTTCCTGACCAAAGTAAATAGTGAACTGGAATAGATTATTTCCTCTAACAGTCACATGCCAGTAGTTAGGCTCAAGGTTCCTGCAAATCCTTACTTATATGAACATCCTTTACTCACCTCAATGAAAGGCTTATTTTGTTGCTCTTTTCACGAGGAGATCAACAGTCGACATTCTGTCACCAACTTGATGATGAAAGTCGTGATTTCCTCTTAAGAGGGTGTACCATGTGAAGGTCATCATCTTCCACCCAACGCCTCTGCCATGGCTTTCTGTATTAGAAAACATCGAACGTTCGGCAATCTTTTGAGGTACAGCCACAGCACGAGAACTTAAACACACTGCAGACTACCTGGAACTTCTCATCTGGCACATTATAGACAATATACCCCAACAATGCCTGAAATAACAAAAACCACCATGGACCATATGTGACTACATCAGGTCTCTGGATCTGTCCAAGGAACAGCAAAGTGTCTGGACTTCATCCACCATTCTGAACAAGGCTGGTCCTACCATAGAGGTGACCTAGGTGATCGCCTAGCGCGCCAGACTTTGAGGGGTGCCAGGGGCCGCTGGGCTGGGGCCAGCAAGGCTATTTCAAATCTCCTGCCCTGAGCATGCTCAGACAGAGCATGTTCAGGGCAGGAGTGGCCTGGCCAAGGAACGACTCCAGACGCCCCACAGCTCTGGCCAGGTAAGTTGGGGGGGGGGGGG
>ML685780.1:19493629-19520148 GCA_007922175.1 Pelusios castaneus | reverse complement strand
CGCACACAGACAAAAGAGATGACTTCCCTTACCATGCCATCCTTACTGGTATATGGCATGGGTGGGGGTGGGACACACTGATAGCTCACAACCTCCCCACAATAATAACAGTTCCACTCCCAATTTGAAAACCCCTGCCTTAGACAATGTCAGGCCACGGCTAATTTCTCCTTAGGCTTAATGCGGATCTGGTAGTGGATGGGTTTGAACTTTGAAGCAAAACTATTGATTTGTAAAAAGAACATGTCTCAATGCTCTTGCAGGCTGAGTCCCTTGGGCTCCCATGCTGGCTCTCAGAGCTTGATTGGTGGAAAAGCACCAGCCCACGGGTCTTGTTCTGTTTTGCTGAAAAATAGAGAATGTGGCTACCCCTCTGGAACCTGGCACCAGCCAACATGCCAGTCTCGCCCTGTTTTGCCTCTAATCTTCAACCGTGGCTGTGCGGCTCCTCTCCTCTCTCCTGGAGAACACACATCACTGGTCCACGCTCCTGTTGTCCTGCTTTAGCTGATATTGTGTGGGAAGGGAAGGCTGGATACCGCAGGCACTCATCCCCAAGCAGGGCCAGCCTAAGGGTTTTTGGCTAGGCAAACTATGATTTTGTCACCCTCTCCTCCACGTTTATGTAAAAAAATTCTCTTCTATCTAATTTGGTGCCCCTTAAAGCCTGGTGCCCTAGGTGACCGCCCAGTTCACCTATATGGCTGTCCCCAAGCCAGTCCTCCCTGGGAAGCAGCCCGGAAAGGCATGGACATCTCTCCAAAGCAGTGGGCGCCGCCTTTAAAGCCACGTGCGCGCTGGGAAGCTGGCGCTGACTTTTCTCCTCCTTCTCAGCCGCTGCTGCTGAGGCTGGAAGGAAAACTTCTAGGGTCACTGGGAGGGAGAAGTTCCCGGCTCGTGCGCTCAGTGGCTGTCAGTGAGCTCACCCCAGAGCAGGGCCCTCCTCTCGCCTGTCCCTGGCGGGGACCCCGCGTTGGCGGACGGGGTGGGTTTTGATGCAGGGCGAGAGCCTGACTCGCCAGCGCGGCGGCTCTCCGCCGACCTGCCCCAGCCTGCGGGGCTCGGCAGCGCCGCCGAGCAGGGAGCGGCTCCGAGGGGGCGGCACATCCCCAGATCGCGCTACGATAATCCTGCCTTGTCCCTTCCCGCAGCCGGCGGGGCTGAGTTAGGGACACAATTTCTAGGATCCAGCCGGGAGGCGCCCCGGGAAAGCGGAGGAGAAGAATGCCGGCCCCGCTGCCAGCCCCCCGCGGGAGCCGGAGAGACTGAGGCAGCGAGGAGGAGGCTGTCTGTCTAAGGCGCCTGCCTCGCCTTGGTGCCCGGGATCGGCGCTGTCTCCTGGAGCAAGTCAGGGAAAGTTGCACGGAGGGGGCCGTACTTGGGGCGTTGCATTGCGCGCCCCCTGGCTTTGCAAGCCTCCTTCCGCCCCAGCCGCTGGGGGCCCGGCGGGGCATGTGCGGGCGGCGGCGGGATGGCCTCGGCAGTGTTTGAGGGCACCTCCCTGGTGAACATGTACGTGCGGGGCTGCTGGGTGAACGGTATCCGCAGGCTCATCATCAACCGGTGCGGGGACGAGGAGGAGTTCTTCGAGATCCGCACCGAGTGGTCGGACAGGAACGTGCTCTACTTGCACCGCAGCTACTCCGACCTGGGCCGCCTTTTCAGGAGGCTGCTGGACTCCTTCCCGGAGGATCGCCCCGAGCTGTCACAGTCCCCCCTGCTTCAAGGTTTGGGCAGCTTCTGGCTTCCTCCTCCCTTCCGGGGGCAGGTGCACGCTGGAGGGGGTGTGGGGAGGTGACTTACTGGGAGTCACTCTTGGGGAGCTGGTTTCCTGGAGCGATTGTCCAAGAGGGGGAGGAAAGGGTTAAAAGGCCATAGCTAACGGGCTTGATTCTCCCCGGCCTCTCACCTTGGAGTAGTTTCCCCCTTGCAAAGTGCATGTGAATAGGGCTCCAGGCAGTATAGAGAATCTGCCCCCGGAGGTTTGGCTCAAATAATTGGTGGGAAACTGAACTCGGTGATCATGCCCCAAGGACACAAGCCCCAAATTTTGACGCACCCTGTGGAGGCAATTTGGGGGCGGGGCAAGTAGAATACTGTCCTATCCCTCTCTGGGTCGAAGTGATGTGATCCTAATGGACATAATTTATATTTACTGCTCCATCCACATTGATTTAACACTTCCCCACCCCTGTCCAAGACATTTTGTGAGATGGGGGGTGGAGGGGAGCACAAGTTGAAATTGAGCTACAGGTGTATTTCCCATTTGTAAGATGGAAAAGGCTGCAGCTGTTCCCACTGGACAGAGCAGACACACAGGGCTAATACTGGGCTGGGGGAGGCCCAGGTTTTGTGTATATTTTCCCATAAGAGAACATGGAAGCTTTCTGCTGCTGCTGCTATTTTTCTTTAACTATCCCATGCTGAGCCCCAGTGCGAGATGATGGGTAGTTAAACTTTGGGGTTTGATCCCTGCATCTTTACACCAGTGTTGTTCCAGTGACTTCAGTGGAGTCACTTCTGATTCTCACCTGTGTGAGAATAGATGTGGTCCCTTGGTGTTGGAGGTACATTTCCCCCCTTGCTAAAAACCTTTTTTTTAAAAGAGTAATTCAGAGTGAAATTCTTTCACAGCCTCTGTCAATGACTCAAACCTCCTCCTTGCTTTACTCCTGCTAAGTCTCCATCTATTTGTGTTGCCATGTTGTCCCGTTAAAAATATCTGAAATATATTCTTCTCTTTTCCTCTGCTGCACCCTGCCCTCCCCACCCAGCATGTTGTATCCTAGGTTCCTGAAAGTGTAGAATTGTTTAAGTTCATCCTGTTTCCCCTCCTCATCCTTTCTCAGATGAAACCAAGGGAGGAAGGAATGCTGCTGCAGCTGGCTTCTCTTAGTCACTGAGTGCCCTCTGCAGACAGCTGGGGCATCCTGCTGTATAAAAGCTGAAAGCCCTTCAGTCCAGCTTCCTGATCTAAGGCCTACTGATTTCAGTGCTCAGTTTAACATACTTTGGGCCTGACTTTCAGGCTGAGCACCTACAGGCCCTATTGGCTTCTATTGGAGCTGTGACAACACAGTGCCTCTAAAAATGGGGCCCAAGCTGTATCACGCGAGGCCCTCCAAATCAGTGACTACGCTTGCAAAACATTAGGCTTTAATGATGTTTCAGAGGCCTTGCTTGTGTGTTTATTCACTCACCCTGGAACACTGGTGCCCTTACTTCATCATCCCACGTGGCATGGACTATCACTGTCAAATAGTCAGGGAGGACTCAACCTCCTTAGCACACTAGGAGATTTAATTCTTGTGTAAGCCCTTGGTCCTGCGGCCCTCACTTCTGTGGGTAATCTGTCTCACATGAATTTGTCACCCTGACTTAAACAGGCTTCCACAGTGGTATACAAGAGGAGTGGGGTGGAAGAATTAAGCCCTAATATTACAGATATAGGGAGATAGAAAGTTGCAGGGGTTTTTTCAATGCTGACAGTTCTGTGCTTTGGTGTTTTAAGATATTTCAGATTTTGAGAACTATATTTTCTTTAGCTGAACTATTTACAGTGAAACATGTGAATGTGACGGAGTCAAAGTCCTGAACTGTTACTGAGCATTTGGAGGGTGTAATTGCAATTGTAATTGCAGTTATAGGGAATCCACTTCTTAAAAGGAAATTCTGTGAAAAATGAGGCATCATTTTCTGTGAAAAATGAGGTATCACTGCCTTTCTCTGCACAGTATGGACTTCATATTTATTCACCAGAACTTGTGCATGACTGCCCACACCGTCAAATCTTCTTTAACTAAATAATGCTTTGGATGTAAGGAGGGGATTTCATAATGTATTTGGTACATATAGGAGGTATGACCTCATATTAGATACACTTTTTGGATCTGAGGTTTCTGCATATAGCATTTTAAAAGAGAATCACATTTTTCCATAAATTTCAATATATTTAACCTAGGCAGTTACGCTGTTTCTAAGCATTAGCACTGAGTCAGATATATTGTTGATCTCAGCCTTTCCAAAAGTGCCAGGCAGAGTATTATTTGCATCTTTAATCTTTATGGAAGCAGTGAAAGCATTGTGAGTCAAATTTGCATTGCATAGCAAGAATTGGAAGTACTTCTGGTTACCGTAGATACGTTTCAGTAGCATCAGAAGAATTAGATTACCCCACAGACACTTTGTCAAACTACATTATATAAAGTTAAGGGATATTTTCCAGTAGCAGGCTTCTAAAATTTGAGCTGAAGTAATTTGATCTTTAAAATGGTTGTCTTTGTGGTTTTAAAAAAAAAAATTCCCCCACTTTTCAGTTGCAGAAATATTAGAAAAAGATGGTAGACCACTACTTTTTTGTGACTGTAGTTACTTGTGGGTTCAACATAAAGCTAGTATACTGTGCTGGTATGTTTCTTCTTGCTCAGTAATAGTGAATTTTAGTGAACCTGCCGACCCACTGTTTCCAGATCTGTTCAGCATTAATGACCCCCTATGCAAAAATAAAGTAATGTGTTTTTAAAAAAAACAAACCAACTAGAGCTATATTGGATCATATTGCATTAGGAACACTAGAGAGGTCGGGAAAATACTGGAGAAGTAGAATCATAGAATAATAGGGATGGAAGGGACCTCATGAGGTCATCTAGTCCAACCCCCTGCTAAAAAGCAGGACCACTCCCACTAAATCACCCCAGCCAGGGTTTTGTACATCTTTTAAATCTTCAAGAGTGGACTGCAAGTTGATTGAGGCATCTTTTGAGATTCTAGTTCTGCAGCTCAGGGTTTGTCTACACCTTCGGATGGAGCGGCTCTGCTGTGTATCACTTAGTGAAGACTCTACCTATGGTGATGGGAGGGCTTCTCCCGTCAGCATACATACTCCACTTCCCTGGGAGGCAGGAGCTACATTGACAGGAGAAGCCCTCTCATTGACATAGCGCTGTTTGCTGGCCATTAGGTTGGTGTAACTACCTCACTCAGGGGATTTTCCACACTTCTAAGTGACCTAGTTATACAGAAATCGGTAGTGCAGACCAGGATCTGATGTTTTGCCTTCTGAAGTTTGTTATATGTAGATCTATTTCAGGCAGAAGAAAAATCATCTGACTATATTGCAAAGGGTGTATGTGCAAATGAACTTAGCTGGTATAACTGCAAGTGTCTATGCCGCAAAAAGGATTCCTTAGGAAGTCTTGATTATGTACTTGATACCACTGTACTTGGTCCTGGGAGAGCTACTCACATTGGAACTCAGGCTATAATATTACACCAAGTCTGCTTTTTATTATGAACTTTGCAGTATTTGGGCCTCATCATGCAAACCCCCCTACTTCATGTGACCAGACATTAATCATGCAGATACAGCTGTTCTATTGAAGCCAGTGGATCTTTTTACAAGAGCAAGAACTAATTGAATAAGTATTTTAAGGTTTAGGCCCTGTGCTAATATCCGCACTTAAGAAATGAAGTCAATGCACTAAACTAAAATCACTATAAGTTTATAGAAACTTAGAGTCTTCTTGCATGATCCTGAGCTCTTCCTAGTAGTGCTCAATGCCGTTAGCTGCTCTATTCATTATCTTAACTCTTTCAGTGACTCTGTGCCTAAAGGGGGTGGTAGGACACTCAACAAAAATTCTGACTGAAAAAGGAAATAGAAAGTAGTATTAATTTGTATTCCTTCAGACCCGAGTTTCAATGAAAACATAAATGTTCCCACCATTTTGATGTGAACAGAAGATTATCAGAATCTTGCAAGGTTCAGACTTTGAGCCATGTATAACCTTAAGTAGTGTGGATCTGCACAAGGAAACAGGGGATTTTAATCAGGTTCCTCTCATGCAGTTTCCTCTGTATTCTTCTGTTAGGGGGAAGGGGGGAAAAATGAGGGAAGGTTCCTCTCCATCCACAGAAGAAAACCAAGGACCGGTTCATAATGCTCATAAGATCCACCAAGGACACAAAACCGTCTGCATATTATAGTGGAATTGCATTGACATGGTCTTCCCTGATTGCAACTATTCCAGGATAGGGCATTCTCACCATAGGGTATCACTGTCTCACAGTGTGCACCAGGTTTCTAACCATTAGAAGAGTAAAGTTCTGGAATAGCCTTCCAAGGGAGTTGTGGGGGCAAAAACCATAACTGCTTTCAAAACTGAGCTTGATAAATTTATGGAGGGGGTGGTATGATTACCCCATTTTGGAAATTGACTGATATTTGGCTACGTGTGGTGGATATACAAGTGGCCTAAGAGAAGAGAGTACATGGAGTGGGTTCTGAGTTATTACAGAGAATTGTTTCTTGGGTAACTGGCTGTTGAGACTTGCCTACATGCTCAGGGTTTAACTGATCGCCATATTTGGGTTCGGGAAGGAATTTTCCCCCAGGGCTGATTGGCCTGGGCTCTGGGGGTTTTTCACCTTCCTGTGTAGCACAAGGCATGGCTCACCTACCGGTGAATTCTCTGTATCTTAAAGTCCTTAAATCATGATTTAAGGAGATAAATAACTCAGTCATAGATTGGTGGCCTATTGCTGGAGTGGGTGGGTGAGGTCTTGAGGCCTTCAGGCCTGCATTTTGCAGGAAGTCAGACTAGATGATCGTACTGGTTCCTTCTGACCTTAAAGTCTGTGAGTCTATGAGTAATACAAGTACTGTCCGCGGTATAAGCAATATAATAGTGCATGGCAAAGTATGCTTGATAGCTGAACATCTGGAATGTGTAATGAGACCAAAGGCCAAGTCCACTCATCAGCATGAGGTGGTGAGTACCTAGGATAATTGCTCTCAATTATTAGAGCAATGCTTTTGTAAAATGTTTTTCTTGCACATTAATAGTAAGCTGGCTAAAACGTCTGTTTCTGTGCTGTTTGTCACTGTCTGTAGGGTCAATAAATTTTGTCTTCCAATCAAATTCCTGCTCTTACAATGACAGATCATCTTCGTTCTCATGATTCATTGTGATGTCACCAGAATATTCACAGTATTTGCCTGAAGTGTGCCTATCCCTTACTCTAGACATACGCACACACAATACACTATAAAAGAACAAAGTGATTCAGTGAGTGCAATCTTATCATTCACAGACATATTATACTTTACAATTCTAATCATCACCAATCAACACTCTGCTTATACCTATGCAAAATTACCTCCTCTGGATTTATGTCAAATTTGGTGAGGAAGACAGCAAAAGGGTTAAGGAACTGACTTAAAAATGACCAATTCAGTCTGGAGAGATCCAGAAATCATTGCAGAAGACCAAATGAATAAAGTGAAATAGAAAAAATGAGGTACAAATCTGGTATAGAATGAACAAGAAGTGGCTGCTGCCTTCAAAATAATATTGAGCAGTTCTGTAGTCTGACTTTTCTTCAAGCATAGTCTTTCACTCATTCAGTCAAAGGCAAACCTCCCATTGAGTTCAGCAGGCGGTTAGTGCTGCTTGATCAAGCCAAATTTTGTCACATAGGCACAGTCCCACTGAAGCCTGTGATAAATTTGGTCTTTTGAGTGTTTATGTATTTTCTAGGAATCCTGACGGAGAAGGATGTCACACTTTTTACACTCTGCTGCTGTTCTCATAGGGCTAAATTCTGATTCCAGAAACTCTGACCTCATTGACTTGTCTGGGGAGGGCAGAATTTGATCCAGGTATTTATAAACTCTTAACATGCAGTAATAGCTTTATAAATATTTATATTCCCGGTGTAGAGACCACATGGATGGTGGTAGGAAAGCACAAATGCACAGGCAGAAGGCCATTACATTAAGACTGTGTGTTTGTGCCTGAACCAACACATGCACTGTGAGTGCACAATCTCGTCTCTCTCACAGGGCTGTTCTGCTGTATTTCTCTTTCCAGACGGCTGGCTGCTTCTCCCCTTCCTCTCATCTTATCTGATTTTTCTCTTCCTTTCTTTGTCAGTCTTTGCCAGGTTGGTTGGTCCCTCTCCCATCTCACTTTGCTTGGCCTGTTTCCTCACTTCTTCTTCAGGTTTCTCTCCCTCTGTCCCTCGCTAGAATGTTGGTTTCACTGATGATGAATTATCTTTGGCACATCAGAGCTCTCCCGTTATCTTTCACATTATTGTCTGATGCAAAGCTTCTGTTTCATACTGGATCATCTCTGCCTTCCTCCCCTGTTGCATCATATCATAAGTGGGAGTGAATGGGAAAGATATGATCTGCTGACTCTGTGTCACATCTGCAGTGCATTAGGAAGGACATGTGAAAAGTTACATTGCATTCCTGAGGACTGCACTCATCTGGATTATACACTCTAGAAGACAGTCACATTTTGCTGCGCTTTCTGTACCCGGAACCTGCTATTTTATGTGTGCTCTGTTGTTTACAAGACCAGCTGGGAGTTTAATATATGTGTGCAGGGAGCTCCACAGAAGCATTTTAGCAGTTTCCAAAGACAGCAGCTGTTACAGCACTGTGACAATAACCGATAAATACACTGCATCTATTGTGCTCCATTTCATTGTTAACAATGTCAACAGTTCATTAACAGAGCTTGCTCAGAACTCCAGTCTGACAGACAAAAAGGAACAGATCTTCATTATCAGGCTCTTAGCAATGTAGTCCAGCTGAAATTCAGTTTTTTTATTTGCCTCACTGGCCTTTTAGCTTCAGCTCCTCCAGGATGGTACTGATTGCATATTATTGCTAAGGACCTTTGAGTGACAGGACAGGTTTTTTTTTCATTTGCTTTTGAATCTCCTTTACAAGATTTATCTGGGTATAGATAAATCCATTGAAACTGGCTGATGTTTAACAGTGCAGTCCAGAGATTGCAAAAATAAGTGGTTCATCATCTGTAATAAAATGAATAAAACTTTCTGGTTTCATAACAAAACCATCCAGGTGTCTGGCGTACACAATGAAGTAAGGACATTTGTCAAGCTTTCTTTTTTGGTGCACATTCCATGTCGGGTTTCAGACTCTGTATGAATGCTGTGCTGAAAGGACTTCCATTATAATGCCAAACTCAGTTTCATATTGTTTCCTCTTCCTCCTCTCATTTTTCCACACTTCATTTTGTCTTTTGTTTTCTGGGTTATACCATGTGTCTCGTTTGACATCCTGTCTGCAAGATCTCTGGGGCTTGGACTATTCTGTTCACTTGTGACCTTGACTGATGTTTGTAGATACCGCCATAATATATAACAATGGTGGTGTGAGTTTGTCTAATAAATATATGCAAAGCAAGTGAGTTAAGAGAGCAGACTTCTCTACCTTTAACCTTCTTGTGCTTTGCATGTGTGCTATGATACTTAACCACAAATAGTTAAGTGAAATCAGAGGTGTCGCTGGCGCTGGGCACAAGTCCCGAGCACCCGGTGCCAGTTCCCAGAGTCCAGACTTCATGTATGGACTAGACCCACTATGTGTGGATTTCACCATCCATCTTAGGGGAGAAGGGAAAAGTGCTGCCTTGGTAACACCACCCTCACCCTTCCTGCATGGATGGAGCGTGGTAAAATTCAAGAAGAAGTTTTAACAAGAACGCAGGATTTGACACAATGGATCAGATCAGCTGTCCCATCTTAGTTCAGTATCCTGTCTCCAACAGTGGCCAGAATCTGTTGCTTCAGTGGATCATCTAAGAAATCTGCAGTAGGCGGCAGATGTGGGATAATCTGTCCCCAACATAGGTTTCATCCTGATCTCTAATAGAGATTAGTTTAAAACCTGAAGCATGAGGTCTAATAGCTATTCCAATATTTTTATTGTCTTTAATGATAACATCTCTGGCTATTCTTGGTTATCCATATAAATACAATCTTTTTTAAAAATCTTGTAACGTTCTTTGCTTCAATGACTTCCCATAACAATGAGTTTCACAGAGTAATTGCTCCTTGTCTGAAAAAGTATTTCCTTTTATCAGTTTGAATTTCCCAGCTTTGAATGTCTCCTTGTTCTTTTATCGTTCCTGCAGATCCTGTGCAGTTCTGTACAGATCTCTGGAGGGGAAGGCAATAATAGCTGTAGACTGTCTTATTTTCCTCTGAGTCCCCCAGTCTGAAGCAGACATGTCTCTTGCTGAGGCCTTGCTTCCTGAGGTTAGGGGACAGAATAGAGCAGCAATCGTCTCTGCAGAACAGCTCCCAGGTCTGTGCAAAAGGCATTTGTAAGCTGCAATTGCTATCCATGCGATTTAAGGGAGGCTCAACCCCCAAAATCTGTGGTCTCTCAATTTAGAAAAATTCTGCCAGATGTATTTAGTAGGATTGTCCACCTTTTTGTTTACCTTGCTCCCTCCCATGGGTTTTCCCTTGAGAGGTGGCAGTCTGGATCTTGGAAAGGAAAGTCCAATGTGATTTTTGTTGTTGTTGTTAATGTACTTCATGGGGTATAATATTTGATAGCAATCAGGATACCGCATCTCTTGTACTTTGCAGAAAACATACACTTACTTTGACCCTGATGCTCTAGCAGGGTTCCATGGCTAGTAAGTTAAATTTGAAAGCGGAAGGGGAGAGACTCTATGCCAATTCCTTCGTCCTTTATCCATGTGTTCGTCCCATTGGAGGCACTAAGGCTGATCTTGTGTGTAAGCTGAACAGGATTTGGGACCTGTTTGAGAGCGTGTCAACTTCAACATAGCTGTATTTTTGGAAAAGCAAAGACCTGTTCGCAGCATTATCTAGGGATGGTGTGAGAGTCTTACAACTCTTATGTATGTAGCTATTTTGCCTAGGAAGTTGGATCTATACAAGTCACTCAACACTGTGCACAGCTCACTATATCACACACAGGGTTGATGAGAAATGTACATCATGAGTCTAATTCCTCCCCCACCCCCCTCAATTAAAAAACATGCAAATAAATCTCGTAAGTGCTTTGTTCTTCATGTGTGTTGCATATAAATTCGGCAGTGTGCAAGATTAGGCATAGGGTCATTACAACATTATAATTATTCATATTTCAGTAACATTTATGTATAACTGTAGGTTTTGTGATAGAAGAGGAGAAGCCCACGGAAATCCAGTTTGGCTTAAGAATGATAAACATGGGTGTTTACAGCATTTAAATCACTGGAAATTATAGTTATTTGTCCAAGCATAGTACACATAATAAGGCAGCGCAGCAAAGTTTCCTGGGAGGGTCTAGCACAGTGGTTTTCAAACCATGGGCCTGGACCCAGTACTGGGTCACAGATTCTCAGCTACTGGGTTGTGGTGCCGCCTGCTGCTGCCACTAAAAAACTGAAATGCATTGCTCAAAGATGTAATTGTTTGGATCATGGGCATAAATGATTTTTTTCAACTGGATCCCGAGAGAAAAAGTTTGAAAACCACTGGTCTAGCACATGTTTTCAATTAGAAGTCAGACTGCAGCAGAAGAAGAGTGTGAGCAACATTTCTCCATGACCTCACTAGGATATTTCCCAACTCTCAACTAAACTATGTCTACATGACCAAACAAGTGAAAAATAGTACATCTGGGTTCCAAGCTACAATGCATCTTCTTAATTATTTTTCATTCTTTAAGGACTTCTGTCTGAACATGCTCTCCAAGTATGTGTTAGGAGTGTAAATGCAGAGCTAGGGTAAAATCCTATAACCCTTTGTGAAGTCAGTGAAACTGGTCACATGAATGTCTTTGTATGGGTAAGGGTTGCAGAATTGGCCCTTATATGCGTTGGCCCACATTCTTCTGACTTCTCCCACTGACATTAATTGGGGTGCTTGTGTGGGTAAGGGTTGTAGGATACAGATAAATCTGTTACCAGACACCAAAAGGGTTTGATTCTGAAAGGCGCTGAGAGCCCCCAGCTCCTGCAGACTTCATTGGGTATACTGAACCTGCGAGCTCTTATTCATGTGAGCAATCCCATGAAGTGTAGGATCATGGCCTACCATTACTGAAAGTATGAGGGCATGTCTTGCATCTGCAAATTTTTAAAATTATAATGTGTGTAAATATTACAAATGAAATTATGCTGGCTTCAGTTTACATGTAAAATCATTCAGGTAATTTGCACATATTTAGAATGTAGTTGTGTAAAGCAGAGAAGCCTGTACTTAGATGAATTCATAGTGATTAATCATACAAGGTGAGCAGCTTCCTGCTCTATATTTGTAGTGAGTAAGAACGTTTATGGGGATTCCTTCATGCATATATCATCCTTATTCATGATTGTAGGCATGTCTGTCCTGGAGCTCTTTCTCTGTACTAGTGCTGATCTCCATGACCCTCACAGCAAAGCCATGCGCTAACCGTGAAGTGTGATCACAACTTGACAATGTCAGTGAGAGGAAGAATTATCTTCAGAGGTAACAAGTGAGCATGCTTGCCCCTTGCAGGCATTTCATAGACAAGCAAAGGCGTAGGAGTTTTCCCTGCTTTTCATCACTCTTACTCTCTGTCCTCCCTATTCCTCTTCTTTTCTTCTATTACATTAAGGTTTTAATAAAAATGTTTTTATTATGCCAAATGCTACAAAGCGTGTGTGTGTGTGTGTGAGAGAGAGAGAGAGAGAGAGAGAGAGAAAATGTCTGCAGCTGATTCTGTTCCAAGATCTCTAGAGGTTAGAAACATTATGATGGAAAATCTTGGTGGATGCATGGAGCAACAGAACCCCCTACTGTCTGGCCTGTGAAGTGCCAGAGACTAAATAACATCTATCTTATCTTTCTGATGAAAGAATAGATCTTGTAGATGGAGAACTCTTTCCTGGACATATATTCTTCTCTAAGTACTGATTCCTGCTGGCCATCTCTTTAGGAGGTGTGTCAGTGTCTTGAATCTTCAACACTGGAGTCCAGTCTTGCAAATCTTTACTTACAGAAATAGTGTGTTCTCGTGCAAGTAGTTCTGCTGAGTTTGAAGATCTGCAGAAAGTTTTTATATAATGCCATATGTCTGGATGCAAAAAAAGATGAATAGCTATGCTAGAAATATTACCAGAGAGATGCATACCCTGATATTGGAAATCAACAGATGCAAAGTTATGTACTTGGCCATATTAGGTGTAGAGATGGAAATAACCTGAGAAAGTTATTATGGAAGGATTGGTGGAGGATGGTTGTAGTGGGGCATGACCAACGAGGTGATGATGGAGGGTAGTGTGTGACTGATCACTGGAAAATCGGCTGCTCAGTGCTTGAAATTAGCAATGGTTCATAAAGGTGTTAGAAAATTCTTCAGTGATGTCACCAGTGTTAAGAAATGAATACATGGATGTACTTACTTATTTTGTTCATAGTGGAAGCAGGACAGTCAGTAGACTTCCATTTTGCATACAGACAGCCAGAATCAGGGGCCTAGACTAGAGTCAGAGCACAGAGGAAGTTGGCCTGAAATAAAGAACTGGCAAAATGGGCTACCAAGCAACTAGAAAATGAGACTATATCTATTTATTGGTCCAACTTCCTATTAACGCTATTCACCTACATTGTAGCAAGATAGAATCTCTTTACATGCCTATCAGTTACAAAATTCAGCCCTAGATCAAGATTGTGTGCACCCCAGTGTTAAAGGTCTATTGGTTTCGCCTGGGTCTACTTTCTATGGGACCAATCCAACCCTCTTTAGAGTCCATGGAAATACTCTAACTGATTTCTGTAGGAATGGACTCAGATTCTGTGCAAGGACCCTCTTCCTGCCTTGAGCATGGAAGAAATAGGGGAAGTTACAATGGGCCTAGTGGATTTGTACAGCATATAGTGGAATGTGACAACACGTCCAACATCCTATTGGTACATCCTTGGCAGCGTTCTGATCTGACATGGATGATGTACACATTGGACCTATTGCCATAACAGAAATTTCCAGAGGGGTAGCCGTGTTAGTCTGTGTACAGCAAAAAACAATGAGGGTCCTGTGGCACCTTATAGACTAACAGATTTTCTTTGGCATAAGCTTTCGTGGGTTATAGTCCACGAAAGCTTATGCCGAAGAAAATCTGTTAGTCTATAAGGTGCCACAGGACTCTCGTTTTTTATTGCCATAACAGTTGCTGATGAGAATAGCTTCTGTTGGTTATTTTTACAGAAGGTGTACTGTTAAGGACAATTGCCAGCCTAAACTTACACTTCTGCTAGTTATGTATGTGCCAGTGCTAGTACCAACACATACCGACACATACTGTGTACCCACTACCACTCACGTTGGTATAACATATGTTGCTCGGGGGTGTGAATGAGCCCTTCCTCCGTCTCCCTCCTCCCCACTCCCGAGTGATGTAAGAGTCGGTGTGGACAGCAGTATATTGAGTGAGAGCTTCTCTTGCCAGCATAGCTACTGCCACTTGTTGAGGCTCCAGTAATAAGTTGATGGGGTAGCACTTCCTCCTGTCGGTTTAGAGCACCTGCACTAGCAGCATTGTAAGACCTGTCTTGTAGACCTAGCCTGAGATGATAATGCCAGACAGAGATTGGAGAGAAAATATGTTTTCTAGATTTTTGTCCCCCGTTTATTAGTTTTGTACATTTGACAGTCTTGTGTGGGTCTTTCACACAGCAACACAGAGATTAAATCTTTTTAAAAAAAAAAAACAGAAAAAATGAGTGTAAATCCCACAAATATTGTCAGAGTGCTCAAGGGCGGTGTTCTATCTCAAACTATTTTACACTTTTTTTTGTTGGTTTTCAGTTGTCTGTTTTTAAAAGATTTCCCTAGATTTCAGTTTGTTGGGGGCTTTTCCTGCAGCAGCCTTTAGGACTTCCTCATTTCCCAACATTGAGAGCTGTTAGGTTGTGGAATAGTCTCAAGTATTGTGGTGGAAGCCCTTTGTTCTTAGCCAATTTAAATCTAGATTCAAAGCAATCGTAATATATTTCACTGAGAAGGTCTACTCTAGAGGACCTAAAGGGCCTTTTTTCCATCTTGATCATTTCTATGGCAGCGTGACAACATTCATGGTGGATGATTACCATGACTATTGTAGCAAAATCCACTTATCCTGCAGTCTAGCTGTTTATGAATAGGGTTTTTAAAAATCTTCCTTTGGCTGTTACTCCTGTACTATATTACATTCAAAGAAATAGGAGACTGTTTTGTTCAGCTTGTGTTTGATTCTTCCTCTTCTGTGTGGCTGTGTATATGTGTTTACCCTTTCCTCCTCCCCCTTCTTTGACAAATAAAGATGGATCATGGCTCTCAAAAGAGGATTTGGGGTGTTTTTATTTAACATCCTTCCCGATCTTTCAACACAGCAACACTTTGAAATGAAGTGAGGGGAGCTACCTCTAACAATGTGTCATCACCCCCCTGAGGTTAAAAGACATGCATCAGTTAGGCATGCTGTTTGATGCCTTTCCACATGTTCTTGAGCAAACTACATTGACCCACTGTATATAGGCATCCGCGTGCATGTTTTGTATTTTCATTCTTACTTACAATTTGTTTACATTGTTTCTAGGGCTAATCACAATAAAAGAAGCCCGTGATATAGAAGCCAGACTTAATGAAGTGGAGAAGCTTCTGAAGATTATTATAAACATGCCGTGGAAAGTAAGTTGTGCCAACTACCACCTTACAGAGCTTCTCACCACGCAAATAGTAACTTGCTATATTAACGTAGATGGGAAGCTATGGGGCGTTTGTAGTGATGGACGGGGCTGTTCAAGATCTTGCATGATATCATCCCTCCTGACATCTCAACCCTCATAGTTTCCTACCTCTTTTTTCTGTCCCTGCTGCCTTTGCTCCTAAGCAGCCCTTTTGTATCCTTCTTTTCCATCTTTTACCCAGAGCTACCTGCTTTTTCTTTACACCAAACTATCGCCCCCTCTCCATTCAGGTACATCCCTTATTACAAGTGGAGCCTATCAGAGTGAATCCATCTAAGTAATGTTCTGTTGCTTGAATAATGTATGCAAAACACTTGGAGATCCTTGGGAAGATATTGTAAAAACAGCAATTGCTTTTGGAGATCAACTGTGCGTGCAGGAATTAGGAGATGTGGTTTGCGTTCTTGGCCATAGCACTGAATTTGCTATATAAATGGGCAGGTTGTTGAACATGTGTGCCTAGTTTTCCTGTCAATAAGATAGGGATAATGATACCTTTCAAGGTACTGAGAGATTTAATTCATTTTAAGTGCTTTTGAGATCTTCAAATGGAATGCACCATGGAAATGCAAAATATTTTCATTTTATGTTTTCAGCCAAGGTCCTGTCATGTAGGTCCTGTCATTGGGTGTAGCCAATAAATATCTCTGCCTGCCAGCCATATTACTATATTTCAGTGTCTCCGACCCTTACAAAATGTGTAGTCACGTCTGCTGTGGCATGTCTTTACCAAGGAATCAGCCCATGAGCAAGCATGTCACATGAAGTAAATAAAATACCTGCTGGGGAAGAAAACCACTTGACTAATTGGTGATCATGGTTACTGATAACCAGCATGACTGGATGGTCATTTTGAAATCTGCAGATCATGAGCTTGATTGGCTACTTGAGTTTGTACAAAGTAAGATTCACTCTATTGAAGTCCGTGGAGTCGCACTAGTGAAAAGGAGAGTAAGCGAGAGGAGTTTCAGACTCCATGAGTGATTGGCATGTCCAGATGAGTTCAGTGTAAGAGGGCTCCTACCCCAACTCCGCATTGGACAGATAAGTTTGTTATAAGGAACATTTTGCTATATTTTTGCAAAGTGCCTAGAAAAATCACTGGGGGCAAGTACCAAAAACTAAAACAAAACAAAAAACCCCACCCATGAAGTAAAAGAAATGTATTAGATGAACCCTGTCCCTGAGAGGCACTGGGTATCGGGAATATATGGTGAAGAATTACAGGTTTTCAGTAGGAGTTGCATGTATTCAGCATATCTCAAGATTAGGTTTACTAACAGGTGTGGGGCAGAGGATAACAGGATAAAGAAACCAAGCTTTGTGTCTGGGAATTAAACTTTGTAAATACGTATTTCTTTGGTTCTTTCAGTATTCTAGATCTGAAGTTGTTCTCACCTTCTTTGAAAGATCTCCGTTAGATCAAGTGCTAAAAAATGACAATGTCCATAAAATTCAACCAAGCTTTCAAAGTCCAGTTAAAATATCAGGTAAGAATTACTAGCTTGCTAGAATACGTACAAGAATTATTAAATGAAACTATTGGTTTGTTTCTTTTCCTCCCTCCTCTCTACATTTCAATAGAAACCCTACAATCCCTGCTTTCCCTGTGCTCTTTCTGCCCAATGTATAGACTATCATTGCTACGTGACAGAGCTGTAGGCACGTTGAAATGACGCCTTGGGCCTTGTATTGTCTTCAGACTCTTCCTTGTGCTGTGTAGTGTCAATTAGCCATTCCTTAAGAAGGCTGTGTCCTTGGGCGGTCCATACTGCTGCATCACCATGGAAGAACTGAGGGTGTATGAACTAAGTAAAATATATTTCTAACCTGCATGAAATTTATAAAAAAAGAAATTGGTCACATTTTGTATTAAGGGTATATTTATAAATATTTCATAAATGGTTAATACATGATTAATAAATGTGAAGGACACGAGCAATCTGTCTTACAGAACGTTATAACTACATCAACAGAAGAATTTGTTGATAAGCCATGGTTATGAGCAACTTCCTCATTTATTAAATGGTTAATCAATTGTTATAGAGTTTATTAGCCATTTATAAATGTACCCTTAATATAAAGCATGACTAAAAAATGTAACAAACCTATCTGACACCTATATAAATGATGAAGAGCATAAGCATATTCTATGAAGAAATGAAACATGGAGAGCTGGAATAAGTGTGGGTCCATGGTTCCATGTGCTGTCTAGCTTCCATGTACAAATTCAGTCTCTCCTTCAGCAGAGACTTTGTCTGTCTGTTCAGATATCTACTGGTATGCTGGCAGGGGAGGGCAGTAAATATATTTACTATACCTAATCCTTCTTGACAAGCATGTGAGTCAAGTAAAGGTGGGTAACTACATTAATCTAAACAAAAAATACAGTAGAGTTTTCCTATATTGATATGGGCAAATGTATCCTGAGAGGGAGTAAATGCAAACAGAGAAAACCAGTTGTTCTTTATATAATCTTGCAAAAATTAGCTTGTTCAGGATCATTTGTTAGTCCTTTTACTGATGATATACAGGAAAAACTGTGATTAAAAAGTCCAATTCTGTCTAGGCTGGTTCTAGACAGATTATGTATAAATTAATTATAAATTACATGTACCATTTCTGTGCACAGTTCTTGCATTGGTCACGCACTTAAATGCATGATGTGCTAGACTATATGCCATTTTCTTTGCTTATATATACCTGAAAATGTTTTCTGAAAATACGCTAAAGAATATATTCAGTGGAGCTACTCGTAGGGTAAGTTGCTAACTCAGTGTCAGTAAGGGTGACAGAACTGGGCTATAAAGAATATATAATGTGAAACCAAGTGCTTTAAAACAATACCCTTTAAAAGAAAGTCTAGAAAAAGTTGCACTCTAAAATACTGGAAATTGACATACTGGGTCTGAGTCCCTTGACACTTATATTGGTGTAAATCAAGTATCACTCCATTGACACTGAACTGGTTAAAAACTGAAGAATCCATTTTTTTATGTTTTTTTGTAGGGTTTGAGACTTACTTTGGTGGTGAAGGGAAAAAAATAGTTTAAGGCAACTTCTTAACGATAACTAAGTCTACATACATGACATGACATGATAGGTCCAAAAGCAGATGGAAAATGGTCATTAATAGTCTAGGCAGCATTCTGTTGTAGCTGTGAATGTAGTAAAATGGCAGCTGCTAGTTCTTACACTGGTGTAAATCAAGCATAATTTTGTGGAAAACACGGAAGTTACACCAAACTGGTCTTACAAGAGAGTGAGGTCACTGATACTTTTAATAATAGATACAGAGTTGTATAGAGACCAGTCTCTGGTAGTCAGTCTTTACATACCGACTGGCTGTTATAAAGAATTTCAAAACGGAACCCAGAATCTATTGTTAGATGACACTACCACAGTGTGAATTTTGCACAGTGAATTGACTTCACTGTTAGTTGATGGTTCCAGCAGATGGCACTAAATGTTAACTTCCGAAATGTTTCATACTGCCTGAGCAATGCTGTAATAGTCTCAGGTCACATCAAGGACATTTGGAAAAAACTGACATGCAGGGCTTGCTTAACACTGGATCTATTAAAGCTCTCTAGGTGGCTTGTGTCTTCAGCACAGGCTGCCAAAATATTTTGTATTCACAAAAGGAAAACAAACTGTGTCCAACACAGTCCACTACAGATCAAAAAAATCAAACAAACATTTATCAGATGAAAACTGAATCTGATCCTTGAGTTTACATCTCACACCACTGAGCAACATTTGAGGGCAAGTCACAGCTGAAGTGTGATTTGGGAGGGACTGAATGTAAAAACAACCATATATGCATTCTGTTTAATTTGTGTGTGTCATGAGTGAGGCCCTCCACGGCACCCTCAGGTGGGGAGATCTGGGGGTTGTAAATATGGAGAATGTCTCCACAGCTTGGTAGCCTCACTCCAAAGTCACTAGATAGCCCTTGCAACTCAGGGCAATTTGGCGTAGCAGCCACCAAGTCAGTACAGAGACACTAAATAGTCCTTATAGCCCAGGGCAATATGGCCTAATGGCCACAGAGTCCTCACACAGCCCTCGAAGTTCAGGGCAATCTGGCCATCAGCCATAGAATCACTATGGTCATTAGGCAGCCCTTACAGCTCAGGACAATCCAAGGGCAACTGCCCCAGGGATGGGTCACCCCAGGTAGGGGGGCTCAGGCCCTCCCACTCCACTGAGCCCCAGCCCAGGGCCCTCACAATGCCAGGGGTACAGCCCCAAGTTAGTGGGGATCCAGACCGCAGCACACTAAATTGTAAGGCCAAGGAAAATTACTGTTGGAAAAGCCATTGTTTAACTTAATGTAAAGGTGGTGTTTGATTTAATGTTGTGATTACTTCTTTTTTCATCTTTTTGTTTATGATAAGTTGCTGCCTAGGAAGACATTTATATCGCATTATAACTTTATGGAGCAGATGCCATTCCATTGACGCCCATGCAAATTTAATGGGAGTGCCAGTTGGGGAGATTTGCTAAATATTATTGCATTAGGTGTTGCAAATATTCAGGCACATGAGTTCAATAGGGCTGACCACAAGTAAAATTTCTCAGCTGTTGGCCCAGCTCATTATTAATCTGCAAAATAATATTTTTTTTAAAAAAATACTTTTTTTCCCTTTTGGATTAGCTTGCACAGATATTCAATGGCAGACCAATGTGTCCAGTCTGCAGTAATGTCAACTTTGTGAGATGCATATTGACCCCATTCTCTCACCCCCTTCCCCACCCACCACCCCGTTTTCTGGAACCCTCTCAGACTTTCAACATTTTACCTCTTTCTTCCTTTCTCCCCACAGAAATCATGCGATCTAATGGATTTTGTTTAGCAAACACTGAAACAATAGTAATTGACCACAGTATACCAAACGGAAAGGACAAGCACCTGGATGTAGATGCAGCAGACCACTTGTAAGCATGCATTATTCTTGAGTACTGATGTCTCTAAATGAAGTGTAACCTTCTCGTAACAACATTTTAATACCCAGACAGACCTGGCGCTCCATTGGTGACATTGCCAGTCTGGCTCATTAAAGGTTGGTTAGTCTGGCTGGGCTGTAAGGGTAGGCTGTAAGGGTATAGTGCAGCTGCGAGCAGGACTCCCAGTCTGGGTAGACAGACTGATGCTAGCAGGGCTGACTTAGGGCAAGTCTATTCTGATGGCGGCAAAGTTGCTGCCATCAGCGCGATCTTCAGTTTTTGATTGAGGTGTCTGTGTAGACACGCTCAATCAATAACCGAACCAGAGCTGTAACACCAGCTCCGTAACCACACTTACACCACGCCGACCGGACACCATTTCTGGTCGGCTTAGTGTAGGGAGCAGTTAAGAAGTTGGCAGGAGATACGCAAGGTATTTTACGTACCTTGTGTATCTCCCATCGACTGCTGCTGAAAACGGCAGTCAGTGTAGCCTAGGGCTCAGTGTACTAAAAATAGCTGTGTGGTTGCGGTGCCAGCGGAAGCTCAGGTTTCCCACTCGAGCTCACACGTAAGGAGCAGAGTCAGCCTGAACTTGCATGGCTACTATGAGCCCACACGAGCACTGCTAGATCCACACAGCCATATTTACCATGAGCTCCGCTGGCATAAGTCAGTTCACCTAGACTGGGAGGCTCACTCATAGCTGCCATGTAGACGTACTCTGAAGGGCTCATTGCAGCTGCCATAAATATCAATAGAAAGCCTCCCAATGGGAATTGCAGTGTCCCTAAAGGAGACTGGCCTTCGTCTTATGGAAAAAACTGTGGCTGCAGCATGGGGGCCTCCAGGGTGGTAAGTACAAAGGATCTGATCCATGCGACAGTGCTGAGACCCAGCACTCTCATCACTTAAGCTGTAATAGGTTTCTCCAGAAAAGGCCAGCTGGAGTAGTGAAGTCTTTAGTTATCTACTCAGAGTAGGGGTGGTGGTGAGGAGCTAATTATTCTGTTAGCTGAGGGGATTGTTAAATACGGAAGGGCAGTGCAAAGGGGGGGGGATGCTAGCCAAGTTCAAAGGAAGTAAGAGGTTGAGGGGGTGAGAGCTCTTTCTCTCTTTCAAGAAAGGGCTGAGGATGAGAGAAAACTGCAGAGAGAGTTGCAGCACAGGATTGTGATGGTGGTTCGGTGGAGGTAATGTAAATAAAACTCAGGGAGATGCTAGCAAGAAGAAAACATCCCAGTCTGTTCATGTCAAGTCTCAGGACAGGAGTGGACACTTGCCTGTTACAATCCAACTGCCAAGGGCTGGATTAATGTCGGGGCTATAGGTGCTGAATCCCCGGGTCCTGGCCTAACTGGAGGTGCCAGGCTCCAGCCCCGAAGGTCCCTGCAAGATCCAGCCCCTGTTGCCAGCCTGCTACAGCACCAACGGAGCTTGTTAGGGGTGGGGGTTGGTGCTGGAAGGGCCCGTGCTCTGCAGCACTGGGGGTGGTGGGGCCTTGGGGGCCAGAGGCTGGGCTCTGGGCACTCCCACCCTGCCCCAGGCAGGCTAATCCCCTCCCAGGGACGGAACAGGCTGGTGTGTGTTCGCTCCAGGGGCAGGGCCCACTGGCACGTGGCCTTCAAGGGCCAGTGGCCCTGGAGAACCACAGCAGTGGCTGCATCGTGTGCCAGCCAGCCCCGCTCCCAGGGGCCACCGGCCAGACCAGGGCTGGAGTGGGAGTGCCCTCTGGCCCCAGGCACCCCTATCAAAGGCCCACTCACAGACCACCATGGTGGGGGGCTAGGGCCCCAGGCCAGAGGGGGCCCTGCAGTGGGGCCCCAAGTCAGGGGCTGGGTCACAGTGGTGGGCAGCATGAGTCCCTGGGGCCGCTTAATCCAGCCCTGCAACTGCCATTGTCTTTGGTGAGAGCTGGATTGAGCCCAGAGTGTGGAAAAATGAAGGATTCTTAGAGAGGCAAAATCTTCCTAGGAGGAAAGTAATTTTATTACTCAGTGACCAAAATATACCTTCTTATTTGTAATTGCTTCCCCTTTGAGTGTGCGTTGTAGACACTTTGGGGTCAACACTGAAAACTATAGAGCTTTCAAATAGAGTTTGAGTCAATGAGTATGTTGACAGACTAATTTTTATGGAAATCAATTCCTTGACGTTCTGTTATGCCAGCTGATTGATGTTTCACTTTAACAGTATCAATTAGATGGAGGTAACTATGTATTCAAGAATTTTAAATATTTGTAACGAAGAACACTGAATTATCCATTAGTCAAGCCAGTAAAAACCAAAGCAAGCAAGGGAGGAAAAATAAAAATGGTTATAATGAACAGAAGCTTGATCTCAGAACATAAAGTCTTATCTAAACTCCATTTAAAATGTGATTGGCATCAGTATGTTGAGGCCTGTGTTGTTCCTAGAGTGACGTCTTTGCCCCACTGAAGTCAACAGGAATATTGTTGTTGACTTTACTGTGGCTAGGATTTTACTCCTTGTTTCAAACTTAATCCTTGATAACATAGTTTGCAATGTAGCACGTACAGGGCCAAGTTCCAATGGCTGAAAATAAGCATAACAAGATCCAGCGTCTGGAAGCTAAAGTCATCAAAGCTGAAACTGGAAATAAGACTTACATTTTTTAATGGCGATGATATTTAACCATGGGAGTAGGTTACCTTGGGATGTAGTAGATTGTCCATCACCTGATTGTCAGGCTTTATCTCCTAATGGGGGAAGGGTGCCCACAAAATACCCGGTTCTTTAGATGCGGATGCTGGGGAAGCTCCCAAAGCCCTCAGGCAAAGACCACCACTAGCAATGAATTTTTGTTTATACACTATGTATGTGACTTTTATTTATGATTACTGAATGCAGGTTACACAGATTACCAGATTAAGGCAGTGATTAGTAGTACAATAAACACCCAATGTATCCACAGGCCCTCTAAGATACAATACCACTTATTGCATACAGATTCAGGATTTTTCATCAATTGTGGCTTTAAGCACATGATAGAGAGAATATAACAAAGACTAATACACACAAACCAAAACAATCAAGAACACAAGCCAATATGTAAGACACAACCACACGGGACCCTTTGTACTATTGTATAGGGATCTCATTCACACCCGTTGGGTCACGGGGTTCACCTGCGCACCCTTGCTTTCAAACCCTTATGGGCCTTGGGGCGGCTGCACGCAGGATAAGTCCCAGACCTGGTCACCGGTTACTGTTTCCTTGCACACTGTCTCCAACACAACCCTGCGTCTTTTATCCTTCTTATCCCTTACAAACACAAAACAAACAGGCAAAAGTACTAACAAAACTATACCCAACGTAAACCCTACACCTACTCCAATTCCTACTTCAGCCCCAAACCCAAGACTGGTGCTGCTGTTGTTCATTATCTGAAAGCCTCAGCATAAAGCCAGGCCAAACCTTAAATTTTGTGTTGCTGTGCTTGAGGGCCGGGCGCTACTCCGAGCCTCTACTTTAGTTACCTTTCCTTTGTTGAAATTGATGTCGGGTTGCTAATCTGAACCTTCCCTCAGCTGGCCAGGCCTCGGTGCTTTACGTCCAGTCCTGTTGTCCGCGTCCTACGGAGAGCCGGCGGGGAGTGCCTTTGGGGTGATCAGTCCCTTGGGCCTGCTCTAGTGCTAACGAGAACGACTCTGACTTGCCGCCCCCATAAGGCCTCCTTCTATTGCTCAAAACCGCAGTGACGTGGTATCTGCTGATTCATGCGGTTAGCTACCTGGAGTGTTGGGGACCTTTTAACCTTCCCCCTTTCCATGGCCAGCTGGCGAGTCCGGTTCAAGAGTTTGCATACATGTCAGGTTTTGGTTGCCAAATCAACAGTTGTGGTTTTGCTCGTTTTAGGCCTTGACTTGATCCTGGGGCCTAGTTTGGACAACTAAGCCTTTAGCACCCTGCCACTGATATGAAAATCTGCCCTAGCCCAGCCAAAAGTTAGACTCTAATCAGGGATTGCTTGGTATAGTGCCATGACCTGTGCCGTGGTCGGACTAGATGATCGTAACAGGCCCCTCTGGCCTGAAAATCTGTGAAATATATAACAGATGTGGGGTTTTCAGACGAACTGCAATGGAAGAAATAAGCCAATGATACAGGCCATCTGTACCCATTCGTATTTTAACTTCTGATGTAGCTTGTTTTCTCTTGGTGGGGGGACAGTCAAGTTAAAAAAAGCAAGTCTATTCACATTGTGTTCTTAGGCTGAAGTGAGGTCCTTCCCGCAATTGTATTACATGGCAGGGACAGAGCTGGAATCATTTGCGTAAGGCAGTGGGTTTGTCAAAGGCAGGTTTAGTGAAGATTTCCTGTATGGCAGCTGTAAATGTAGGTTGATAATCTAGCGTGAAAGTATATATTTTTTGCAATCCAT
The DNA here is from genome assembly GCA_007922175.1 of Pelusios castaneus. Classification (NCBI taxonomy): domain Eukaryota; kingdom Metazoa; phylum Chordata; order Testudines; family Pelomedusidae; genus Pelusios; species Pelusios castaneus. Next base: position 19,495,259 of record ML685780.1, on the reverse strand, counting down.
CTGCATTCTGTGTACAAGTGCACAGATGATTGATGCTTTCTGTCTGAAATCAGAGCTAATTTGACTGAGTGAAATGAAAACTAGCAGACCCAAATTTTTCTTATATCATAAGCTAAGTAGGGTTTGGCTAGATTTGAATTTGCATAGCACACTTGTGAGGAATACCTGTGTGCTTTCGGCAAAACAAACAAGGAGTCCTGTGGCACTTTTAAAGATGAACAAATTTATTTCATTTGTTAATTGACTTAACTTAATTTTATTTATTTATTTAATTAAACTTATTCGTCTTTAAAAGTGCCACAGGACTCGTTTGTTTTGCTGAACTAGACTAATATGGCTACCCCTTTGGAACACATGTGCTTCAGAAAGTGATACTAGGGATTCGGTAGATGACACCCTGTTCTCAGAGCCTTTACTGAACAGGTGATCTATCTTTAGAAGGCATTGGGTTGTGAGTGGTGCCGTCTTTTGTATGATCTATAAAATGGGAATCCTGATCATTTGTCATTAAGGATGTTGTAGCACTTTTGCAAGCAGGAACGTTAGCCCAAATGCCAGTTGAGTAATTGCATTCTGTCCTCTTAATTTCCCCTCTATTTTTAGAGCCTTTTTTGTGTCCTGCATGACATTGCATTGACCAAGTAGGATTCGTATTCAGAATTTCAGTTGGCTCTATTCTTCACATCCGGTCTCAAATGTGTTGTATTATTACAATATGCTGTGAAACAATTGTGTTCCATCCCAGAGGTGGCAGAAATTATCTTGTATATAGTCTGTAAAATGCTTTGAAATCCTTTGTGAGGAAAGGTGCTAAATAACATCTATTATTTGTAATTTTAGTCACTGGTTTTGCTATAGACATAAACCTCCTCTTACAAGGGTTGTTTCGACCCTTTGGGTCAACTGCAGGTGAAAACTGTGCAATTGGTCATGGCTGATTTCTGGTAAAAATCCACTAATTACAGATGTGCATTTTTAAGGAATGTTAATTATTATAATGTTATAAGAATGTAGAGCTCTGGATAGGAGATTTATGTAAGTTTAATCGAATAAGTTAAATAGAGAGCGATTCTGAGATACTAATGTTGAGAATAAAACATTGCCAGAAATGTAAAATCCTACCATTTACTATCGGGAAAAGAAAATGTTTCCACTGACCTTTCGGATCTACCCATAGAGAACAGGGGCTTTGTATAGATATCGATCCTATGCAGGCTGATGCATGGGACCAGACTATCTTCTGACATCAGTTTGAAACCCGTGTTACTTCATTGATTTCTGTGGAGTTAGTCAAGAATAATACTTGTGTAAATGAATCCGCTAATACTTTATTCACCAGCAGTGCTCTGTGCTTGATTTTCCTCTCACTCATGCTTTACACTGGGGTCATTGTATGGTAGTGAGAGACGTTACCAGTTTTATATCAGTGTGTGCAATGAAAAGGGAATTTGGCTTTTTGTGAGGATGGTATAATTTCTAAGGAATTTGGGGATAATTAGTGAGGAGAGAGGATGGAATCTGCATGTAATTAAATGTGTGAAGAACTATTGTTTCAGAAACCCTCATTTGGGATAAAGACCTGTTTGTAGTGACTTAGAAGCATGTTGACTATTACACCGTTGTGCTGTCT
>ML685780.1:19476828-19493229 GCA_007922175.1 Pelusios castaneus | reverse complement strand
AGGTTCTACTGTATTGTGAAGCCTGTGTATGGGGCGTGTCCCACCTTAAACAGGAGGTGTCATCTGTTCTTTGGTACAGATACTGATGGGGGGTAGATAGAATCTTAACACGTCCATCTTTGCTTTTCTAGTATTCTCATCCTGAACATAAGACCACAGAAAATAGATAGAAATCTGGTGTCAGAATGCATATATTTAAAACATTCCTGCCTATGACATGGGATGCTTCCAAACCCACATCCAGTTGCTCCATCAAACTCTTCCTTTTGGTTTCAGAAGCTTTCATCTGCCATTTCTTTGCCCCAGCACTTTTGGATCATCTCTGGAATAGGGTGCTCTAACGGTAATCTGTGATAGATTTGCTGGGATGGCAGTAGTCATGTTATCAGCTGCAGCAGTCTAATTAGTTCAAATGACTGTGATGAGCCAGCTTGACACTTAACTATTTAAGGCTCCATCCATTTGCTCTCTTATCAGAGAATTAAATAATTCTAATGAGATCTTAGAAAATATGGGTATTGGCTCCATTCCTACAAGGCTGGCCCCATAATGCAGCAGCGTGAGGGTGATGGAGAAAATGTCAAAGGAGGAGAAAATGACAGTGGGATCATCTTTTATTCTGGTCCAGCAGAACTAAGTTTAGTTAAACCTTGTGTGAATAGGGCAGCGCAGTAAGGCTGTAGAGGGATTAGAGAAGGATACACAGACTCTGCAAGAAATTGTAGTCATTATTCTGCCTTAGTTTGGATCCTTATTCTGGCTTGTTGCAAAAGTAAACATGAAGAATTGTATGTAAATGGAAAGGATTGTATCTCCATTTTCAGAACCAAAACAGAAGCAGATTCCATTCAGACTCCATCCTCTGTGTGCCCAGAACAGATGTATTTGAAATAGCTGCCAAATGTTGTGAGAATGTAATGAGAGTATCTGGGCCTCAATTACATGACTCATTTTTCCAGTGCTTGCTTGCTAGCTTCCTTCCTTCCTTCCTTCACCAGCATATTTTAACCTTGGAGAGAGCAAGGGGATTCACTCACATATGAAAGTGATTGTGGTTGAGTGTGGGATTAACTCTAGAGCTTCTTCCTAAGTGTGTCATAGTTTGAACTTCTTTTGGCTAATAAAATTTAACCCACTTCTTCACAAGATATTTGGCATTGTCTGATAGGAAAGAATCCATTCAGTGACTTCCGGGGGTCACAGCTTTCCTGCAGTTGTTTGGAAGTAGGGAAGACATGAAGAAAAATATTCTTGAGAAAGACTTGACAGTTTTTGACCTAGGCCAATTCTCCACTCAGGTCCTAGGGTGATAAGTGCAATAGCTGGCGACTATCACAATACATTGCTCACCTTATACCTTTTAATAAATGCTGTTCGCTAATGAGATGCCTATGGACACCATACTACATTAAGAGATTTTGTATTGTTTTTCATTCAGGACAGGTTTTTAAGGAAATAGCCATCCCATTTTACTGAAAACAAACTGCTCCTTCCTCCATTCATTTCCATGGTTTAGAAATACACCAGCCTACTGTTAACTGGATGTTGGGTGCGGGGATATTCTCTTTGGTTATGTAACACTCCATGACTCTGAAACTGGCAGTAGATGTGTTTTATTTTGGCCGCTGTATTAAAGAAGCCTAATTACAGTTTGACAGTGGTTCACAGACTGCATAGCCTTCCCTCGGTGAGTATTCTAAGGCTATGTCTACACTAGACAATTTGTTGACTTTTGTTAAGGAATTCCTTAAGTCGACTTAATGAAAGCTTAGTGTGGACGTGGCTTAATTTAAGTCTACTTAAGCCTCCTTAAGTCAACTTAAATTGCCAGTGTAGACATAGCCTAAGAGACCACTCAGTGCTTCAGTAGAATGAAGCACTGAGGTGTTGGAAGAAGGGTTGGGTCCCTGGGAGGGTCACTCTCTTAGAAAGTAGTCTGCACAAAGAAAAAGCTGCACTAAAACATTAGAAATACTTCTGTTGTTATTCTGGCCTGAGGTGAACTAAGGGCAGGTCTACACTACAAATTTACAGCGGCACCAATGCAGCTGGTGAAGACGCTCTCTAAGCTGACAGGCAAGAGCTCTTTCATCAGTTTAATCATTCCACCTCCATGAGAGGCAGTAACTATCCTGCCTAAAGCTATGATGAAGGGAATTGTGTCAGCATAGCTACACTGGCTGTTAGGTCGGTATAACTCCTTCACATAGGGGTGTAGATTATTCACACCTCAGAGGGACATAGTTATTCCTAAGTCATTTTGTATTGTCGATCAGGGCTAAGGCTAGTTGGCAATTCTTACTCAGAACGTTACCTTGAAAAGTGGCCCAGGAGCGTTAGCTGGAGGTACAGCTCAAGAGAGCATTCTTGTCTGCTGACTTGTTTCCACGTGGTTCCCAGCAGATCTTTTTCCTCATTTTTTCGTGGAGTCAGTCTTCAGTTATTTTGCCTCCTTTTCCACACTTCATGTTCATTCTTTCTGTTACCTCCATTCTTTTCTCCCATGTTGTATAAATGGTTTGACACTTTTTTCTTTCCTTTTTTTTAATTTTAGGTTTGAAACTGTTAGTGAGTTTACTTCAGAGCTAGAAGACACTGATGACCCAGCAGCCTATGTCACCAACTTGACATACTACCACCTGGTCCCATTTGAGACGGATATTTTGGACTGAGGCTTTCCAAGAACCCAGTCGGCTAGCATCCCAACCGATTTCTTGGCTCATAGACTCTGCTATCCCATTGATTGCTCTCCTGTGGATAAAGCTGTGACATAGGTTGGTGGCCTATTGCTGGGTGGGTGAGGTCTTGAGGTCTGCATTTTGCAGGAGGTCAGACTAGATGATTGTACTGGTCCATTCTGACCTTAAAGTCTATGAGTCTATTTAAAAACGAACCGCAGAGGAGTGGCTGCAGATACATCATGAAACTGATTGTGACTCAAGGAAGGAAGAATCTGCTTCAGCAAACTTCTTTTTCCCTGAGAAGAATGTAGCAAGATCTTAAGGCTACTTGGATCCAAGGAAATAATTTTGGCAAAGTCTACAGCTAACCACTATACTGACAAAATGATTAATGGTCATGCTTTTGTGGTACCAGTGGTCACTATTATACAGTGCAACTTGTACAAGAGACTACCCTTATTAGCCAGCTTCCTGTCTTAAAACAGCACCACAGAGTATCCCCAGATGTACCGTGGACATTTCCACTCCACCTCTGGTAGAAGACCACCTCTGTTAAGTAGCCAACATTTGTCAGTTCTTTATATGATCTCATAGTTTGCTATTTGTTCAACCGCAAGATATGTGCCTTACACATAATGTTACAAATACCATAGAGTGCCTACAGGAAACAAATGCACAATGTGGCTACCGTACCTCTGTTAAATAAAACCCAAGGATTATCTTTGGAGAGCTGACTTCTTTTCTTTCCTGAAACAGTACCACAAACTGGCATTGCAATGGGAAGTTTATAATGTTTAGGTACCTTGAATTACTTCAAAGTTCTGCAAAGCTGATAGGAAGCTGCCATGCTAAAAATGGTTGATGCATGCCAGGCACTTGGATATGATTTTTTTTTTTTCTTGGACCAGGAAATGTGAGCAGTGCTTGCAGTTGTTTACACAAGATGGATAATTACCTTTTTGTATTACTTTCTGGAGAATGGGGAGATTTAAGCCCTGTTGGGTCTGAGAATTAAAGATAAGCTACAGTATGTTTAACCAGGACAGGAGAAAAAGCCACCCACGCTCAGATAGTCTGCTTTGCCAGCTCCTTTGGATCTAATGGATCTGAGTCTGATCTTGCCTACGCTGGTTTCATATCAGTGAAATCTATTCACCTCAGTGGAGTTATGCAAATGTGAGAGGGAGTGTAATCAGACCCCAAAGACTCTATACTACTGAGTAGTGCAGCATTAGATCTCAATCTTGAGGGATAATGAGCATGCGGAACTCTCCCCATGAGCTGAGTGCTCAACACCTTGCATGATCAACCCCAGTCCTTTCATCAAGCCTTTAATGAAGTAATGGCTAGAATTAATTTAAAAGAATGTGAACTGGGAAAAGGGCACTCTGAGCTGATTGTCTGTACAATGACTTCACCTTGGTCCTGCAGAACGTGGTACAGCTCCTCCTGTTCTGCAAACTCTTCAGTGCTCTGTGTATAATGACCGTAAACAGAATTTGCTAATGTAAATAATAAATTATTGAGAATCTTAATTCCTTTACACAGTATGTTTTTAAAATATATATTTAATGAAATAAAATTACTCACCCGTTAAGTGTTGGCTTACCGTTATTCTTCGTGGAGAGTAAGTGTTTGACATCTGAGTTCTCTGCTTTTTTTTTCCTGTGATCTTGGAACCTATTGAGCTATTGCTGCTTTTTCTGTGCTCCTTGCATGCCCGGGCTATAATTATTACCCAAGTGACAGCTACAGGACAGAACACTGATCTCATCTCTGTGTAAATATGAATTAACACTCACTGCCTTCAGTGAAACTACTTGGGATTTATACAGGTGGAAATGAGATCAAATCTGGCATCTATAGTTTCTCAGAGTGGAGGAGTTCCTTAAATGGGAATATAATAGGAAGCTTCCTTGTTTTGTGTTCTTAAACTAGATTTATTTTCTTTGCCCACCAGCTACAGTTCTTGAGTGTATACTTCCAGCTGATTATTATTGGCCAGCAGCATTATTCAGTGGAAGGGGTATTGGAATCGGGCGACCTGACTTCTCTTCCTTGTTTTGCTACTAATCTGCTATGTGCCCTTGGGCAACTGTATGTTGCTTCAATATGCCTCACTTTCCCCATTTGTCAAATGGAGGTAACAGGTGGAATTTTCAAGTGGCTAAGCCCCACTGACTTCCAATGAGGCATAAGGATCCTCATAAATGTTATCCAGTGGTACTTACCTGCTTTTTGTAAGTAATTTCAGCTGTATGGATAAAAAGCTATTAAAGGATAATCACTTGAGTTTAAAAGCAAGTGACCTCTTTGATAAACAAGTCAAGAAAGGAGAAAAGATGTTGTGGTCACTTTATTAAATCTGTGAGATTAAGCTTTAGTTCCTAAACAGAAGTTGACCACAGTTACATGAAACCGGTGCTTTAAATGAATTTAAATCAGTGCAAAAGACTATGAAATCACCCTGATAGTGCAACTTTGTCATGTAGATCAGGCCATAGTCCTTGTACCAAACGTAAATTTGGAAAAGAATAAAATATGAATCATGAATATGTCCACTTTTTAAATTCAAAATGGATCTAGGTTTAAGTAAAATCAAGCCATAGCGTGAACGATATAGAAGTATTCACTGCCATGAATAAAGTCAAATAATATTAAGTGTATATATACTTCATTACACACAAAAACCTACATGAATAGAACCTTATGAAGATTCCAAAGTCAAGCCCTCAAAAGTTTACTTGTGCAACCTTAATTTGTTCCTAGTGCATATATCTGTTATGATACAGTCTGTCATTACATAATCACACACTATTTTTCCACAGGACCCAGCTGACATTCAGTGCACAGGGTGGGCCTGCTCTGGAGATGAATCAGGACCTTCTAGTAAAGGAGGCTGTTGTCCGTAAGGCCCCTGTTTCATTTATTGCAGAAATTGGAAAGTGTGTAGTGAATGAAGCAGGATATTGCAGGAAGAGAAAGGATAGTGTAGTTCTGTTTGTGTGTGCGTGTACACAATCTGGATTGCTTTTTAGTTTTGTTTTGAAAAAGCAAAGTGGAAAAAAACAGAAATTCCATCATGTGGCATCATATCAACACATACATGGATCATCGGCAGGATTCAAACCTTTAGATCCTCCATTCAAGTCTGTGGCATTTCACCTAACGAAGTAACAGCAGTAGTAGGTCTCATCCTATATGTGGACTAATATTGGAGGAAGATGAGATGCTGCCAGGGGGTTTCCAGCTATTTACTGATAGCTGAGGAATGGTGAGACCCAGGAATATTAGGTTCTGTTCCAGTATCTAGAAATGAGTATGCTTTAGTGAGCATAGACTCTTCTGCTCATTCCCCTGAAGTGGAACCATGCTTTTCCCCAACCTGGCCTTGCTCCAGTTCCATTCTTCCCCATCAGGTTCCTCATCCAATCTAACTCTTCCCCACTTATTTGCTCTCAGTCTCGTGACCCAGCCAATCTCAGAATACTCCCCACCCACCTATGTCCAGTCCCAGTCTCCCCTCCCAGACTCCTTGATCCAGAATACTCCTTTTGCTCCGTTCTCTCCCACCCCTTCCCCCCAGGCCTAGCTCTTGTCCTCGCTACATTCAAAATAGGTATCTTCCTTGTCCAAGCTTCCAGGGAGCCAGCAGGAGGCTCACTGAGGGCCCGTTTATACTGCTGACAAAATTCAGCAGCAGTCGACGGGAGATGAGCAAGCTACTCTGTGTAGCTTGCATAGGTCCCATTGACTTTGTAACTTCTCTTTGGCTTGCCATCTTCACTAAGCTGTGCCAGTGGGAAATGCGTTCCCGTTGATGCAGTGCTACATTTCCTGAGGTGGTAGTTTTATTGATTCAATTTCTGGATTGACTGAATGTGCACTTACTGAGTGCTCAGTCGAACCAGAAAAATTGATCCGACGGTGCCGACTTTGCCGCCATCAGTGTAGATACGGCCTCAGAGCATAAGAGAGACAAGATCCCTGTTCTCAGCTCAGGTGTGGCCCAGAACTGCCATGCCAGGGAAAGTCCTGAAAGTATGCCCAGTACAGACACAATCATTTGGGAATGAAGTGCTAAAAACTAGTCTGTACTGAATATCTGTGAATTGATTTCCCCGCCCCGAGAGGCTTACAACTTAGCCAAATGTAAGCAAATTTTCATGGGGCCTGCAAAAGGCACTTCACTGACACAAAAGACAACTCCTTTTGCTTTTGGCCAGGTCACTTTCTGGTAGGTCACTTTTGATCTTCATTATAATTAATACACATTTATAATTTTTTTAAGTCTAATACTTGGGACTGCAAATGAACAAAAGTTACTGATTTAATGACCCCTATAGTCTACATTATTGCTCCATGTAGACAAGCTCTTAGATACAAGCCAGGAGCAGGAACATCAGTTGTATAAACAGACTGCACTGGAAAAGGGGCAAAGTCAATGCGATATAGTGTAACTATTTCCAGAGTTTTCTGGTGTTTATTGGATAAATACTGATTGACTGACTGTTTTGTGGGAGTGTTTTATTGGTTAAAAGCTAAACTCAGAAATGATGTTTATGTTTTTATCTTTTCCATTAACGTATCCCAGAAATGACAATATCTTAGAGACCTGGCAAAAAAAGGCTAACTTCAAAAATTTTTTGATAAAAATGAATTAATATATAATGAAAATATTTAGAAAAACCTTCCCATTGTTTAACCAGCTCTAATTTTAAGCCCATAGCTCACCCCAAGAAGAAATTTCAAACCTATTTCATTCTTGTCTTTTTTAATATAGATAGCTGTTCTGCTTTTCCTACTATAACTTGGTTTCCTTTCTACTTCGTAATATAGCCAATAATATTATGAAATTCATTTAGCTCATTAGGGTATATGAATGGTGGTAGCATTTGGGCCAATATTTGCATCTAAAAGTAAAACAGTGACCTGCAAAGATATACTTTCAGAGAAGCAACTGAATCATACATAGAGACTGATGGTGGCAAATTCACCACTCTCAGATCAATTTTTCCTGATCAACTGAGCAGCCAGGAAAGATTCATTCAGTTGATGATCTAAAAATCGACATGATAAAACCAACCCCTCCAGTGGTGTAGTCCTGCGTCGATGGGAACACATTTTCCATTGGTGCAGTTCAGTGAAGACAGCATGGTAAAGGGTTATTACAAAGTCGACGGGAGTTACGCAAGCTATTCCACATAGCTTGTGTAATTCCCGTCGAGTGCCGCTGAATTTTGCCAACAATGTAGATGAGGCCATAGTAAAGAAAAAATCAATTCACTGACAGGAGAAAACATTCTATTAAGATCACTGAATAGTGGGCTTTTCTATGCTGAAAGTTTAGGTGGTTTACCTATAGGTATACATAAAGTCAAGTTAACTAGACCAGTGCCAAAGGTTGTTCGGCTGTTTTTAAATCAACATAAACCAGTCAATGACATGCAACAGAAATGTATACATGGTCTAGGAAAATGTAATCTGTAAATACAAATGCACATTGCTTGAGTCATATGACCTGAGTCTTTACTGGGTGACCCAGGCCTTCCACTGCAAAACAAAGCAGTTTGAAACCTGGTTGCTGGCCATAAGAGGGTTGCCTTTTCCGTAGCAGGTGATCCACTGGGTGCACAGAGTTGGTCCAGCAATTCCTTTGTCACAGCTGCAATAATGGATAGAAGAATAGGGTTGTGGCCTTGGCAATCCAGCACCTGTCTGATCCCTGGTTTCCACATGGGATGTTAGGGGCCACTGGCAGCCAACACAATGTAGGGTGGCCTTAATGCTGTTCTAAATTATGCTGGGAGACTAGCCTGGCATCCAGGCAGGCCAGGATTGTGGAGATCACAAAAGCCTTCTTTGTGCATGTATACGAGCTTCCCTATATCCGTGAGTTATAGCTGAGGACTAGGTCCACTTACACTGGAACAAATCAGCAGTAACTCCATTGAAGTCACTGTGTAAGTGAAAGGAGAATTGGATCCATGTTGTCAATCTCTATGAAATAATGAAATTTCAGAAGGAAATAAAATGAGTTGGCAGAGATCAGTCAGGCTGCGCAACACAGGGGCTGCTGTGTTGGCCCTAGTCATTCCATTGAAAGAATATGCCTGCAAATAGCAGAGTGAAGCTATAAGACTTTAGCAATTTTGCTTCTGATCTTCTGTGTTTTTCTAGATTCCTTCTTTATATAATGATGCCATCCTGCTAAGGTATAGGAAACTGGTATTTTAAACCTATGGCTTTGATAACAAAGTTGGTTTATTTCAGAAAAATTCTTCACTTTAAGTAGAAGAAAAAACATGACAAAATAACCCCTTTCCTCAGGGATTGTAGCAGAGCTTTCTTTTGTTGAAGAGGGTACTGGCAGCTATTAGTTTTCCAGAAGCTTCCCTGTCTTCTTTCACTCTCATCCGAAAGCAGTTGCAACAAGTTTGGAAGATTCTTCCTTGAACCTTGTCTACACTGGGGGTATGGCTTCATTCATTGGTGATCAGGTAATGGTGGAACTGCACTTACTCCTGCTTGAAACCAGGCTAACCTCCATCAGAACAAACTGTGACTCTCCTCACCCCCACTAGGCTTTGCACCAGAGCAGCTATTTCACTGATTGCTCACTGATGGCAGAAATAGAGACCAGTGTAGACAAAGCCCATGGAGCAGAGGTAGACTCTAAACTATATAGGGTAAACTCTACACTATGGAGCCTAAACCAGCATAGGGCCTTAATGTAGATGCAGTGTATGCAAACAGACAGGGTTTTTCTGTTTGAGTAGTAGCACCATCCTCCCATATGATGATAGTTGCGTCAACAGAAGCACTCTTCTGTCAGCATAGCTGCATCTGGGGTTTTGTTAGCATAACTGTGTCACCTGGGTGTGTGGTTTTTTTCACACGCGTGATATAGCTATGCCAATAAGAGTTTTAAGTGTAGACCATGCCCACAGCAACCTCTTTTTCTTTTTTTTCCTTGCATCTGCTAAACTAAAGGTATGTAGCAGGGAGTGATAAGCCACTTGGGCTATGTCTTCACAAGGAAAAAAAGGTGTCCTTTTTAACATGTATTTAAATCCTACTGTAGACAGGAAAGTTGTCAGCTAACATATTGGGCTTGTCTACATGTGAATACTTTTACCAGTTACACAGGTCCATTTATACATGTGTAACCCCATCTAGACACTGCCCATGTCTACATGGGGAAACTCAGGAAAATTAAACCAGATTAATTAGAGATGTGAATTTAAAGTGCACTAGTTAAAGCTCATTAAACCACTTTACTTCTGGTTGTGAGCACCCACACAGAGCTTTAATCCTGTTTAATTTTTATGAGTGCTCCCCATGTAGATATGCCCTCCTCTTCTGGTATAAACCCCTCCATAGATTAAATCTCTTCTGAAATGACATAAACTAAACTGGAAAGCCAGTCTCCTACCAGAATAAGTGTTCACAGGGGCAGGGTTTTTTCCCTCACTAGTAACTGCAATCTTGTGTTGTCACATGGGTGTAATTCATAAAGTTGTATGTAAAAAAAACCAAAAAATGGCTAGGAACTTAATGTTATCTCCTATAACATGTGGGGGATGGGGCGCCAAAATCATAGTTTGCCTAGGGCACCGAAAATCCTGGGGCCGGCCCTGCTCTCAGCCATGTTTGTAACTATTTCCTGCCCTTCACAGTGACTCAACAGACAATTTAGGCTTCCAAGTGATGTTTGGGGTTATTGTGTTGGCAGCTGGTGGTGTTACATGGATGGTTGTGTTATTTTGTATTTGGGGGTTTGTGCTGAATTGTGCAGGTGGTGAATGAAGGATGTGTAGTGCTATGAGGAGCTGTATGCATTTGGGATTATTGTGTACGTTGGTTGTATTATTTTATGGATGGCAAGTAAGTGAATGTCTGTGGCACTTAGACCGAGTGATCCTCCATCTGTTTTGTCTCCCTCGTATAATCAATGAAATTGTGACATGTAAATTAGCTGTAGAGTAAGTGTGGTGACTGGTTGAGTTACCTCTGCTGTCACAATGGTTTCTAAGGGTGTGTCTACACTGGCAACTTAGGTTGACTTAAGGATGCTTAAGTCGACCTACACAGAGCCGCGTCCACACTGGGCTTTTATTAAGTCAACTTAAGTGCTTCCTTAAGTCGACTTAATAACAGCTTAAGATGACTTAATAACACCATCTCTCAAGATCAACTTAAGCCTTAAGTCGACTTCAAGCCAGTATGGATGGGGAATAGCACTAAGGTGACTTTATTAAGTTGACTTAAAGCCAGGGACCCCAGGGCCTAAGGATCTATGGGGAGTGTTGTGCCATGCTCCCTGCTACAGAAAACAGAGGAGTGCTGATGTTCCATCCACTTGACTGTGGCAAGGAGCCTGCACTGGTGTTTTCGCCCCACTGAAACATGCTCTGCATGGCTCCTTAGGCAGTGGCTCACTTCTGCAGCCAATAGGAAGGGACCCACAGGCCACTTTTGGCCTCTGGGCCACAAGTTGGGACCCACTGGCATAGATACATATCTTACTGTAGGTAAACACTGTTCAGGTGTAATTCATAAAGTCAGAACTGGCTGAGAACTCGAAAACTGGATAGCAACAGACTGTGAAACCCAGTGATGATTCAACTTGCTGATACTGAAACAAAAAGAGCTCTCAACCATGCTTGTAGCTGGTTTTATTGCTTCACAATGAGTTTATAGATATTTTAGGTTTCTGAGTGATATACAGAGGGACATTGCTGGAATCTTATTATATAAATAACTATATCAGTTTAAATTCATACCTTGAGTTTTATAATTGAATAACTTGTGTGTAGACAAGATCTTCGATGACAAACTCTAAACTTCCCCTAACCCATTTTTAAAGTATAATTTGCTTTGCCTGGGATTTTAACATATTAAAAATACATTTTTCCCCCTTACTGAAGAGAAGACCTTGGAGTACCACATTTAACATTGTGCCTGAGAGGTGTAATTGCTGCAATTCAATGTGATAAATACCCAGCATCACCCGACTGCTTAGGGTGAAGCTTCACAAAGACTGAAAATGCAGGGAAGTGCTTCTGGGACTTCCATTCCACTTCATATAGCTGAATTTCAGTAAATTAAAAAAGCTTGCATGTGAAGAGGGAACACAGAGATTGATTTAATGATGAGCACTGTGCCTTAAGGAAGTCTTTGTACATAACATGTTGAGTCTTTCTGTGGCTGTTGCCAGGAAAGTAATTTTAAAATCATTTGGTAGAAACATTCTCTGCAATCCTTTGCTTAAATGCTTAAGATAGTAATAGGTTTTCCTTTTGATTATTTTGATCATCCAATTCTTTTCTTTCTTTCCTTGCATTTCCGCTTTCAAGTCTCTCAAGTAAATAAAAAGCTGGATTTTTTTTCTTTTATCTTTTTGTATTACATTTTCTCCCTATAGTACACAAACATAAGCTGAGCCCATGTATTGCAAAGCCCTGGAATCTGCTACAGAATCAACCCCCTTACTGCATAATTCTGCTTCAGAATCCATACATTTTCTTTTTAAAAAGAAAAAAGAATTACTTTTCTAGCTTTTATAAGTGTGAAGAAAATCTTCCAAGTGTCTCCAATGTAATGGGATCTACATAAGTCTGCAGGAAGCCTGGAACTATACCTGCAAAGGCATCAGCTGCTCCCATTTGTTTCCAAGGGGTGTGTAGTCAAAAGCCTAATGATGAAAATGCATTTTTCTGCACTATTAGTTTGCTTCTGGTTTTAGCAGGAACACCCAGGTAATGCTTTTATCCAAAATTTAGACTTGAAATGAGATGCAGATTTCTAACCACCAGAGAAGTAAAGTTCTAGAATAGCCTTCCAAGGGGAAAAAAAACTAACTGGCTTCAAAACTAAGCCTGATAAATTTATGGAGGGGATGGTATAATGGGATGGCCTGGGATTTGACAACTACACCAACAGAAGAACCCCTCCCACCAGCATAGGTAGTGTCCACGCTGAAGCGTGACAGGAGGGCAGATGTGTCATTGTAGTTGTTGAAGTGTAGACATGCCCTCAATTACTGTCTTGCTGCTATAAATGGTCCTTACAGAACAGGGTAGAGAACAGTAGGTTGAGACACTATGGGTACATCCACACTGGAGCCTTAGATCAATTTAAGGAAGGTTAAGTCGACCTACAGACTGTTGTGTCCACACTGGGCTTTTATTAAGTCAACTTAAGCACTTCCTTATGTCGACTTAATAACACCACCTCTTAAGGTCGACCTAAGGCTTAAGTCAACCTTATTAAGTCGACTTAGGCCAGTGTGGGTGGGGGATAGCCCTTAAGTTGACCTAATTGGCCTCCAGGCCCCCTTGCAGAGTTCCTGGCCACTCCTCCATCAACCTAGCACCCGCCGGTGTGGACGCAGGGCTGTGAAATCTCTAGGTCGACTTAACAAGGTCAACTTTAGGTTGACTTAGTTGACCTTGGTTAAGTCGACTTAACAGAGCCTCCAGTGTAGACGTACCCTAAGACAGCCATTGCTGCTAATGCCTGCTCTATGTGTGTTGGTCGGGAGAATAAATTCAGGTCTACAGCTTCTGGGGTGGTCACTCCAGCACCTTTTATAAGTACTAACTGAACCTTTTATAAAAAAAGGAAATGAACCAAACCCTCCCCTATATACAACACATTCTGAAGGATCCTGTGTACAGATGTTGCTGACAGGCAGAACGGGGGTTAGATCTCCATCTCACTATATAGAGGTACAGTTGCTTAATTCCCTTTGGTGTATATCTGCTATTGATATCAGATAATCCCCAGGCTTGCCTAAAAGATATTGCCATTGTTCTTCAGGTGTTGTGGCTGATGTGAGTAGAGATAAAGGGAGATATGATTTAGGACCGCTGTTCCTTATTTTTATCTTTTTTATCTTCTCCAGCTGGGGTTCAAGAGACAGGAAGTCTGTGGGACAGGAACTTCCAGCTGTTTCCTTGCCAACATGTAAATTTCTTGCTCAGACCCTTTTTCCTACCAAAGAATGACCACTTAACCAGGTGATAGTCTATCTGATTTTGTTGACACCTGGCTGTTTTGAGGAACCAGTGTGTGCCTGCTCTTCTAAACTTAGAACATGTCTTGATAATATTATACAGTAAAATCTTATAATTTTACACTGTACCAAGACAATAATGGTCAGCACATTATGAGTTTTCAAATACTATCTCACAAGGCATATTTTGTGCCAAATCCATCCTAGTTTTATAAAATGTATGCATAGGGATACAGACTGTCACAGTGGGGTTTTGAATTTTGTTGGTTTGTGAGTGAAGGTTTAAATAGAGAGAGTGGACTTCACAAATTAAAGATTTCAGAAATAAACTGCTGTTCTAATTGAGAGATGGGCAAACTATGGCCATGGGCAGCATACAGCCTGTGGGAGCCTTTCATCTGGCCTCCACCTGGGCGTGGCCTGACTGCGGGTGCTCCCCTTTCCCTGTCCCACCCCTTCCTCCACCTCTCTCCCACCATATGGGCCCAGCGGCTCCCTCCTGGATGTAGTGTGGCGGCTGCTCCCCACGCCCAGCCCCATTCCTTCCCACACCCCTCTTCCACCACATGTGCCCTGCCATACTGTGGATGTGACCCTCAGGCCAAAAAGGTTGCTGACCCCTGTTCTAATCCACAAACATTCCACCACCAAAGTATAATGTTATTCTAAACTCATTTACAGCAGTGCTGTATGTGCCTCTAACCTCAGACTTCAGTTCAGTATTGCTCAGATTAAAAATGCTTATGGCTATATTTGTGCGGGGGGGAGATTTTTGGGGGCAGGGAGCAGTTGATAACATGATTAATGATGCTGTGGGTTTTTCATGTTTGTTTCTTTTTGGAAATATCCATGACTCACTTCAACACTGAGAGCGTTTACACTAAGGGCCCTGTAAACTGCTCTGGAACTGCAAAGGGAACTAAAAATGCATATTAATAGCACTTACTAGCACTATTTATTAATTGTATTCCAGTCGCACCTAGATCCCACAACTATGCTCTGGGCCTCACTGTGCTGTGAACTATACAAACACATAGTGGGAAACGGTCCCTGTCCAGAATCCCTGTCCAGAAAAATTAGGAATCTAAATAGATGAGACAAATAAAGGCTTTTACGGGTGAGGGACATAGCATGTGAATACTGTGATTGTTTGCAAGCATCATATTAATTCCATATAATTTTTGTGATTCGTTTTCCAGATATTTTGGGGCAGGCTTTTGTTTGATCTACACTGTGTATTTAGAGAACACTAATCAGAGGTTTGATCTACACTGTATATTTAGAGAACACTAATCAGAGGTTATTTATTTAGTGATGTACAGCATTTAAGAAAGCACCAATCTTAAAATGAGAGTAAGCTCTGCTGATACCTTCCCGTGGTTGGTTGCTTGTGATTTTTGTTTGTTTTTTATGTAAGCACCATGACACTTGTTTACATGTAGACTTTGCTTGTCCTTGCACCTCATCACCCCAACTATTTGCTGTTAGTGGGAAATATGAACTTTAATATTACATTAGAGGCTTTCTCAGATATGCTTAAAGAGCCAATGCACTAGACTAGTGGTTCTCAGCCACTGTCAGGGGCGGGACACATTACTGTGTCACCACACAGCAGTAAATGTGCGGTGGAGATCTGGGGTGATGACTGGATTTGGCCTGGGAGGGGTGGGCTGGTGTGTCCTGTAAGGCTGTGACACGCCACCAAGCATGTCGCGACCTGCAAAAGGTTGAGAACCACTGCACTGGACAATGTTTCAAATGGAAAATATGTAGTTCAGGACTAATTGCAAGTTGATGAATATGAAAAATTAAGAGAGTTTTGGGTTTCAAAAAGAAAAGATTAAACTTGTACTGATATATTTCTAGAAATATTTGGTCTAGATGGTTTGACAGAGTTTTGCCTCTGCCGCTAGTTTAACTCCCACTCAGATCAGTAGAGATTTAAAGACACTATCATTGGATAGCTTTTTAGAGGCCTATGTACAATAGATTGGTGGTTTCAGATTATTTTCTACTGGACAAGTCTCTACATTTTCCAGACAAATCACCAGCAGAAGGGGCACAAATGAAATCCTTATTGGCAATATCCTCAGTGAGGCCATGGAGTGGATGTGGTCATTCCAGGAGAAAGGGCATAGAGATGTGCCATTGTATGTAGTGCTTCTATCACAGGAAGTCCACTAGTGGGGCATTTTTGAGGAAATTTGCAGCATTGCATATACGGTACTTGTCCTTTGCATAAATATTTCAGTTTCCAGAGTTAACCCTTTATCATTACATCACTTCTGAAATGCAGATGGAAAGTATTTGTAAGACCCTGGTGCTGGACCAGGCACCAATTATGGTAGCTGGGCTTCCCTATAAGTGAAGGAGAAAATATGAAAATATGGCTATTTAACCCAACTACAGAAAGACTGTCTGAACTAGCCTATTCCATGCTGTAGAAGATTCTAGAAATAGTAACCAGAATAACATATTCTCGCTCTTGCTCAACAATCTGGGAAATGAAGATGGATGAAGACTGTGAGCTGGGGACGGGCCATTAATTATGATACTAAACAGAGAAAAAGCTGATTGCTAATGACTATAAACAGATAACAGAGTCTTGCGGCACTTTTAAAGACTAACAGATTTATTAATCGCATGAGCTTTCGTGGGAGAAAATCCCACTTCGTCAGACGCGTCTGACGAAGTGGGATT
>ML685780.1:19446122-19461828 GCA_007922175.1 Pelusios castaneus | reverse complement strand
TATCTCATAAATGCTCTATAATCCATAGGAACTATGTCATGTTTGGTATCAATAGAAAGGTAGTAATTTGCTGGGAATGATTATATAGTTTATGTCTAGGAATTCTATTGCAATTAGAAGTTAAAATTTGGTGTTATATCCATATTTTAACTTATGTTCAAACCATTGTGTCCTTAATGTTTAGGAATGTGCCAGGACAATGGTCCCAGGGAGTTACCTGATGAGCCATTAAAGACATAAGGAATACAACCATTGTGTCCTAAGTCGACTTAGGGCTACCCCAGGGCTATACTGGCTTAATTCGACTTTAAAAAGTCGAATTAAGCCTTAGGTCGAGTAGAAAGGTGGTTTAATAAAGTCAACTTAATTTTCATTGTCGACTTTATTTTGCTTAAGTCGATTTAAGTAAGCTGCTTAAGTCGACTTGAGCAAAGTGTAATGTAGACACAGGGCCAATTAAGTCGACTTAAGCCAAGCTTAAGTCGACTTAATTTACCAGTGTAGATGCAGCCAGAGAGCCACACCCAGGATTGACACAGTTATTACCCACCTAACTGCCAGTGATGGTACTGCTAAGTCAATAAGAAGCGTCTCCTCTCAACATAGCTATTGCTTTTCAGAGTTGGAGTTCATATGCTGATGAAAGAAGCCTTCCCGTTGGCATAGGTAGTGCCCACACTGAAGTGTCATAGTGGGATGGCTGCAACACTGCAGCATTTAAAATGTGTAGCTTCTCAGGGCTTGTCCATCTATTCATCTTGAAGGCAACTATAGCTGGAAACTCAAAACCTGAGCCACCTAAATTAATCACTCTGAAAATCTTGACTTAAAATCAAGCCATTTTAAGGGACCCTTCTAGGGTGGAAGTGAGTGCTCTGGATACAGAGAATCCTCACTTTGCAGAAGTATAAAGTTCCTGTTTTGAGTCTTGTGAGGCTCCATGGTAACAACCTAAAAATGGATGCTGTTTTTAAACTGTCACTGGCCCAGTATTGAATTTCACCCATCTCAGGCCTTGGACCAGGTTAATTTTAGGAAGGAGACATACACATTTGAGAGGAAGAAAGAAGAAATACTTGTATACATGTTTTTGTTTAGACAATGACATTTGGAAAAAGGCTAGGAAGATGGCAAGTGTTGTGGATACAGGTGCGTGATGATCAGTATGCCCTGGAGACAAATATTCTCTTAATATTGCACCAGAAGCCAAAGCAACTCTTTTCTTGGTCAAACTCTGAACCTAATAAAATCAGTGGAAACTGAACTATTCATTTCAGAAAGATTGAGGTTTAGGCTTCTGTCCACAGTGAACTTCCTGTGCAATCAAACCTCAGTTTCAATGTTGCAATTTCTGCATACAGATTTCCAACACAGCAGGGTCGAGGTTGGTTCCTAAATTTCTTTCTATCCTGTGATTTGCAAACAGTTTAGAGTGTAGCCGTGCTCTACTGTTTATGACTTAGTTGCATTTGGCATTGTACAATTATGTGAAGACAGCAACACCCCATTTCTTTTCTTACCAGAATTTCTTCTAGGCAGGGCTTTTTTGTGATGGTACTCAGGGGTACTGAGTACTGTCACCTTTTTTCACAGCGATGTGGCTCCGGCTCTTGCAGCTGCCGCCAGCAGCCCCAGGTCCCTGGCCGAGTACCAGCACCTTTTCTTTTACCAAAAAGCACTGCTTCTAAGATATGTGTAGTGGGGGATTCAGATGACACCTTGAAAACTGGCATTAAATTGCTTACAGCTGTGCTTTAAAGCATAACATGGTCTTGCTAGGTAGAAGAAGAAAGTAAACTAATCCAAAATGCCACTCTTCCTCTTTCCATAGAAATTATTTCCCCCTCCCTTACAAAAGTAACTAGAATATTTCTTTAGGGGCAGAACATGGTTGACTGTAGCTGCATGAAGGAAGGTCTAGTGAATTGGTGTGTCACGTGCTGATACAGAAAGGAGTCTGATGGGAAGTGATTGGGGGAAAATAGATCCTTTCAGTTGCCAATCAAATCCAAATCATAGTCTTGTAACTCTTCAAAGCAGAACCTTTTTTAAATACTGGGAGTGCCTATGTGGAAATGAACAGGAGTACAACGCTTACATTGAAAGCTGGCAAGAGATCATAAAAGAAATCTCTGGTAAATAGGATGTCAAGAAATATTTGACTTTCTCTTTTCATTCTTCAGAAAACAAAAGGCTCTCCAAACATTCCAAATGTACAATTTATGAGCTTCTCGCAAGTTGATGTAAATTAAAATTTGGGCTGATCAAAATGTGGTGAGAAAAATTGACCAAAATGCATAATGTCTGATGGCTTTTTTAAAATGGAGGTTTTAAAAACCCACTCTAATAAAAATCAAAACAGCATGACCTTTGGGTATAGAAAAATCAAAGTATATTCTCACTACTTTTTTAAAGAAAAAGACCACGATGATGCATGTTTGGTCAACGTGCCAAGTTTGAAATGCCGACCTCACAGCCCTGGAAGTACTGATTTTAATTTTAGCTTGGTCAGTTGTGCTGAAGCAAGTCAATTAAATTGCATGCAGTTTACTGGGTGGGATATTTTTATGGGACTTTAAATCAAGCTCTAGGTTCTAGAGCCAAAGCTCAATGAAGTTGGTACGTAGATTCACATGAGTTTAACAAGGGTTTTGGCTCAGTACTTGGCTGAAGATGTTAAAGATTTTATGGAACTTTTCATAACATTAGTGTTTGCCTTGGGTGCATAACTAAAATAGCTCTGTCCTCCATTATATGCATTGCATGGCTATCCAAAGATGGCTGCACTTCATGGGTGCCAAATGTTTAGCCCATTAAGGCACTGCAAGCTTTGAATGGTATGAGGTTTTTCAAAATTAATCCAGTTTGTGTAGATCGTGCAATCCCCCTTATCACATGAGTATTGACTGCGTTACGTTTACATTGACTTTACCCAAATTTAAATAGGTGGTTTGCTTGTACAAAGAAGGGAGGCTAGGGTCCCTTTTGTCTATTGTGAGAGAAAGGGACACGTTATTTCTCTAGCAAATGGAAAGGAGTGAAAAATTCTCATTCTGCATTGGCAGTGGTTTCCAGTCTTCGATTGCCCCTTCCACCTGAAATGGAAAAGATCATTAATGTTAGCATTCGTCATCAAAATGCTGGCTTGTGTAATGAAGTGATCACATGACTAGAATCAATTTGTGTCTAAAGTAGTCCTTGCCACAAGTGCTCAGGGAATGACACAAATATTTACAAGCAAAATAAAATGCAGTACAAAATCCCACCCTCATAAAATACCAAATTAATAAAAGAAATTGAGGGAGGATAAGAATAGAAAAAAGGTGTAAAGAGAAAATGATAATGATAATGAGCTCAAGTATGAACATAGTAAAAGGAAAAAATTGAGGGTTTTTTAAAGGGGTATACAAATGACTCCATATCTAAGGGGCCAGAGTTCTATACACATTAAAGCCCATCCCAGTAAAGGCACACTCACCGAGTGAAGCTGTAATAATAAGATTCCTGAAAGGGGTTTGTGTGAATGTAGTTATTAGTTAGAAAGAGGCTTAAGGAGGAGATAGCTGCTGTAGTCTGAAACCTCAGATTTATTTTCATCTTCAAGTTACACACATGCTTATCCTTCTGTTAGCTGAAGGAAGAACGCTACTCCTAAATCAAGCAGAGTGGTTGCTGTAGTGGTGTAAGCCATGCATGTTCCCTTCCTGGGTGGTAATCACATTTTGTAGTGTTCCCAGCCCCTTTGAGATGCCCGTATTTTGAATGCAAGTGCTAAGCACCAACCACTGAGTGGGTTCTTGAACTCTGCTTTCTGCCTTTCACTACAGCTATCATATTTTTTTCCCTGCCAGTACCCAGGACGTTCACAGTAGTGGATTACTTTCTAGCTGCATTATTATCACAGCTGTTTGAGGACTATAAACATAACCGCACATAGAGAATGTGGCCCAATCAGACTTGTAATATTATGTTTAGTTTGACAGACATACACTTTGAGAGATTTCCAATATTATCATTACATTTTTCTCTTAGTCTTAATTCTATTGCACCAGAAAAATAGACGAGTCTGTAGAGATTTCTGTGGGTCATTCTTACCTGCTAACTGCTCCTCAGGGAAAGTCCTCCATAATGAGAATTGGGCTACCTCACTAGGATAGGGAGAGAAATAAAAAGACTTGTTTCCTTAGAGATCTTTACTTATCTCCAGGGTTCCCATAGCTTAGATGAGCTTTCCAGTCTAAGGGTAGATTGTGGCATTCAGCACTCAGTTCTCTAGATAGTGGAGTGGATCTAAAGTCAATGGAGTGACAGCAGTTTGTACCAGCTGAAGATCTAATAAGCAGCTGTTTTCCCATTACCGTGCAACTTTTGTTTTCATTTACACCACTACAAAGTGGGTAAATCTGACTTGCACTTTGCATTCGCTTTGTACTGGTGTAAATGTCTACACAGAGTTTGAGGCAGGAGAAAATCAAGTCCATAGTCTTAAGGAGGAGCCACAACCACCTTTCTTTCCACTTTTATGATGTTTATGCACCTGTCCTTGTTGAGGCAGAATCAGCACTTAATGCAACAGCTGGAGTCACTCTGGATTTACACAATGTAGCTAGAAGCAATATTTGGCCCAAACTCTTTAGCTGCTGATATTTTTGGGATAAATGGTTGTCAGTCAATTCAGTTCCTATTTGTTAATCTGCAGCTACTATCTACTTCTGAGGATCAGGGCAATTGCTAGGTGGTGGCAGTTGGAGCAACGGCGGTGGGCTCTACGCAACCGTGCTTGTTCAACACCATAGAATAATGGTTTTTGAGCAGTGGTTTTCAACCAATATGCCTCAGCACACTGGTGAGCTGTGAGAACTGTCCAAGCGTGCCATGAAATTTTGGTCAATGGTAATGAAAATCAATGTAAAACAAACATTGTTTCATCTTAAACAATATTCTAGCCAACCAAAATTACAACTCCTAAAACTTGTGGAAATGAATAATGAATTATCAAATTAAAAGCGAGGTATCAGTTTTTCGATTCTAAAATTTGAACATTCTAAATGCAGTTGGCCAAAGGGCAAAATTGAATTGACGTTTATTTTTTTTTCTGGTGGATTTGGAACATTAATGCATTTGATCCTTCTTTAGCTTGTTGTACGCACTATCTTGCAAACCACTCTTGTAAGACCTTAACCATAGTAAATGTGATGTTTATGAGCAATCAATTCTGCTGAAAAAAGTGGGTGTGCCGTGGAATTGTTTGTCTCATTGAAGTGTGCTGTTACTGAAAAGGTTGGGAACCACTCCCCTAGAGTACTTGGGGATGGCGTGAGTCCAGGATCAGGCAGATTGGCTGGGAAGCAGTGAAAGAGTGGGATGGGGGGGGTGATGGTGGTTGCGTGAGGCTGGGGTTGGGGGGAGGGCGGTATACGGCAGCGCAAGGCTAGGATTGGGGGAGGGCACGAGGCTGGGATTGCGGGTGGGGTGGGGTGTGGGGTTGGGCGGGAGTGCAAGGCCAGGATTGGGGTCACACAAGCCGATTCACCCTGGGCCTTGCACTCCCTTAGAGATGGCCCTGCTGAGGATCCTTCAAAAAATCCTGAATCTTCCTTGAACCAGAGAGCGTACGTTCAATGATGGAGATTTTCTTGGCAAATACAGTTGGCATGTGAGGGAGAAGCCTATACCGGGGTGCAAGAGTTTTCACTCAACTTCCCCCAAACAAAATACTGGCTCTGACTCACAATTCAATTACAACAGTTTCATGCTGCTATGAGTGTTGGATTCTATTGAAATTACTCCATTTACTTACGTTACATTGATAGCTGTTGCTGATTATGCATCATTGCTTAATGGCACAAATATTGTGGGTGCAGATAGGGTGGGTAATTATGTTGGGATAATAGTCTTGTCAATCAGGCCCATTATCTTGATGATAAGCTTTCCTTTGGTCTGTTTGACCTTCAAAGTCTCTTGCATTTAGATAATGAATCATACACTGGATTTCTAGTTTAAAGACTCCTCTTTCTATTACATACAATCCTTTGATATCTGCTTGAATGTATTTCTTGCCCATTATACATCTTGTATGCATTTGTCTGTCTGTACAGGGATCTGACTATGAATGTGAAAAACCATAACTACTTTTAATGTAACATTAAAAAATTGCCTGTTTATCTCTCATCACTGTTTAAAAAACAAAGAAACAAACAAAAAAAAAACAAAACCCACCCAAAACCTGGAATCTCCTTTATAGTTTCCGTAGGACTGTGAATTTAGTGGTAGTTGAAAAAGAGTAGATTCATATAATTACCAAAGATCAATTATCTCGTTCTCCCCATTCCAACTGTGCCCCTCTTGCATACACACAGGCTATGGACTGAATAATAATCTAGGCATGAGTCTATTATATGCAAGCTCCAGTGAGATCAGGCAGGAGTTCAAATGATTTTTCTATATTAATTACAGGTAACTCTAAAGAAAACCTTAAAAAAAAAAAGAGTATTGAATAGCAAACTGTGCAACAAGTGGAATCAATGGTCAAATCCCTACAATAGCTCCAATTCATTACTTTAATCATATTAGAGTTTTGGTCTGAAAGATAGTAGTAAAATAGTGTACTCTACACGAGCTCTGATTTTAAAAAGAACATAACGGTGTGTACAGGACCAGGTTGTTCCTGACTGCTGCAGGTGCATAAGAAGGAAGGAGGCCACAAGGAGCCTTCCTTTCCCCCCCTCCAAACTCCTTGTAGAAGAGTGAGGGCTACTTGCACTCCTTGCACTCAGGCAAGCACATGAATGCTTCTTTTGTTTGTTCATGGGGTCCAATCTACTCCAAAGTGGTGAGGTAGAGTTTGAATTTTGACTCTGCCTGGCCAGCTGATGCAAAGCAGATGTTAATCAGGAGAGGTCTTGGCACCATCTCAATGGATGGTTCAGGGTGTGCACACACCGCTCCTCCCCCGTGAATCAGGAAACACCACACTGGCACAAAGTTTCATTAGTGGCTAACTGACACAACCTGTCCTAGAGCTTTTGGACCAAGGAAGAAGAGCCTTAAGTTTAAAGAAATAAAACTTATTATTATTAGGTGTTTTTTTGTAATAGTGCCTAGGAGCCCCAGTGTTGGACCAGGACCCCACTGAGCTAGCTACGGTATGAACACAATGAAAAGATAAATTGTAAACTCTTTGAGGCAGGGACTAAGTAGAAGACAAGAGAAAACAGACAGATGCAGACCTATGGGGTAGAACAGGGAAACAATGAGATAAAGGGATCTGGGGTCAGAGTAGATCACAAGCTAAATGAATCAACAGTATAACTGTGTTGCATCCCCACTCCCCACCCCCCCCAAAAAAGAGCAAACGTCATTCTGGGGTATATTGGCAGGAGTGGCATAAGCAAGACATGAGATGCAACTCTACCATTCTACTCCATGCTGATTAAGCCTCTACTGCAGCACTGTGTCCAGTTCTGGGTACCACATTTCAGGAAAGATGTGGACAAATTGAAGAAAGTCTAGAGCAGAACAACAAAAATTAAGTCTAGAAAACAAGACCTCTATGAGGGAAGACCGAAAAAATTGAGTTTGTTTAGACTGGAGAAGAGAAGACGGGGGAGGGGGATGTAACAGTTTTCAAGTACATATAAAGTGCTTACAAGGAGGAGGGAGGAAAAATTATTCTCTTTAACCTCTGATAGGGCAAGAAGCAATGGGTTTAAATTGCAGCAAGAGTGGTTTATGTTGGACATTAGGAAAAACTTCCTGTTGGGTTAGTTAAGCACTGAAATAAAATGGCTAGGGACGGTGTGGGATCTCTATCATTGGAGATTTTGTAGAAGCCTGTTAGACAGGCCTAGATAATACTTAGTTCTGCCTTGAGTGCAGGGGACTGAAGTTGAGGACCTTTTGAGGTCCCATCGGCTATGTCTACACTGGCAGTTTCAGTCGACTTAAGGAGGCTTAAGTTGACTTAAACAAAGCCGTGTCCGCACTAGGCTTCCATTAGGTCGACTTAAGAAATTCCTTAAGTCAACTTAATGAAAGCTTAAGTCGACTTAATAAGAGCCACCCATTAGGTCGACTTAAGCCTGTTTTGGTCGACCTAACCCTTCCGTAGGTCAACCTTAGTCCAGTGTGGACGTTTAAATCCACTTTGTTAAGTCGACTTAAGGGTGGTTAGGTCCACTTTGTTAAGTCGACTTAATAAGGTCAACTTTAAGTCGACTTAAAGTGGACCTTATTAAGTCGACTTAACAAAGTCGACCTAACTTTTTCTAGTGTAGACATAGCCTTTCAGTCTTACGTTTCTATGATTCCTTGACTAGTGCTCAGCATGCTAGGTAGTGGCAGGACTGTCCTGGAGGATGTGGGGGAAGGGAGGTGAGACCAGCAACCACCCTGAGCCCCACAGTTATGCGGGGCAGCGCAAGGCCCGAGCCAGTGTCCCCTGCCACTGCCGCACTTCGCTCTGTTCCCTCCCACCCTGCTGCCTTTGGTGGCAAGCTGATTGGCCGAAGGCAGTGGGGTGGGGCAGGAGCGTGACGCCTGGCCTCTGGGCTGGCCCTCCCCATCTCAGGGTGGAGCAGCTAGCTCAGGGGAGGGGTGGGGATGTGGGGCCTGGCCTCTCTGGGCCAACTGGCCTGGCACCCCTACAGCATGCAGGGGGGTGGGCAGGGCCCCCACAGGCTGATTGGCCCCGGTCCCTAACCCCCCAGGGATAGCCCTGGGTAGTGGTCTCAGAAGTCAGAACACCAGTCTGCTAACCCATGCAAGTTCTTTGTAGGCCTTGTGGCTGAGGAGAGTTTTAAGGTGGGATTTGAAGGAGGGTAAAGAATTCATTTTGTGAATGTTTATGGGGAACTTCTCCCAGATCGAGATTGCCCAGTTAATCTTGACTTGATGCTGGTGAGAGAGCTGGAACTTGCTTCCGCTGTTTGACTATGTATTGCTGATTTAACTGACTTTTCTTTTTTTAAATCAAACTTTCTTTGGGTCATATGTGGTAATAATTTAATGGACTATTTAGGGCATAACATATTTGAGGCAGCGATCATTTTTGTTTTGTGTTTTGTACAGTGTCTAGCACAATGGGGCATGGTCCAAAACTGGGGTTCCTGTGCACTACTGCAATATAGATAATAAATAATAGATATGGAAAATGTACAAATGGCACCTTTTTAGAATGACTTTTTGTTAGTTTGTGCTAAACTGTCTCTTTATGACATCTATTCTTTAGTTTTCTAAATCCCCCCTCACAGCAGTCTCCTCCACTTTATTGGGTAGGATTTGTAGCTAGAACATCTGGCAGGCTAACAGGTAAATCTCCATAGATTTTTCTCCGGTAAGAATTTTTTTAACACTGTTAAAATTAAATTTCCAAATAATCCTGCCAATAACTATTATAGAACAGTGTGCCATTTGCTGAGTTATTGGAATTACCTTCATCAACCAGTCTCCATTAGTTCTGCTGATGTGCTGGTGGCAGTGCAACAGAGGGAGAGTTTAAGAAAAGCTCTAGAGATGCAGACTTTAAGGCAAAGTCACTTTAGTTACAAGAAACATGATTCAGTTTATGTCTGCATGGCAGCTCATCTGCCATGACAGCTTACACTTCCATGCATGCTGCCTGATCAGTCTGCGTATGGACACAAGAGATATTTTGATCCAACAGTCTCAGTGTAGGATTACAAATTCAGTGAAATATCGTCACGTGGGCTCTGTAATGTCCAACCCTCTCCCAGGCAGTTGAGGGGAATGGTAAGGGTTGATTGTTCCTCTAAAGATACAAAAGCATATCACAGCTGATTAACCTAAATGGAGGTAAATACATTCTTGCCTTTAAACACTGCACCAAGTTGGTTTATAGTAAAAATAAAACAAATATATTAAGACTACAGCATAGGTTAAGTGATGCCATGGAATACAGTTAGAAAGGGTTACAAGCAAACTAAAGTGGAAACATGGATCTAAAAGTCTAAAACTTAACCCTGGAAGGTACAGTCTTTCTTTAAGATTGGTTCTCGCTATATTCAGTTTCCGGAGACTTCAACCCCCAGTTGGTTGAAGGGGCCAACTTTCTAAGCTTGTAACAGCTCTGTTTCTTTGTGTCTGTCCAGTGATGGATGCCAGCGATGGCTTCTGTTTTTTGCTTATATTTTCCAAAGTTCAATGAACTTGTTTCAAGATGCAGGATGACCTCATTTTCTTTTTCTGTGGGCTTCTTATCCTCCCTGTATGTAAGTGGAGCTTCCATTGTTTGAATCTACCATGCTTAATTTACATATCTGCCTTCTCTTCTGGCTGGAAGAAAACCTGTTTCTCTCTGTTTGGCCAGACTTTAAATCATAATCCATATTTCCTCATACAGTATTAATACATACATTGCACAATGATTTTAATCACTGTGTCATTAGCTTTTAGAAAAGACATCACTCAATATATCTTAGAATACAGTAATATTGTAGACATGAGCTGCTTATCACTTGAAGTTCAGCCTCTTCCCACCCCCCTGCTGTTTATAGACCAATAACCCTTTGCAATGGATTCTTCTGAAGACTTACCGCTCAAAGTACAGTTTATTCAAGCTGTGAGGAAGATAAGATGGAGTCTGGTGATGATAGTGCCATACTCTTCTGCCCTCCTCCACACTTGTTAGCTTAAATTGAAATTGTTCTGTTTCCTGTGATCTCCTCCCTCTACTGTCTTAATGGTCCTATTTACTACCACATGCCTTTGTTTAGGAGGGACTTGTTCAACAACTCCCCTGACATGCCTTGTTTACTCACATTTTAGTCATAATTCCAACATATATTTATAACTCTTAATATCCATCACATACATACATCACACTGGAATATTAATGATTAGTGAGTTGTTTCCAAATGATACCACAAGGCCTATTTTGTACAAACGTTACTGCAGCAGTGCATAGGGTGTGAATACAAGGTGTTGAGTGTCCCAGTGCCATAGAGGGATGTGAATGTATAAGGGAGATCATTCTTCCAGACTCAGAGGCCTGAAGCTAGCTGGCTGGCTGGGTAGTTAGCCTGCCTGCTCCACCTGAGGAGCAGCTGGAGTCTAATGAGTTGATCCTTATTAAAGAGGACCACCAGAAATGGATGAGGAAGACTGGAACACCCTACAAAAAGCTGAGGGCCCTGCTCTCAATGCACTGGTCCTGGAGCTACTGCGTGGAGAAATTGCTTCAGAAAGCAAATGGTCAGAAGTGAGATTGTGTGAAGTTTGTTGCTGAGGCTCTGTAAAAGCCAGGAGATTTTGGGTTGGTAACATAACTAGTGTGAGAGACAGACTTGGGACAGGGATTATTTGGCCTGCACAGACCTTTGAGGAAGAGGTGATGAGGTTTTAATTTCTTTCTTCATAATGCTTAAAATAAAACAACTCACCCTTTTGGAAACTGCTTCCCTGGATGGCTTGAAATACTCAGAGGCCATGTCTACACTAGAAAAGTTAAGTCGACTTTGTAAGGTTGACTTATTCGACCTTATTAAGTCGACTTAACAAAAGTTGACTTAACTTTTCTAGTGTAGACATGGCCCCTTTTTTACCTTAAGTCGACTTAATAAAGTCAATTTAGGCACTAATCCCATCCACACTGGCTTAAGTCGACCTAATAAGGTCGACTTAAGCATTAAGTCGACCTAAAATGAGCTGTTATTAAGTTGACTTAACTTTTCCTTAAGTCGACTTAAGGAAAGCCCAGTGTGGATGCGGAATAGTTTAGGTTGACTTAAACCTCCCTTAAGTCAACCTAACTTGTAAGTGTAGACGCACCCAGATAGAATTACCCCAAGATGTGAACTGACTCAGCAAGAGCAAAATCTGGTCCTCTTGGAGGGAAGTTGGTATAAAATAGACCCGAATCCTTTTAAAAGGAACAAAGTTCCTCTAGTTCAGGGGTCAGCAACCCGAAAGATAAGAAAAACCATTTTTAAAAATTCCTTCAATAACCAAGTGTTTTGAAAACTGCAATGGGTATAGCCTCCTGGTGGAGGGTTGGGGGATCTGGGCCATAGCACCTGCCACAGGGTCCCCCCGGTGTGAGCGGGGAGAAGCTTGGAGCCAGGAATGGGCCCCCTGCAGTGTCCCTGAGTGGTAGGGGGGAGAGGGCCCAGAGCCAGGAACTCCAAGGGGGCAGACAAAGAGCCACATGTGGCTCCAGAGCCACAGGTTGCAAACCTTGCTCTAGTCCTTGACCAATTCAATTGTAATGCCACTCTTTCATATACTACTAATTACATGGAGCAGACTGTCAACCTGGATTAGGATGACTAGATGTCCCAATTTTATAGGAACAGTCCAGATGTTCAGGTGCCCGGTACCCCTTTCCCCACCTCCATCCTGATTTTTCACACTTGCTATCTGGTCACTCTAACCTGGATCTGGAGATGAGTCGTTTGGTGGAGCACCATCATTCTTGGATCTGCACCATCCTACCCATCATCACTTCATTGGCTGTAAACCCATGTGATGCTATGATGGAATGCAAGGTCATAAGGACCAAAGGCAATTGGTCCGTATGACCAATCTTGTCCCAGTCCCTCACAAATAACCTGACTAATTTTTGCAGTGCTGTCTTGATGGTCCTACTAGGATGTTCTGCCAGCCTTGGCGACTGCAGATGCCCTGCCATGTGAAATCTTTGTCTTATATTTCAGCCTTGACAAAGAGCTCTTACAACCTCTTGCGCAAAGTGTGGTTCCCTGATCAAAGTCTGTCTCCAGGAGACCAAACCTCAAACTTCTGCACCAAAATTGTAAATTCTTTTTTTAAGAAGTACATTTGCAGCTGTACATCAGATGTTGCTATACGCATAAGTGACAGTGTGCAGAAATTGCACATGCAAGCGACTTGGAGATCCAGAGTTCCACACCCACCATCTGGCTTCCAATTTTGCTACGTGAAAATGGAGGACAATATTTACTCTTTTATTTATTTAGAGACGACGCCACCAGTACCTTGTTTCTTAAGGTTTCCTCTAAAAGACTATCTGCAAGGGATTTAGGTTAAATCAACTCATCTCTGTGTCATAGATAGTGATTATAGGTGTTTCAGGATTTAAATTTAGACCATTGAGTCACTCTGGAACAAATGGATTTATCTTAGCACATTGTACTCCAAAGCAATGTTTTTATACAATAAGCTTGATTCCCCCCGCCCTCTCCATATGGGCTTTACACCATTATAAATCCATTCACGTAAATGGAGTGACTCCTGATTTACACACATGCAATGAGATCTGAATAGAACCCCAAGGAATGGAACTTAAAGAATTCAGTAACTTGAGAGGTAGGGAAGCTGTTTCTATTTTTAGATAGATGCTCCATGCAGTGGCTTTGTCTATCCAGGGAGCAGTGGAAAATGGTTTTCATTAGAAGAATAAGCCTTTAACTAAAGATTGAATAAAACTTATTGGACATTCTGGGGATACATTAATGTTCTTGCTCCAGACAGGAGTTTGCCTATTGGATTTGGCCTTCAGTGATTGTTTCATTCCTTATAAACGTCTGACAAGGTGATACTCCATCGACATAGTTGGTTTGCTCTAAATGCAGCAGTTTAACTGCAGAGAACTGGAAAGCATCCACACCACTCTTTTATGGTACATTTATTGTTGATCAGTGTGCCAACCAGCTCTGTGTTCTTGCCAGAAATCCCATGGGGCACTGTTCTTTTGCTCCCTTTCTTGTGTGTGATGCATACTGGAAACCAGGAATTCTGGGAGTTGGGAGGAAGGGATCAAACTAACAAATAGGCATAATTTATCTCCTGGTTTCCATTCACTTTGCTAGTGCCATTTTTGAATTGATGGGAGGCAACAGTGAAGACCCCGTGCCAAGAGCCATCGTGCTACTGACAGTGGTAAATACAAACTTGTTGATCACTCCTGATTAATGGAGAGCACAAAGGTACCAAGAGAGGTTGATTCAGATTTAACCCAGTGCTGTATGGGGTGCTAATTTAGTGCAATAGTTAGAAATTTGTCCAGAGAAATCCAACAGACTCACTGCAAAGTGGAGTTGTTCCTGTTGCAAGGAAAATTACTTACTGCACCTAAGATGCCAAATCAATTACTTTGCGAACAGATTTCTTGTGGGCACAAGACACTCTAAAGCAGACCATCTAAACTCAGTGTGATGTAATATCTCCATGTAGCTCAGGCCCTTATTTTCTCACTTGCCGCTCATATCATATATACATATGTAACAAATGCACTAAACTCTTTTGGAGGGTTTCATAGGGATCCTCAGCCTCTCTTTGCTCTAGTAGATGCCAGCATGATTTTTATATCCATTTCTGTAGCCCCGAGCAGTGGGTTAGTTGAAGAAACGTGGGACATTTTTCTTTCAGAAGCTGTTATCGTTTCTGACCTTTTTGTGCCATGTATCCAATATTATGCATTTCAGAGTCAGAGCCACACCTGGTGTAAATCAGCATTGCTTGATTAACTACTCTGATTTATGTCAGCTAAAAATCTGGGTAATGTTTTTAACTGTTATATTTCATATAGCATCACAGTCATTTCTATACCAATATGCTCAAGCAAAGCAATTCCACACAAACCCAATGGGAGATTAGAAAGAAACTATATAAATAGAAGAGTTATTTACAAGACCTGCTTTGTTATTTATCAGTCATTCATGATGGCGCAGTCAATTAAGTCCAGTAAATATAATCTGCCAGACCATCACCACAAATCCGACACCTTGTTCTGTCAAAACTAGCTAGTAAATTGTCTCATTGCAAGTGCAGAAACTCTTGATGATTCACTCAAATCAGATAATGACACCGCAAATTGCCTGCCAGCCTTCAATCTGTTTACTATGTTCCAAGCAGTCTGGGTCACCGCAGTTGAGCAAGTCCAGTTAGAATCATGGACCTGCTATTTAACTGACAGCTCTGATCAGCATTGTCAACAATAGCTAGGGAAACTAGATTC
This sequence comes from Pelusios castaneus, assembly GCA_007922175.1. Taxonomy (NCBI): domain Eukaryota; kingdom Metazoa; phylum Chordata; order Testudines; family Pelomedusidae; genus Pelusios; species Pelusios castaneus. The sequence continues at coordinate 19,446,875 of ML685780.1, read as the reverse complement.
TCTCCCTACCACCACCACCACCCCCTTTCAGGCAGCAGTTTAAAAAATGTCATGGACCCAACTACAAAAGGTGCTTTTGTTTTTCAGAGACAACCAACTCAAATTACTTATAAGCTTATATCTTTAAACTTTGAAGATAAGATAACCCCTTCCTGCAATAATGCTACAAGCTGGCTGATTTAAACAAGGATTTTGTGAACATTTCCTGCTAATTCAATCAAACAATGCTAAGACATTATTGCTGCAATACAGGATTCCTCTGGTATTGAATCACTGACCCTTGCTTTGAAGTAGTCTTTCAAGGAAGAGCAGAAATGCTAAAATATTGGTAAACAGTATAGCTCTCCAGTGACCTTTTCAGAAAGCAACAAGCCAAATGCATGGCTCACAGGAGTTTCAGCATTCGCTGTGTTCTTTTTGTAAATGGAATGAAGCAATATGGGCCAGATCCTCCACTGGTGTGTTTCAGTGCTACTACACATCCATTTACAACAACCGAGGATCTAGTCCTCCATTCCGTCTCTGCCCTTCGTTATTGCTGTTTTTATAAAATTGTTTTTGTCTGATGCTGCACAGTCTGGCACAAATAAAAACAGTGAATGCTCTGGTAAGTGGGTTAAAAACAGAGGCTGCAATTCTGAATTGAAATAATTCATTTTCTAGCATTAGCTGGCAGTCCCTTCAGCCTGTAAAATCCTAATTCTGCCATGTGCTCTGAACACCAGGGCTATGTCTACACTTGCACTTTTAAGT
>ML685780.1:19391101-19445722 GCA_007922175.1 Pelusios castaneus | reverse complement strand
TCCTATGGATTATAGAGCATTTATGAGATATCCATTGAAAATAATATAATAAATGCTTCCCTAAATCCAACAGAGTCCTGTGGCACTTTTAAAGACTAACAGATTTATTTATCGCATAAAAGTGCCACAGGACTCTGTTGTCTTTCTACAATAGACTAACACGGCTACCCCTTTGGAATTTCCCTAAATCCAGACAGCGTCACACCCTGCCCACATGCCCTGCCCTTTGGGGGGCATGCCAGGCTCCCCCTGTGCCCCCCCTGGCAGGGAGGGCATTGGTGTAGTCCTGGGGTAGCCCTACGTCGACTTAGGGCTACCCCAGGGCTACACTGGCTTAATTCAACTTTAAAAAGTCGAATTAAGCCTTAGGTCGAGTAGAAAGGTGGTTTAATAAAGTCGACTTAATTTTCATTAAGTCGACTTTATTTTGCTTAAGTCGACTTAAGCAAGCTGCTTAAGTCGACTTAAGCAAAGTGTAGTGTAGACGCAGGGCACATTAAGTCAACTTAAGCCAAGCTTAAGTCGACTTAATTTACCAGTGTAGACGCAGCCCATGAGACTTGGTCCTTGAGCCACACCTCCCAAGCAACACTATCCAGAGAGGGAGACAGTGGCTTGTAGACAGGGGCTTTAGAGGCTGCAGCCCTTGGCCTGGCCTAAAGGGGAGCCTCATGGTCCCCCAAAAATCCAGCCTGGCCAGCTTGAGTGGCACGCTGCTGCCCAGCCCCTGGCTGGAGTACCACAGCCTCTGGCCTGCCCCTCCCCACAACTCCCTCCGCAGTGCCAGCTGGAGCCCTGGAGTCCATGACCCTGCCCCCAGCACAGGGGGCAATGGGGAGATCTACAAGGGTGGGCAGCCCCAACCCCCAGGCCTTGATCCAGCCCTGCTTATAGAGGCTCTATAGCTTTCGTTAGTAATTATGATTACTCATTGAATGCTATTATTTGTATTACTGTAGCACCCAGAGTCTTAAACATGGACCAGGATGCCCCATTTTGCTAGCTGCTGGAAAAACACAGAACAAAAACAGTCCTGTCTCAAAGAGCTTACAAGAGACAACAGACAGGTGGGAAAGAAGGCCCCTGGGGCATGTGAAATCATACTGCCAGGGGTGGAGGGGGGTGGTTTTTTAAAATGATGGATCCCCATCCAATAGGGGACAAAACACATCCACTTATATTTAGTTACTGGATGGGGGACAAACAAAAAGAACCCTGTCCAATTGAAATCCAGAGTGGCTTCCCTAGACAGGGGAATGTAGGGCACCAATGAGACAATACTGGCCAGCATGATAGACGGTAATCTCAGCACTTCAGCTGACTAACAATTGTTAAGCGATCTATAGGCATCATAACAAAGAAGAGTTTTTTGAGGAAGGATACAAAGGTGGATAATATAGTTGTATGGATGTTTTGCTGGCAACTTCCATGCTCTATGGACAACATGCATATGAAGTTCCTGTCCTAAGGAAATAACTCATTATTAGTATTCTGCCACCCTTCTGATAGTCACAGCAAGTCAAGCTTCATGGAGAAGCAAATATCTTCTTTCTCAGAATCTGATTACAGTTGTGAAATAAACATTGTTATCCACTATTTTTATGTTGACCCTAGTCATAAGAAATGACTTTATTTTCTATACTCTTATAACTGGTATCAAATTCTGGGTGTCTGTCACAGTGGTGGCTGTCACCAATTCTTGTTTTTTGGATTTAATAAAAATACATATTGGAAATTACATGCTAATCTAGGACTGGAGCCAGAAGAAGGCACTAATAAAATTAAAAACTATCCCCATTTCTTTCCCTTCAAAGGGTGATAGAGGCCTGACACTTGTTGCATCTGATGCCTGGGGGACTGCCTAGGACTCCCCACTTACTACATGGGGAGCTGTACCTACAGCTAACACAGATGCTTTCATCTTCCAACTTCCCCTCCAGATCTTGCATGTGGCTAGGTGTTGCCTATGAACATTAAGCACATGCTCCTACAGGGCAAACTAGCCTATCCTGCTACACTTCAAAACATCTGTGGGAGCATCTATGAAACCAAACTTCTTTTTCTTAGTGTATTCATTTATTCTGAGGCACTAGAGGAAATCACAAACAAGAAAAACAGGAACTGATCCTCAATTATAAATACATAACCCAAACTGAAAACATCCCCACTTTAAAAAAAAAAAAAAATCAATCTGTTCTGTCTGTATCTTCCCCCTTCTTCACTCTCCCATTATATATGGTTGCAGTCTAAGACTATGCCACAGAGGAAAGGGTAGGAAGACTTTCTTCACTCGGAGCTGTCATCTATCAAATGGCATGGATAGATCACTGATCTGGGAAGACCAGAAATCTGGGTTCTGTGCTCACCTTTGCCACAGGTCTCCTGTGTGACTTTCAGTAAATTGTTTCAGCTGTGTCTCTTTCCTCTCTGGAAAACAGGGAAAGCAATAGTCTTCTAAAGCACTTGAGGAACTAAAATAAAGAGGATAATAATACTTAGCTATTCTCTATTATAGTTAAAATTCCTACGTTCCAAAGGGGTAGACGTGTTAGTCCCACAAAACAAACAAGGGCTACGTCCACACTGGCAAGTTAGGTTGATTTAAGGAGGCTTAAATAGATCTAACTTAATCCCTTTCCACACTAGGCTTTCATTAGGTCGACTTAAGGAGCTTCCTTAAGTCGACCTAATGAACGCTTTGGTCGACTTAGAAGAACCGCGGGGCATTTGAACTAACCCTCCTTAGGTTGACCTAAGCCCAGTGTGGACGCATAAGTCCACTTTCTTAGGTCAACCTAAGGGAACTTAGGTCTAATTACTGAATCCTGGTTAAGGGAAACCACTTTAAGTCGACCTAACTTTTTCTAGTGTAGACATAGACAAGGAGTCCTGTGGCATTTTTAAAGACTAACAAATTTATTGTCTTTAAAAGTGCCACAGGTCTCCTTGTTTGTTTTTAGTTAAAATCCCTGTAGCCTGGAGATGAGCTAAGAAGGATCGGGAATCATTGGCCTAATGCAAAGCAAACAAGGAGTCCTGTGGCACTTTTAAAGACTAACAAATCTTTTCTTCAAAGCATCTGATGAAGTGGGATTTTCTCTCACGAAAGCTCATGGGATAAATAAATGTGTTAGTGTCTCAGGATTCCTTGTTTTTTGGCTGACCTAGACTAACACAGCTACCCCTTTGGAACTTGGCATAATGCAGAGATCCTTAATTCCACTGGGGGGCAGCTCTGCCTTTGTTTAAATTCCATTGTTTGGGTCAGGAATCAGGATGACAACCACCTGTTTGCTAGAAGGAAACAGATCCAAAACCAAGTAGTGCATGCTGTGAGAATCTGTATCTAGCTGAGGCAGCCACACTCTCCATGTGCCCTCTGCTGACTGCTTTTACAGTGTGAGTCCCTTCTTTTTCTCTTGATGTTAAACCAAAATTTCCTGAACCCAAATACATGTTGCACATGCTGGTGTGATGTATTGTTTAGTTGGTGAGTGGTTCTTTTTAAATGGGTAAAAACCAAAACTACAGTAGCAGTAGCAGTTTTGATCCTGTTGTAATATGCATGGAGAACTAGAAGAAGAAACATCAGATTCCTGATTATGTAAATGAAAGACATGGCCCTAAACGTCTCTCATTACACTCAGCTCTGCATTACCACAAATCAAACAGAAACACAATCTCCTGTCTATCTGAGGACCTGGATGAAGAGCAGCTAGCTGACGCTAAATCTTGGAAAGCCAGGTATGATGTTAGTGGGGTTTCAGGAGAGAGAAGCATTTCAAAGGACTCTGTATCTACCTATCAGAATCCCACTAAGTCTCCCAACAGTCCCAGGTTTCACAGGACTGGCCTGCTTGAACCCCCAAATCTTCCTGTCCTGGTTGAAGCAGAACATTTTCCACATTTTGTGATGCCCATGGGTGTGGGAAAGGGTAAAAGGAGCCATTTTCCCCATGCCCCCTGTTTGAGAGGGCTCCCAAATCAAGTGGTACGATCACCTAGTGAACAGGTTCATAGCACTACTCCGATCCTGCTTGGCAATCCCTTCATAGAAGGAGGCCTGGCCAGGGCAAATTTGAGCATCCCTGTGACCACTTACATTAAGTTGCAATGCTAATCGAATTTGGCAGGTCCACTCCCGGTCTCCATCTACAAAGGAGGGCATAGGTCCAAAGTGAGTAGTGCTGTAATCTGCTTTAGCCACATGACTTGTTGGGAGGTATGTCCCTGCTGAGGGAGCCAGCCTTCAGATCATGGTAGGGTTAAAGTCGTACAGCTCCCTCCCACCATTTCCCCATTCACGCCCTCCAGTGTGATACAGTTATATAAGAAAATGGTGCTTCTATGGGTATAGATCATTCCCATACAGGGAATGTGTATGACTACATGGGTTTTAAAACAAATCCTCCTTCTATCTGACAGTGATCCAGGTGCAAGCGCTGCCTATAGACCAAGCCTCAGACAGATGGGAGCTACCATCTCACGATTTGTCTGTCATGCTCATATCCATGAAACTCTCCCTCACTCTCTCTCTACTTTCCTGCTGGTTCACATTCCTGACTGTCTTTGAGGGAAAGGCGTGAGCTCTGTTGTCATTATTCTTGGCATGAAATAATGATTTGTTTTTAACGCCCAGGAAATATTATTTTTCTATTTTGACTTCTTAGTTGGTGCCTCTTTGGCCCCAAATGCATTTAGAGTGAAGAAACACCTGACAGACACATAGTAGCTACACAGGGTGAAGAACTACTTGTTTTGTTTGTGTTTTTTATTTAGTTCAGGTGGTCAAAATACCTCTGGAAATCCCGGGAGCTGTAAGGACCGGGCTGCAAACTAGCATGAAGGCAGACAGGTGCTCTAGCTTTGTGATGTGAGGGCCTCCCAGGAGTCCTCATTAAGTCAGCCAGTGGCTGTTCGACCCCAGTGGTTCTGAAATTGTGTACTCCTCAGTCCTGTCTGACTGCCTTCATTTTGAGGAAGCAAGTGTTGGTGTTCCTGCAGTCAGTAAATGCAAGAAATTTTCTTGAAGTAAGCACAGAATATATATTTAATTAAAAATGGCCAGTCTGGAGATTGTTTCTAATATGTAAAGCACTTCACATAGGGGAAATATTTATTCTCTCATCAGTTCTATACATATCTTAAATTAACGGAACAAATCGGTATGATGGTTCAGATTAAGCCAGCTTCTCTCCTGAGATCTGCCTCCTTTGTGCCACTTATGTGACATAACGGGGGAGGATTCTGGTTGCAAGTGGCTCGTGAGAATTTCCCTCTAGTGGATGAATTCCCCAGCCATGTGAAATTGATGTAGGCAGTTACTTCACCAGCCACACTCCCTGCCCTGTGACGTAAGGAATGTGTCAAGACAGGGAGGAGGCATGGTGGAGCTACCCTGTGCCTATCTGCCAGTGAGATAAGGATTCTACTTCAGTAGAGCAGCATTAATATCCCAGAGCCATAACCAGAAACCTGACACCCTTTCCCTTCTGAATCCGGCAGATCTTGGAAAGAGCGTGGTTCTGTTGAGCCACAGTTGTGATCGTTGGTTTAATGTTTCTTCACAATTTTTCAGTAAGCTAATCTAGATGCCAAGGTATTTGCAAATGAGGGTGTATATATGGAAGAGAACATCTGTTAGAGGGCCAGGTTTCAGAGGCTTGGTACTGGAGGTAGTCAGGTAATAGTAAGCTCTGGTGAGAATTAAAAAAACAAACAAACCAACAATCAAACAAACAAACAAAAAAAATTCAACTTTTAATGTAAATGTTGCTTTGTTTCTAATGGAGCCCTGGGACTGCTTCCCTGATATTGTTTTCCGTACTGGACCATCTGCAAAAGCAGGTAGCTTGTTGCATCATGCTGTACTGGGTCCTATGGTAAATGCTTCGCCACACTTCCTCCTGGGAAGCAAGAGACAAATATTTGAAGGAAAGAGAGCCATAAATGTGTTTTGGCACACTCTCCTAGTAAACTGCTGTGCAGGAGCCATACTTGCAAGAGCTGTGAGTCACTGTTTAGCAGTGTGCTGTTACCAGGCGTTACTAAGCCTTTCCCGTATTTACCTAACTGCTGAAAACCCCCTGAGCAGCTTCTGGGTGTTCTACTCCGCACCCAAGTTTCTTAAATGGGTCAAAGATCACTTCTTGCTGACTAACCTTCAGGTAATATTCTCATAAAACAAGTTGTTCTAACAGATCAGCACAATCGAATAGCTTTGCATCAGGAACACCATAGTAAGTCACTGATAAATAGAAGGACTCTTCATTTGCTGTTTTTATCTCTGCCTTCCCTTCCCCCATACAGACATCCTTCCTCCCAAAATAAAGTTAATAATTAATGTTTATAATATTGTAGTATCCAAAGGTTCCCAGCAGGATTGGGGGCCCCATGTGTTATACATAATAAGCGATACTTCCAAAGAAGTTGCAGTGTAATTAGATGCTCATCCTTAGTTTCACTGTACATGATGTTGCCAGCCCCAAGCATTCTAAAATCATTAGACTGCCTTCAAAATAATAATGTGAAGGTTCTTTATATTTGCCTTGTGTTGGAGTCATTTGGGCTCATGCTTTTGAGCTTTTTTCCATAACCAGGAGAGCTAGAGAGCTCAACTTTTTTTTTTAAAGCAGATTCTTATGCAGTCACATGGTTCCAGTGGGGCTTTTGGGGGAAAAAAACCACCAGATACAATTTTACTGAAAGTCTCATGGTAAGTTGCCAATACTGCACTTTGCTATTTGTGTTTTTCCATATATGCAAGGATACCTATATACTTTTAGACTGAGACTTTGATTTCAGGCCAAGGAAAACAACCAAATAAGAAGGCACTAATATAAAGTCTCCAGGATGGAGCATGCAAGACTTGTGTGATGTTGACCCTGCTTTATTGTTCAGAAACATGGATTACATACACTAGGGACATCAGGAAACAGAACAGCTTCCATATGAGATGCCTGTGCAAGATCCTGAAAATAAAGTTGGGGGGGGGGGCACAAATACCAAACACACAGGTGCTGGAGTGTGCAGGACTGGCAAACGTAGAAGCCACTATCAAGAAGAGGAGGTTGTGATGGCTCAGTCATGTCAAGAGAATGGGGGGAGACCATATCCCCAGGATTGTTTTCTAGAGAGATTTGAGACTCCTCTACAAAGCTGGGTCATCCTTTATGGCAGTACCATGATATGTATAAAAATGATATGAAGTAATTCAACATCAGTGTAGAAAGCTGGGGAAAGTATGCAGAATCCTGTACAATCTGGAGGGAATATATGTCACTAGACACTGCTCAACAGAAAGCGGCTTTGATTCAGAGCAAATGGAATTAAAATGAGAAAGAAGAAAGCAGTGTGCTGTAATCTGGGACTCCAATTCAGACGATGCACAGATCTGAAATTTTGTTAACGAACTGTCTCTCTTGAATTGGGCTTGTCAGTAATAAGCAGATTCATCATATGCCTGACTAGACGTTTTATGTGTCTATGCTATAATCCAGTGGGTTGACTTTTGCCTATACCTATGTAATGTAAAGTCTCCAGGAGGGAGCATAGTATGTGTGTACTCACTGCAATAGCTACAGTCTTGAACTAAAACTGCTCTGCTAAAACTCAGTGGTTTTCAAATGTAGGGTCAGAACCCAGTACTGGGTCACAGACCCTCAGGCATTGGGTTGCAGCGCCTCCTGCTGCCGCTGCCAGTAAACTGGAATGCATTGCTCAAAGATGTAATTGTTGAGTCGTGGGCATAAGTGATTTTTTTTCAACTGGATCCCGAGAAAAAAAAAGTTTAGCACAGTGGTTTTTAAATGTAGGGTCCAGCACCATGCACCGGAAGAGAAAACTTAAAAATCTAATGGTGCAGTACACATAAGAGTCACAACAGGTAAATAGCTAGCACCTTCTGAGTGGTCTGCATTTAAATTATGGTTGAAGGTCCCTGTCAGGAAGGGCATTCCAGGCTCTCAGATATGAGGGACCCATTAAATAACTCTGTAAAATAAATAGGATACTCATTCCTAATATTGTGGGACTTGATTAAAATATTAAAATATAAGGAAAACTCTTCTTAATAAAAAAGTGTTTAAAAATAGTGCTTGTATAATTCTTTTTTACACATTCTAACAGAATAGTCCAGACAGGGAAAATGACTTGGTCATCAAGAAATGTCAACAACACATAGGCCCAGTCTATATGAGCAACTTTTACCAATACAGTTGTCTATTAGAAGTGTGATAGATTTATTTACATGTTTGTAAGTGCTTTTTCTTTGGTGACTTTGCACAAGGAACTGGTATAAGCTATACTGCCAAAGGTTTCCCCTTCCCCCACAGGGATAAAATGTATCTAACGAGGAAGCAAGACTAGTAAACCTTTTCCAGGGAGATAAGAGCCGAATGCTATTCAGTTAGTCCTATGATGAGAGTGTTACCCTTGAACTAAATGTGATAGGTCACACACTGCAGAAAATGTTAACAGAAACTGCAGATAAACCATTGTTAGGGTAATAGCTCAGTGCTTGAAAGGAGCATCCTGCTGAGAGCAAACACTGCTCATGGGCCGCTAGCAATCAAAACTCAAGTTTAACAAAAATCTCTGGCCAAATTCATTACTATTGTAACTTCACTGACGTCCCATTGAGTCACTGCAGAGCAAGGACAAATTTGACCTATTATGTTGAACAGGGAAATATGCTGAATCCTACTCTGCTTCCTTTGTGTTGTTGATAAGCAACTCACTTCCCTGCACTCTGGGCAGAGGCCATGTACACACTACAGGAATCATCGCGCAACAAGCCCGTTGCGTTTTAAAAGTCACATGGTTTTTGTAGCGCAGTATCGCGTCCACACGGAGCTGCTTGTGACGGAACAGAGCCCCCCCACGCAATTCACGATTTCACAAGAAACCCAACTGAATTGTGGGAACCTATCCCACAGTTCCACCCATCCAGATTCAGTGCTAAGAATCCTGGGTAGAAGGAGAGTAGCGCTGAGCACCATGGGTAAATTCTTGGTTTCCCATGATGCATTGTGTTCCCCTGCCGTCATGCGAGTTGCTAGTAGCATCTCGCGCCCATTTTCAACACTGCTGCATTGCTTCCCGGAACTCCTTTTTGCAGCAACATGGATCCAGCTCTGATCTCGACTGTCCCCTTCAGCATAATGAATACATCTCAGCTGGTTTCACAGTATGCGTTGAGCTCTGAATCAGACCAGGAATTGGATGACCCTGGGCTGGAGACTGCTATGCAGAACAACAGCACCACATTGCTGAGCTCCTTCACAGAGCATTTGCACATGGTGCACCGCCAGTTCTGGTCACAAGAGACAAGTGTCCCCTCCTTCTGATATGCTGGTCCATACTGTTGAAATCTAAGGCCTTGTACACACTACAGCATCATTGCACGATAATTCTCATTATTGCACAATAATGCAGGAAGCGTACACGCTTGAATGCTCCTTGTTGCAACGATAAAACCACCTGGACGAGAGGCACAGTGGTCATTGAGCAATGGCTGTTGTGCGAAAGTGTGTGTGTGTATGGTGACACAATTTTATTCCGCGTTAAACAGCCTCCGGAAATGACCCAGAGTGGCAATCAAGGCCACTCTGGGACACTGGCGCTGTCATACTTGTCAATTTCCCTGTTCTAACAGAGCAGGGAAAGTGACAAGTAATGGAACATGTCAATTTCACTGCTCTGTTGCAGCAGTGAAATTGACATGGTCTTCTGCAGGGATGGGAAGCCCCAGCAGGGATCCTCTGCCCTCCACCCCACTGGGGCTCCAGCCACCGGGGTTCCTGGGAACCCTGGCCGCTGGAGCCCTCGGGAACCCCGGCAGCTGCTACATGGTATGGTGGAATAGGTGCCCACCATGCACTGCTTGTAACGAAAATTCAAAGGACCGTGTGAACGCTCCTTTTCATTACAAGGGGTGCTGTGTGGACAGGGGCAAGCATTTATATTATGCTTTCCTTGTCCTGTAACAACTTTATTGCGGGACAAGTCTCTAGTGTATACATAGCCTAAGCAACTGCTTTGATTTGCTGAAACAGTCTGACCTGATCCTATGACTTCCACTTCCCTGCATTTATTTTCCTCCCATTCTGTAAGTTCCCCATCTTCAAATGTCTGAAGAAGTGGGATTTTCTCCCACGAATCATGCGATAAATAAATTCATTAGTCTTTAAAAGTGCCACAGGACTCCTTGTTTGTTTTGCTGAACTAGACTGACACGGCTCCCCGTTTGAAATTCAAAGTGTAGATGTGGCCCATTAACAATAGATCAGAAGGTAGGAATCTTTAAAGAGGGAAAATTACCTTTTGCAGTGGGCTACCCATTCTGTCTCTATTCAGACACAGGCTGATAGTGTCAAATTTGCATATGAATGAAACCACTCTCAAGTCTGTTTTTCAAGTTTTTTGGTTGAAGTATGGTAACTTTCATGTAAGTTACAGAGTGTCCAGGGAGATTGAAGTGCTCCCCTATCGGTTTTTCAATGTTACCATTAGAATCATAGAATCATAGGGATGGAAGGGACCTCACAAGGTCATCTAGTCCATTCTTGATGTCTGATTTGTGATGTCTTGTGTTGAGATCATCCACTGAACAGCAAGAAGGGGAAGGTAAATGAGGAGGAGTATGCGGGAGAGGAGATTGGGATTTTGCTGCATGGTGAGCCAGAACCTGTTTTTGACTCCACTGCAATCTAGCCAGTCATGACATTTGAGCATGGGTGGGTCTGATGCAAGGGAAGAAACCACTGGTAAATATTAAGTTTGCTTTTAAATGACAGGAATGGAGTCCCCAAAGTAGCAGGACACATTTGTGTTTACTTATTTTTACTTGTACTAGAAGAGGTAATGGAACAACCAAGAGAGGCTGAATTGCTATCTGCCTCTCATTCCCCTCTAGAATTCAGCAGAAGGGGCAACACAAAGCAGTATATTTTATGTGCACGGGGATGTCCGATGAATCTTCCGTAGAGATCTTGATGAACCTTCCATGGAGGTATTCTGCAATCATCTGCAGAAGGTTTCTGCGGAGGCCTGCCTGATTTTCTTCCACGGTGATAGGTCACTCTCCAACACCACTCAGTGATAACTTCAGCAGGAATCATTGCCGGACACAGGTTTGCAACATATGGGCCAAAGCGGCATTGGGACCACAGCAACCGCTCTGCTCGCTACCCTCAGGAATGAGACATCAGCTAATATCACCACCATCCGTGGGACAACAGAATCAGTATTCAGTTCCATTGCTCTATATGTTTAGAAAGAAGCTATTCCTTCCTTATTTGCTCAACCCCTGGAGGGTCATACTCAGGGGTGGAGTCGATAAGAGGCAAGGGGAGGCATTTTCTTCCCCTGATTGGCTGCTCTCTGCCTCCCCATTGAGGCAGGAGCAGGCCCTGGTCAGGACCCACTCCTGCCTCAGCAGGGAGGCAGAGAATGGCCTGGAGCCAGCAGCGTGATACGGATCGGGTCAGGCGAGTGGGGGGAAGGATGGATTTTTGGAGCTGCCTTCCTCAAGGCACACTCCAAAATCCTCCCATAGTCATCCTCATTATGGCTGGTGCTGGGACAAGCACTGTACTTTGTCCCAAGCAGAAATGAAAATGTGGGGAATATAACTTAAGCTTTCCTTAAATTGACTTAAGAAAAGCCCAGTGTAGACATGGCTTTGCTTAGGTCGACTTAAGCATCCTTAAGTCGAACTAACTTGCCAGTGTAGATGCACCTTATGGCTGTGTCTACACTTGCTAGAATTAGTTAGTTCGAACTAACTAATTCGAACTAATTTTAGTTAGTTCGAATGAGCTTAATTCAAACTAGCATGGCCACACTGGAATGTTAGTTCGAACTAAGCAAGCACTTACTTAGTTCGAATTAGCGATCCCCATTGATTTCAATGGCCAGTTAATTCGAACTAAGAAATTAGTTTGAATTAACATGCCCACATTGGTTAATTCGAGCTACTTAGTTTGAATTAAGCCCTTAGTTCGAATACCCTATGAAACTAACTAGTTTGAATTAAGGAAGCCCTTAATTCGAACTAACTAAAGCCTAGTGTAGCCATGGCTTTAGTTAGTTCGAATTAAGCCTCCTTAATTCGAACTAACTTGCCAGTGTAGACATATCCTATAAGATTCATACAGGGCCACAAAAAAGGAAAGCCAGTGCACACTATAGCAACACACGCTACTCTGACTCAATACTAAAATGGTCTTTCAAAGCCACCCTGAGCTGTGTAGCTCTGTATTGACCTTTTAATAGCCCTTGTATCTGGTGGTTAAAATTCAGCAGTCAGCTGCTCCACCTCCTCCCTCTACCCCAGCGGAAACTTTTCACCTTTTGCTTCACAGATATTAGGCAGGACATAGCAGACACCTATAGCCACTGGGATATTTTTCTCATTAAGGTTCTATCTTTGTAAAGTAAACAATGCCAGCAACCCTTCCAATGGCCAAAGGCACATTCAACTGTCCTTCTGTATCTGCTGAGCCTGTAATTCAGAAGTCGGCAGCCTTTGCAGACCCCCGTGTCAGCCTCTCCTCCCAGACCTTCAGCCCATGCCGGTGGCTCCCTCCACTGGAAAAAAGTAGATGCTGCCTGAAAATTCAGCAGCAGTCACAGCTTGAAGGTGGGTTCCCAGGCATGCTGCCCAAAGAATCTGCCCAGATTAGCTTCCTTCCACAGCATCCCTGGGGACCCTTTCAGCTGAGATGGGGCTCCCCAGGCATACCACAGAGAATAGACATGCTGGTGCCTTCTTTCTCTGGCATGCCTGGGGAGCCCAGAGAGGCTCCTCTCTGTGGTGTTGCTTCAGAAAGAAGTCAACTGGAGTGGCTTTTAGGGGGCAGGAGTGGCGATTTTCCTGGCACCGCAGAGGGCCGCTCCAAATCCTCCTGTGCCACTATCAGCATGAGTGCCGGGGGTTGCTGAGCCCTGCTGTAGTTGAGACGCTCCTTGGCGCTGTCAAAGCAGCAGGCGTACAGCTCCTTGAGTCATTGGAGTAAGGATAGCCTGTGTTGCCCAGATCGCTATTCCATTTCAACATTCCAAGTAGTAATCTGCTGGTCAGGAAAGAGTTCCTGTTTGCAGCTTTTTGGACAGTCCTGTGTTCTTAAAGATGAGTGTGTCATGCACCTTCCCTGACAAGTCCACACTGATGTCAATAAAACAACTCTGCTGATCTACTAGCACTTGGATAATCATAGAAAAGTAGCCCTTTCTGTTAATGTACTCTATGGCATAGAGGCCAAGTGCCAAAAAGTGCATGCCATTTATTGCCCCACCACAGTTTGGGATTATAATAAAGTAGCATAAATGGGTATGTTACGAATCTAATCTAAACTGCTATAAATTAATTATCATATCAATTTGGATTAGCTCAGTAATTTACTCACTTTGGCTTACAACTGGCTCATATCAATCTACTAATTTCACCAGTTTAACTCTAATACCTTATTTTGTGTAGGCCAACCCTTTGGACTGGAAAACTCTACACAGAGTCATGCAACAAGTTGGAAGACAGTGTTTGGGGAAGAGACATCTGGTACTTGAGTACATGACTGTTCTCTGGAGTTCTGGAAGTAGAGCGACATCTGTGAGTTATAAATTATAATTTACTTTTGCCATTACTATTGTGGGAAGGCCCATGTCCATAAACTAAACTAAGGACTAGATTCTGAGCTCACTGTTCACATATGTGAAACTCTGTTCACATCAGTGAAGTTACTCTTGATTTACAACTGCATAAGCAAATGAAGAATCAGGCATGCACAATGTAGTGGCATGTGCCTATCTCTATGCATTTTTATTTATTTATTTATTTTTTGGTCTACCAGACAATAACCTGCTCCCAACCCCATAATATCCTTGACGGTTCGGAAGTGCAAATAAATCCTCAAAAACTCCACTAGAAGAACAAACTCCAGAATCTCTAAGGTGTGCAGAAAAGAAATGAAGTCAACAAGTTGTTTAAGTTTTTCAAGAAATATTTCCAATACCTAAATCTCACCTCGGGGGTAACCAGTAAACACTTTGCTGTCCCTAGAGGAATACAAAACACAACTGTAATGCTGCAAAGGTACTTGTCTATATGTTCAATGAAATCCGCAAATTCTTGTGTGGACACTTTGATTTTGGTTTCAGTGGCATATTTTATTCAACCTAAATCAATTAGGAACAGGTTAAAGCTAAACCACAAAGAGCCACTTGGAAGAGCTCATGGAGTTTTTTGCAGTGACTTAATGCATTTGGTTTAAAATAATGCCTTTAATTAGAGTAGTGCAACTCTACCCATAGGCATAAGCCCTTGAAATTGCCTAAAGGATTTAAGGCAATCTTCAACTGACAGAGATGGTTGTGCCACCCTATACCTCCCAAAGAGGTGGTAGAGTGAGGGCATGGATGAGAAGGAGTCATTCTGGAGTAGGAGGCAGTCCAGTGATATGGGCCCAAAGAATAGCTCCTTGGCAGAAGTTAGCCTCTGGTGCAAGTCATAGCAACACTGAAAATCAATCTACAGCTGCCTAAAGGATCAAGAAGGAGGAAAAAGGTGGAAAGCCACCAGTGTTTGTCTTTCCCAAGTGGTGCTCTGGCTGAATCTTGTTTTAAAATCATTTATATTGTTTTATTAAATTATTAGAAATCGAGGCTATTTTTTTAATTATTCATTTTGTTGAAGTGCAGATCAGAAAAGGCAAAATATAAAGAGAAAACCAGCTAGTAATTAATAGAAATGCTTTTCCAAGTATATTAAATACTGTAAAAGAAAGAAAGAAAGAAATTCCTTTAACATGAAGGCCCAGCCCAGTCTCTTAAATATTTGATACTTACCGGTAAATTGACTCGTGTATCACTTTTCCCCTCCCCCCCAGCCACCTGTTGTGTTGCTATTAAGATTTCAGTTCCATCATGGATCTTACATGGCAGTTGGCCTCAATCTAACAAATAGCAGGAGCTTATAGGCAATATGTGATGTTGCTTAGCAATGCTTGAACAGCTCTACCATGACATACTGCCCTTCAAGCTGCAGGCTTAGACAAAGATTCTTGTGCAATTGCTGAAAAACACTCACTCAAACGAGTTCAGGATATCCAACTTCTAGTGTTTGAAGGTGGAAATGAAGGTACTGAGTGCTACAGCAAAAGTCAGAGAGCAGAATTTCAACTGTGGCATTAAAGCAATAATGTCTTGTAGGATGAGCAAACTGGGCCCTAGTCTACACTGTGAAGCTAAGTCAATGAGAGATGTGCAATCTGTGTGCCGCAGAATGTGTATCTCCCATTGATTTAGTTACTCTCACTTACTGCAGTCTCTTCGCTCCACTGCATTGACCGGCAATGCTCTCCCGTCAACGTAGCGTTACTCCACGTGGAGGGGTAGTTATTGCATCGATGAGTGGACTGATGCAGCATTTTGAGTGTAGAGGTGGCCTAAGTCTACTGAATGGGAGCCCAATGTGCTTCAAGCTATTGCATTTTCAGATGTTGCAAATCCAGAAAGCAGTGTTTTTAAATCAGCAGAATACATGAAATTTTTTTCTATTATCACTATGAAATGTTTTGGTTGTCAATAAAATTTTAAAGACAAGAATTACTATTCATGTTCTTCTGTAATATGGTAAGTGACTCCCATATTACTTTATGTCCGAGGCCTCCAAAGGCACCCCTGAGTTAAAGGGGTCTATTTCACACCCAAAATGAGATTCTATGATACACTTTTGGGGTATGTCTACACTAGCAATTTCAGTCGACTTAAGGACCCTTAAGTCAACCTAAATTACTCCCTGTCTATACCAGACTTTCATTAAGTCGACTTAAGAAATTCCTTAAGTCGACTTAATGGAAGCGTAAGTCGACTTAATAAGAACCACCCATTAGGTCAACTTAAGCCTTAAGTCGACTCCTTAAGTCAACTTCAGGATATTGTGGATGTGGACTAACCCTTAAGTCGACTTTATTAAGTCGAGTTAAGGGTGGTTAGGTCGACTTAACAAAGTGGACTAAGTCGACTTAAAGTTGACCTTATTCAGTCGACTTAACAAAGTCAATTTAATTTTTTCTAGTGTAGACATAGCCTTTAAGAGTTCACAGTCTTGGGGTGTGGGGAGAGTCCAATGTGGCTTTTAGGCACCTTTCTGCTAACCCAATCCTCTGCTGCTCTAGGGAGCCCTGTGTAACTTGGCGCTGAGGTTAAATATGCTGTCACTTTAGACAGTAGGTGAGACAAGTTTTTCCTGAAACATAATCATACTCAAAAGGAAGCTTTCACACTCGGGTAGAGCAGGGACAAATAGTTGTAATGGCCCTATTGTATGTAGAAAGAAAAGGCAAATACCTGTTCTAAGGTAGTAACAATGAGTACTTCTAAGTAGGGAGGAATAAAAGGGATCATTCAGATAAGTAAATCTCTTTGGATACAAAGGCCATGGTAAAATTTCCTATACTAAGAGGTAGGTTATCTTGCATAGATGTGGTCAAGAGAACAATTGCCATGTTATGTAAAATTAACATATATGCATCAATATGATGTATTTCACTGATGCAATGAGTGGCAAATGACGAAGTCATCCTACCTTGTTAGAAAGGGGTATGTCAGCAGACACCCATGAACTGATGAATTCAAAGAGCTATCCTTTGCTGTATGCAGTGGAGTTGTTGCTGTGTTGATCCCAAGATACGAGAAAGACAAGGAGGGTCAGGTAATATCTTTTATTAGACAAACTTCTGTTGGTAACAGAGAAACACTCAAGCTTTTCATAGAGCTCTTCTTCCTCAGTTCTAAGAAAAGCTTTGTATGGCTCAAAAGCTTCTCTCTCACCAACAGAAGTTGATTTGTTAAAAGATATTTCCTCACCCACCTTATCATTTGCTGAGCAGATTGGTGATCACATCTAGTCTGTTACACTGTCTGCTACACAGTCTCTACATAGCTGCCCTCTGAGCATGGGTGGGAGACTCCTCACACATTCCACTGCCCCTGATCTCACCTTGTTTCACAGACTGACTCACATTCAACACCCTGATCTGGAGACTCAAAGCTGAGCATAATAATTAGTTCATCTGGCACAGAATCCAGTGAATCCTTTAAAAATACTAGACATCCACAACAGGCAGACCACACAATACTCATCACTAATTGGCAGTTTCAGCAGAAAGAGCCAGGACTGATTGGATAGACAGATGCTAATACAGAGTGGGGGTGGCTTATCCATATTCCACCTTATTCCATAGCCAAAGGATTTCAGTGAGTCTTCAGGGCTGTCAGGCTCACACCTTTCACAAGTATAATGTTCACTAAAAGATGGAGCCTCTGCTCCATCACCACCATTTATTAGTCTAATCCCTCCATCTAAATTAAGAGAGCAGAGTGTGCCTCAGTTCCCAAAAATTAGACATAAGGGGCGAAAAGCAATACAGTTTGTACTCTAGTAAACACATTAAAGGATGTACATATACCACCAAGAACTGTTTATTTGGGGCGTGCAGTTGCTCCTTATCTCAGACTCCACTAATTCTTAACCTACAAAGCTCATTAGAAACTTACAGCCCTCAAAGGCTATTTCCTTATCTTCTCTTTTCTCTAATGATGAACTCAGCAAGCAATATAGAGCAGCATGGTATGTTTTAAACTGAAATACCCCAGATTTTCTATCAAATCATTTGCACGGCTGCAAGATTAAGAATCCTGGTTGATCTTTAGAAACTGCATAATAGATAATTATATTGGCACCTTTATTTAAATTGGGGAAAGAATCCAGGCATGTGTCACCTCTGTGTTTTTAATGTTACCATAAAGCTGTCTCTTGAGCATATTTTGCTATATTTATTGAAGTAGAGAATGTCTATGTGCCAGACATCAGGCTAGTATCACAATGAGGCAATCCTTATCAAATCTGCTATGATACCTGAAGAGACATGCACATATTTAGCCCTGGGTGAGGTTGGCAGCTTACTAGCCCTCCAAATTTTAGATGGTGCTGTGATGCTGGGAGGGCTTCCACTGCAGGAAAAAACCATCCAGCCACAAGACTGTGATTATTTACTTTTGTATTGCAGTACCGCCCAATGCTGCCCACTCAGGATCAGCCCCCATTTGCTAAGCACTGTACAAGCAAGGAGAGATGTTCAATGCCCCAAGTGTTCACCATCTCCATGGATCAGGCACAACAAATGAGTGTAACAAAGGAGGGGAAGAACCTTGGGAAAAGGGGCAAAGGTAACAGCAGTAAGGTCACCTGAGTATAAAATAAGGCCCCCATGGGGAGTGATGGGGGCTTGGTTGGGTGGCTTGTTTTCTATTAAAATTTTAAAACCACTGCCTCAGCCTACTGCTCCCACCATGAATTGGGAATTGTGGGGAAGTCTAATCTAGGACCAGTCAATTCCACTGCAGACCCTAACACAAGCTCCCATCAGCCTTTTCCTCCGCCAACCTGGCAAGAGCTTTCAACCCACATTACCTAGTAGCTACAGCAGTAGAAGCAGAAATGAGTACTGGGCTCCCTGGCTTCCCCAACTCCTATTCTGTGCTCCCAGTTTTCTGCGCTTCCTGAGAGCAAAGGCTGCTATGGGAGAGATTGACAACTTCCTTGCCATTACAGGAGGAACAGTAGCTTTAAAAAAAAAAAAAAAGTTATCCGGGCGATACCTCCATCCATCATAATATTTTTAAGGAAGGTCACATTTTTTTACCTGCATGACCATACTTGAAATTGTCCCTTTAAATGAAGTCTCTTATTTGATACACTCTTTGGCAATCACCATACTGTATTATCTTTGCCCACTAGGGCAAATGTAATAATGTAGTTTTTACTAACTGCTAATATGTCGATGCTAAGGTTTTCAACTGGGAATAGGAATAGTTTGCATTTCTATAGCTCCTTCCATCCCAGGATCATAAAATACTTTGCAGACCTTACCTGCTTCACAGTTTGTTGTATTTAACATTACAGATTTTACAGATAAGGAAAGGAGCTCATAAAGTGACACATTTGCCCAAGGTCACTCAGAGATGACAGTACTGAGATTTTCTAATTCCCATTTCCAAGTTTTAAGCACTAGACCATTCTTCTTGAACAGGAAGAATATTACAGTTAAGCACCCCTCTGTATGATTCCCGTGTTTTCATAAGTTTATTGTTGGTCATTAGCATGTGCTAATGTAATTTGTACAGTAGATTTCATTGAGAGTTCCTATAATGAAGTTAGTTTTGAGGCTCATGGGATCAGACTTTCACTTTGTACTCTGAAATTGTTCTCTGTTGGTACATCTCGTTCAAGCCATCATTTCCATCTATACTTGGGTCTAAAAGAAAAGATTGGTTTGGATGGTTTTGTTTGTTTGTTTTTGCATATCATCTGAATTATCCCATATAGTGAGTAGGAGCAACATTTACTCCATATCCAAAATGTGCGTCTTCTTTTTTTGTATATTAATTGGTACAGACACATACATCTTTTTCATTCTTTTTAAACACTTTACTCTTGGTTTCCATTATCCTGCATCTCACGCAGTCATTCTGTTTCAATAAACACTAATCCAGTCTGTTGTCAAGCATTCTATACGAGCCATAATCTCAGAACCTTTTGTGCTCTAGAAGTATAGAAACAGCATCATCATTACAAACAAGGAGTTCTGTGTTACTTTTAAAGACTAACAAATGTATTTATCACATGAGCTTTTGTGGGAGAATCCCACTTCTATAGATGCTTGAAAATCTGAGGAAGTGGAATTCTCCCAAAAAGCTCATGTGATAAATACATTTGTTAGTCTTTAAAAGTGCCACAGGACTCCTTGTTTGTTTTGCTGAACCAGACTAAGACGGCCTACCCCCCTGGAACTTGTCAGCAACTTCATTATTTTGTTACGACATCTTATAATATTTCCATATTATTAGTTTAAACCTGCATCAAATTTCCAAGTGCCTTTTGAAAATGAAGAATCACTGGAGATCAGCTAGTCCTCCAGTGGCCTTATTGTTTGTCCTTCTTATCCTGCAACTAAAATCAACCCTGCTGTAGGGTCCATGGTGGTATTAAAACCGTCACCCAGACTTATTTTGAGAATATTCATGGTTCTGACTCACGGACTGATTCATGCTTAACATAAACTTTTTTAAATGTGTACTTAAATGAGTAGGTGGGACAGCTGTCTGATGTGGCAATTCCCAGGTTCTTTGTTGGGCTCTGTGTGTGTGAGCTATTAAGTAAAACAGGATAGTTATAGTTTTTTTTATTAGCATTTTTCATGGAGTTAAGTTAAAATATCAACGGGAACTTCCACTAATTTCTTTTGTGCTTTATCTGAAAACACATTTATTTGACTTTGTTAAGAAAAGCTCTAGGCTTTAGGGGTCATCTGCTAGAGTTTTGGAGCTACATTAGTCAGATTTTGATCTCCATTACTGTTGCCTGATTTCTGGATGTTTAGTAATTTGAATGGGGTTATAGGCTCACCAATGGATCTGATCAGAAGATAGTGAGGTTCTCATTCTGGAATCAGGCTCCAGAGAGTTTTTATAAGGTTTTGAGGCCTGCATTTTGCAGGAGGTCGTATTAGATGAACGTACTGGTCCCTTCTGACCTTAAAGTCTATGGCCATGTCTACACTTGCTAAAATTAGTTTGAATTAGTTAGTTCGAACTAACTAATTCAAACTAATTTTAGATAGTTCAAATTAACTTAATTCGAATTAGAAAAAGTTAGTTTGAACTAAGCAAGTGCCATTCATGGCACTTGCTTAGTTCGAATTAGCGATCCCCATTCATTTCAATGGCCGGTTAGTTCGAATTAAGAAATTAGTTCGAATTAACATGGCCACATTGGTTAATTCAAATTAGTTAGTTCGAATTAACCCTTTAGTTCGAATACCCTATTCGAACTTATTAGTTTTAATTAAGGAAGCCCTTAATTCGAACTAACTAAAGCCTAGTGTAGCCATGGCTTTAGTTAGTTTGAATTAAACCTCCTTAATTCACACTAACTTGCCACTGTAGACATAGCCTATGAGTCTATGAGACCCTCAGGGTGCAAGACAGGAATGCTCACCAATAACCAAATTTGTGTAATTTTATAAGAGTTTTTTAAAAATTAAGATAGCATAAACTGATAGGCGAATGAGTAAAAGAAAATGAATAATCAAATGGATAATGATTAGAATTACAGTTTTGTTCTAAGGCACGCGCACTCACACACACACAAACACACACACATTTACAGTGCTTTTTTTGTGATGGTACACCGGGGTACGGAGTACCAGCACTTTTTTTGCTGGCCCCACTGCCCAGCAGGGGGGCAGGGTCAGCAGGGGAAAGGAGCGCGCTGCTGGAAGAAGAGGGGTGGCGCAGGAAGAAGAGGGATGGGAGAGGCATTTTTCAAATTTACTTTCAAGATATGAGTACCGGCATTTAAAAAAAAAATTATTTTTTTTTAAACAAAAAAGGAAACTTCACACTTACATTGTATGCTTTGGATGAATATACTCACGCTCTTCCCCAATGACGATGGTTGAGAGAGATGTCTGGTTCCTCAGCTCTTGGGTGGGGGGCGTGGCTGTGCTAGAGAGCTAAGAGCTATATGTAATACTGAGCGTACACTGAGAGCAAGGATTTTAGCAAACACTAACTAAAAGGAAGCTTAAGGAAGAAGTAGCTGATGATTGCACCCTAGTAATGTGCCCTTTTTATACCCTACATAGTATGGGTCCTCCTTCTAATTCCAACTTCTTCACCCACAAATTGCTCACGTACACTTACTCTATAGACAGGTAGGTTCCTGCATATTGTCATGACATATCCACCCCCTTTCCAGATGGTTCCAGACAATTCTCTCCTCTCACCTCTTGTTATTTCTGGCTCTTCCTGTGGGTTTGTGGTGTACTTGTGGAGTTCATTTGTGAATAAACTGGATAGCTCCCCTGCTTTGATACCTCCTGACTTACCTAGGCTGATAAAGTCAGACCCACACATGTAGCTTACTTCTCTGGGCCAAAGGTCCTGAACATATGTATACTCCCTGCTTCAGCTTTACATGCAGGATGTGACCTGCAGGCAACTCTTGTGTTGCAGCTACTCTATTATATCTATAAACCTTAAGTCTATAAGGACAAATATATATGTGCAGACAAGCAGACTAGTTCTGTAGGCTACAGTTACAATGATGTAAATCTGGAATTTGACTGAATTGGATTTCCCTGGTGTAAATTAAATCAGGGTCTGACTCACTACCCATTATCAAAAATGAATTAAGAGAAACCAAAGGTCCTTCCTTGTCTCTATGTTCTCCAGTTTTAGACTCACAGGCTATGTCTACACTGGCAAGTTAGTTTGAATTAAGGAGGCTGAATTCGAACTAACTTAAGCCTTGGCTACACTAGGCTTTCATTAGTTCGAATTAAGGGCTTCCTTAATTCGAACTAATAAATTCACTTATACTTTTTGAACTAAGGGTTAATTCAAACTAGTTAGTTTGAGTTAACCCAATGTGGCCATGTTAGTTTGAACTAAACGCTTAGTTCGAACTAACCAGCACGTTGAGCTCAATGCAATTGACTACCGGTAATTTGAACTAAGCAAGTGCCATGCATGGCGCTTGCTTAGTTTGAACTAAAATTTGCTAGTTCAAATTAAGTTAATTCGAACTAACTAAAATAAGTTTGAATTAGTTAGTTCGAATTAACTAATTCAAACTAACTTTGGTAAGTGTAGACATAGCCATAGACTCTAAGGTCAGAAGGGACCAATATGATCATCTAGTCTAACTTCCTGCACAATGCAGGCCACAAAACCTCACCCACTCACTCACTCTTGAGATGTCCAAACAGCATGATGGATTCTTAAGGACCTCAAGACATATTGAGGTATGTGACAGGGTTCTGGGGGGTAAACCCTGGTCAGCCCTCTGCCATGCTAGTGTTTCGTAGCATAGGGACAGCAGAGCAGGCAGCTAGGCTAAACTCACTTGCTTGAGGAGAAGCAGCTGTGCTTGGATACAGGCTGAGCAGCCTCCCAGGGGTTTGATTAGCCCATGAGCTGCAGCTGTCCTTCAGACCCAAGAGGGCTTATAAACCAGGCTTTAGGAGCTTTGAGAGGCCAGAGGGGAAGGGAGTCAGGAGAAATATAGATTTACTCTGGTCTTCCTAGCTCTGAGCAGCCCCTGTAATGACTGGCCCAGGCAAGGTGTTGGGACATTCTAACACACGCTGTAAATAAATCAGTGGTGACTGCAAGCCTGCAGATCTCCATGTCGTTCCTGGTCCAGAGGGGACAGAAGAGCAGGACATTGAGCAGATGCACTGATACAAGTGGGGGCTTTTCTTGGACCCAGTGCCAGCCTGCTTCTGAGGTGGGAGCCTGGAGATGGAGGGGACCTTGTAATGGGTGATCCAACAACAGGAGGTGATAGGGAAGACCCTCCAAAGTCTCCAGGAGTCACAACAAGTGGAAAGCTAGGTCTTGTTGAACTGGCAGGCAGACCAGCAAAGAACTCTTCATGACTTTAAGGAGCAAGCCAGGGTCCAACAGCAGCTCCTACAGAGACTTGTGAGGCCTGACCAGGGGTGCGCAGGCACCAGGAAGAGGGATTTGTAAAATGTGTCTGGCCGAAAATCCCAATGTGTTCCTGGATGGGAGCCATGGGAGTTGGATGGCACAGGATGACTTAGACTCTGCGACTGGTGACCTATTTGGCAGGGAGGCCGAGGCAGCCTACATGGCCCTGAGTGAGGGACAGACCCGTGACTGAAGTAATGAAGGTGTTTTGTCCATAAAAGTCCATTTTTTTGCCAACAAAACTGTGGTGGTGTAAACTGATATAACTCCTCTGCTATGCCCGCCTAATTAAACTACCTCAATGAGAACTTGTGGGCTCTCAGTGAGGGTTTGAGTCAGTATAGCTAGACAGATACAGTGTCAGTGGAGACGCAGTGCTTCTTACATTGGCTGTTGACTATCATTCTTGTCATTTTCATGGCTGCAGTTGACCTCTCCTCTCCTGAACAGCTGAGTGACTGGCAGGGCAGGAAGCTCCAGGTGGCTGGACCCCACTCCCAATGGGGAATGGGAAATGGTGGTGGGAGAAGGGGAAGTAGCCTGCCAGGAGCCTGAGATAGCTGGGCTCCTGGCAGGGAGATGCCAGCAGAGCTGAGAGAGTGTTTCTGAACTGGTGGTCCGTGCTCATGAGGTAATTCTTCAGTGACTCATTCCTGGGTGGGAGTTTCCCCTACTGAATTGTCATGTAAATTGTTTTTTTACCTACTCTATTGAGAATCAAGGAGTTTCCTGTGCACAGGCGGCTTTTAATGGGCATCAAATCAATTGACTCTTCTCTCCCCTAAGGGGTGTAGCTGCTGCTGTGGATTAAACTCAGAAATGATTAATGGCTCTTGTTATCAAGTTGGCTGGCCCATCCGTGTGAGAATTACATAACACATATGTACAAATAGTACTTTTCACATGAGAGATACAGAGATCAGTGCCTGACTTGTATAGTCTTCCATACCCAAGCATTTAGGAAGGTCCAAACACTACACATTTTACTGCAGTTTTAACAACATAATTTTAATAACATTTCACCAGCATTAAACTAAACAGACATCTCAGTTGCTACATCGGCCTAGTGTTGGTCTAAGCCTCCAGCATCAAATCTTCCTACACTGAACAGCTCTTGGCTACAGAAAAGAATATGGCCCCCCTGCTTTAATTTTTGCTCCTAAGATATTATTTAGATCAGTGGTTTTCATCTTTTTTCTTTGCATTTGTGGATCCTAAAAGGTTTTGAACTGAGGTGCAGACCCCTTTGGAAATTTTAGACATAGTCTGTGGACCCCCAGGGACCAGCATGACAAAGATTAATTTAGATTTTAAGCTCCTCAGGGCAGGGACTCTCTGGGTGCATCTATACTGGCAACTTAGGTCGACTTAAGGACACTTAAATCGACCTACACAAAGCCATGTCCACACTGGGCTTTTATTAAGTCAACTTAAGCACTTCCTTAAGTCGACTTGATAACTTCTTAGGTCGACTTAAAGCCAGTGTGGACGGCTATGTCTACTATTAAGTCAACTTAACAAGGTTGACTGAAGTCGACTTAAAGTGTAGCCACTCTAAGTCAACTTAACAAGGTCGACTTTAAGTTGACTTAAAGTTGACCTTGTTAAGTCAACTTAACTTTACAAGTGTAGACATAACCTCTTTGTTTTGTGTCTGTACAGTGCCCAGCACAATGGAGCACTAGTCCATGGGGGGAGGAGGGAGGGAATCTATGTGCTATTTTAATACAAACAATAATTAATAACCTTCTTTTAGTGAAAAATAATTTTTTAAGTTCTCAGGGATGTACCTGTTTCATTAGCAGTAAGTGTTTCAGCACCTGAAGAAGAGCTCTGTGTAAGTTTGAAAGCTTTTCTCTTTTACCAACAGCAGGGGCGTAGCCAGAAGTGATTTTCTGGCAGGGCCTGTGATTGACTCAGGAGGGCCCAGGCCACTTCTAGCTTCTGGTCATGTGGCCAGAAGCAGGAAGTTTGGATAGTGACCTGTCAAAAGCTGCCTGACACTTCCAACTTAGGCAGAGCATCGGCAGAAGAAGCAACAGATTGGGTGGGTCTGCTTTCAAAGTGGGCAGGCCATGGCCCACCCAGGCTTACTCATAGCTACACCACTGACCAACAGAAATTATTCCAATAAAAAATATTACCTCATCCGTATTGTTTCTCTTGTGGGAGACAGGTAGAGGTATGAGAAAGAGATCTTTATTCATCATGCATAGAACTGAGTGTGCTGACATACTGAGAGGTATGTGCTTGTCTGGGAACAGCCTAGACACCAGTTTACATTCTTGAGCTTCAGTTGTTAGTTACACCAAATTAGAATTCTCCAGAAACATGACCCTCTTTCTCCAGACTCTTACTTATACCATTGTACTTTGCCTGTGCTGGTTATATTAGAGAGATTGTTATGGTTTAACTCAGTTTTTCAATCTTTTTAAACCTTTATTTGATATGAATAACTTTTTGGTAAGTTGAAAGTTGCATCTCTTTTCCAATCAAATGTCATTCTGCAGTTATATAACTTGTTGGTTTGGTAATAACCTCAGAACTATCATTTCTGTATTGGTTCTAATTCCTCAGTTTACTAAAGAACTGCTTTCCTCGCACTCCTTAAAGGAACAGCATTTGATATGTGAGAATTGCTCATATTTCTCAAACAATGTGCATGCTAATATTCCTTTATTAGCATAATGCAGCCTTTTTGTTTTTATTTTTTTAAGTAATACTTAAATTGTACTTACACACTGGGCCAAATTCTTATCTGATGTAAGTCAGCATAGCTCCTTTGAAGTTGTGAGAAGGTAATTTAGCCTCCGTGCCTATTAATTGCTTTTCTCTCTGCAGAGATTGCCAGCTAGCTCTGTAGGTAGTGCCAAATGTGGTTTTCTGATGTGGAAACATATCCAATGGGAATTGAACTGAGACTTAATAACTATCATACGATAATGACTACTCCTCAGAATTATCCAGTCTCCACAAGGTTTGTGCTTATTAGTTTGTATCCTTTGCCAGACATAACACAGTGTGACGTGCCCCTGCACCTCTTTAATGTGATCTGTGTGTCTTCCCTGTTCACCCTTGCAATATAATTGTGTGGTGTAATGCAAAGTATGTCATGTGCGGTGTTTTTCTGAATGCTTGTGGCATGCTCTACATTATTGTTATGATAGCACGTTTCTTGTAATATAATATATGTGTGCAGATGTGAAACATGCCCCCAAATGTATTTCACATGGCTTGAGTGGGAGCCGGCAATCAGAGCTGTGTTTCACATGTGCAGCGAAGATACGCATAATAGAACAATGGACTAGCTAAGTATCTGTAGCATCTTGGCTCAAAAGGGGCAGATCATCCCTCCCCCATTTCTGGCCAGGCTCAATCACCTGACCTTAGGAGGGAGGGGTCAAGGAAGACTGGGTAAAAAGAAAAAAGTGACACTTTGAATTGTTAGAGGCTTTCGTGCGAAGAACTTCATCTTGCAAGCAACATCAAAGACATGTATCTATCCACATGGCGAGAGGGACCTGGCTGCATAACCATCAAATTAACCATTAAATTCTTACAGCCTTTGTAATCCTATGGATTTCAGTAGGGCTGCACCATCATGGCAGAATTTGGCAAGAGTTAATCAGGGAGGTGATACTGAGACAAGCTGATCACATGAAATTTCCTCCCTCCTCAGTAGAGGAAATCTTGCATAATAAACAAGCTATCCCTCCATGAGCACCATCCATTTGTTCTAAATTCTTATGAGCTTTTAGCCACATCCAAAACAGAACAAGAAAATAGCTTTTTTCTGGTTTTAGACTGGATCTAGACAGAACCAAAACCCGAAAAGATGAACTCCAGTCTGGTGACTCAAATTATACATTCCTTCCTTCAGAAATTCAGTAGGTTTGTATCTGACCCTGCTGTTCTGCCACATCTCCAGTTGGTGATGTTGATTTTTGTTGTTAGTTATTATAACAGCACTTAGAGGAACCAATTAAGGATCAGGCTCCATTGTGTTAGGTGTTGCACAAGAAAGGAGCAAAGATATAGTGTTTGACCTGCCCTTGGTGTTGGCCTGACTTGACTTGTTCTGTTGACCAAGTCACTTAGGGTGAGATCCATGAAGAGATTTAGGCATTGTTGATGCTGATCATCACAGTGCTTAACTTTTGTAGACACCTAGAAAATCACAGGAACACCTGTGGTCCACAAAGCCAAGGTAGGTGCCCAAGCTCCTTGTACAACACAGGGAGAGGCACCCAAGTATGCAGTTCACAGAAACCGCCATGTCGGGCAGCTCCTTTCCTAAATTAGCCAATGAAAGATGTCAAGCAGAGGGTGTGTGGTAAACCCCAACCTCTCTTAGGGATAGGCACCTAAATCCAGGCTGCTGGGAGGTGCAACAGCTTCAACAGGAGAGAATGAGGGAGTCCCGCATCAAAATATGCAATGGCTCAGTTGTTAGAGCACACACCTGAGAGATGGAAGACCCCTCTTGCTACCCCTCCCCTCCCTCTATAGGGGAGCAGGAGCTCAACGTAGATATTCTGCATCCAAGTTCAGTGCTCTAATCACCAGGCTGGAAGTTATAAGGTAGACAACATCACTTCCCCTTCAGGCTGGATTTTGCATAGGACCTGATTTGGTAAGTGGCCTCTGAGCATGCCCTCCAGCTTGGCCCCCACACAATTAGATGGCCAAATGCTTGTATTTTCCAGTTTCTTTAATTGCCCTAGGACTTAGATTGGAGATAGTTGTCTGGGTGTCTAGGGTAAGGGAGCAGTGCACATGTCTTATGATGGAAACAAAGGCTTTGAGGGAGATTTTACTCTGAAAACTTAGATGCTGAGTGAGTTTATGGACCTAGAGGGTTCAGCAGAAGCTTTTTGGGTCACAGTGGAGCCAAAACTGAGATTTAGGCATCTAAACCAAGCTTTAGGCACCTAAATTTGGGGTTTAGGTGCTAAACTACCTTCATGGAGCCCACCATTAATCTCTATATGCTTCAATTCCTCCATATGTTAAATAGGCATAATATTTTCCTACTTCAAAGAGCTGTTGTAAAGCACACTGAGCATGTAAAGCCATGGTTCTCAACCAGGGATACGCACTCTCCTAGGGGTATGCAGAAGTATTCCAGGGAATACATCAACTCATCTAGATATGTGCCTAGTTTTACAACGGTCAACATAAAAAACATTAGCCAAGTAAGTACAAAACTAAAATTTTATACAATGACTTGTTTATACTGCTTTATATACTAGACATTGAAATCCAATTCAATTTTTATATTCTAATTGATTTATTTTATACTTGTATGGGAAAAATGAGAAAGTCAGCCATTTTTCAGTAATTGTGTGCTATGATTCTTGTATTTTTGTCTGATTTTACAAGCAAGTTATTTTTAGAGAGGTAGAACCTGGGGGTATGTAAGACAAATCAGACTCCTAAAGGGGTACAGTGGTCTAGTATGGTTAACAGTGGTTAACCGTCACTGATGTAAAGCACTATATGTAATGAGTGCTAAGAACTACATTTTTCCAGATGATTCAAAATACCTCTACCTACAATGCTGGAATTTCAGCCCTTCTTTGCTTTCTGCTCTGTTGACTGCATAGGCTAATGGAAAGTCTTTCATTCAGCAAAACACTTCTTAGGCATATGCTTAAGCCAAATTGACTTTAATGAGACATAAGCATGTGTTCAAATGTATTGCTAATTAGGGCCTGGCCCACAAAGAGGGGGAGGAGAGATTAACTGAGCCTTTAGAAGGGACTCAGGCCCTTCCTCCCAGCTGGGCTTGGTTTTCCTCCCAGATTAGGTGATTGCTACAGAAAGGCCTATTAGGAAAGAAAGAAGAATTGCAAAAAGATTTCTCCTGTGTTGTCAGAAAGCATCCTAGAGCCTAGCAGTGAGCTGGGAAGCTTATGTGGCCAGGGCTGCTGATGCTGAGAGGAAGTCAGGAATGGAAGCTGTTAAGGACTCCGCTGAATAGATGTGAGAGGAGAACTGGAGAAACAGCATGCCAGTGGGAATAGGGGTTCCCAGAGACAAGATGAAGCAGTCTGTGGTAGGAGCTTGGAGGGAAAGACCTGTGAAGCAGGCAAGATGAAAAAAAAGTGGTCCTAAGGGAAAATCTGAGGGTGAAGTGAGCAGCTGCTTTTATAAGTCTCTGGACTGAAGCTGTAGTGGTAGGAAGGTGGTATGGGCTACGGCTACACCTGAAGTTTGTATGCTGGCGTGGGGGGTGTGTGGACAATCCTTTCAACCTAGAGGGGAAAACCTCCTGTGGACCCCTTCACTGATGGGAACAGATCTGACTTTGTCTTCTCATTTGAACTCATGTTTATTCTGGAAGGGGAGGAATTTTGAAATGACCAGGGAGCCAAATCTCCCTATCAGCTTGTGAGGATCATATTCAGTGGAAGGAAACTGAGGCACCAGCTGCCTACTGATGACTGAGAGGTAAACTACACATTTACAGGGCTGAGGGCCTGGTTAAAGGGCCTCAGACCCCACCAGGGCAGCCTGCAGGCAGGCCAGCGTTGGATGGCCCAGGGGTTAGAGACCACTCTCCATGGCGCTTCCAACCTGGCCCCAGTCTGGCTGATCTGCCTCCAGGAGGGGGGCTGTCAGGCACATGGTGTAGCCTTCGGTGTGGCCCTCCAGGCCCATGCTGGAGGCCACACTGCATGCTAGCTGGCCCTGCCCCTGTATTGGAGTGAACACGTGCTGACACCCCACCCCCTGCTATTGGGGGTGGATCAGCTGGCCCAAGGGTGGGGTGAGAGAGACCCAGAGTCCAGACTCTGGCTCCAGGGCCCTGCCCCACAGTGCCTTTAGGCCAGGGGCCAGGGCATCAGCCCTTATAGCCCCCACATTGATTTGGTTCTGACAAGGCCTAGTCACTTCCAGATAATCTTGCCTTAACTTCTACTAGATCATTTTCAGAGACACTGAGTGACTTCAGAGTTGGTAATCCCCACTTAGAATCCAAGTGCCTTCTCTATCCACAAATAAGCAGAGACTTAAGGCATCTCTATGAAACTTACTTGAAGTCAATGGAGTTATATCTGGGATAAGGATAACCCTTAGTTTTTAGATTTTACAGTAAATTCACCCACGATTAAACAGATTGAATATATTATTTGTGTTTAGAGAGGTAACAGCCAATGGGAGGAAACTAAAGTAAATGTGCAAAAAAACTGTATTTCCCAAGGAAGAAATATTTAACTCTGCTTATTTGCTGTTACTTTTGAAGTTGGTTTGTAATATAAACCTTGCCAAGTTTAAAGTGAGTCGGAAGGCCACTTTTCTGTTTCCTCTTACATACACGCATACACACTCTCTTGCAAGTTCATGATTCTTTTTATTGAACACAAATTTGTTTATATAACCAGACAACAGTAGGTAGCTGCTTCAAAAATCTGTATTGCCTTTTAGCAAATAGGCTAGACAAACTGTGCATGATTTCACAGTTTGTGAAAAACTTCTTGCTCATTCTTCATACACTGAGAGAACTTTGCCTTTGTAAGCATCTGATTTAGACTTGCTTGCTAGATTGACATCTAATTTTTTTTTAAATTGCTGCTTTAAAAACAGCTTGATACAATATGATGATGATCTTAAAAGACACTAATTTCCTCAAGGATCTTGGAGGTACAGTATGATATAATGTGTGCATACAGGACAGCATCATCAATATTTTAAACACTATCAAATACTGGCTTCTGCAAGAAGTATGAAATGAAATTCAAAGCAAATCTTAACAGACCACTATGCGGCATCTAGGACAAGCACAAATTAGATTTCTAGTCTTTTTAATCTTGAATATCTAATCAGATCACTTCTAAAAAGAAAAGTCTGTTGGTTCATTTCAATTTTCCTACAGTGATAGCGTTTCAGTATATAATTCACTTATTTATACTAATCATTTCTTAATCAAACAGTGTATTTTTAATGCATAAGTACACTTGATTTAGGAATAAAACCCTATTTTTATTCTGCTTCATTCTTCGTAACAAAATTAAGGTTAAACTGTCATTGCGGAATCTTGTCTACTGGTAAAATACATGGAAGTTTGAAAAAGTACTGCTTTGATTTATTTATTTTATTGGATCTCAGTTTAGTTGGCTGTGATGGCACTTGGAAAAAATCACACTGAATTGAAAACAGAACAAATTTGCTACAGTGGTGGCTTTAGAGAAGTCAGTAGGAGACACTGTGAACCCTACTGCAGAAGGTGGCAGGTGTGTGTACGCAAAACTACTGTTTGTTAGATCAGCACCCAAAGGGCCACAGTCAGGATTTGGCCTCTGCTATGCTAGGCACTATACAAATGTAGAAAGACCTTTTGTTACCAGGGATCTTCCAATCTAAGGCGCCAATGCTGCCTTGAGTAATGCATAAGCAAGTTCTATCCTTGAAGAGGTCCCATGGTACTCTGCATAGGCTCAGTAGTCTATCCATGAGTTGCAGGATGGGGGTCTTGTCTTAGTCAAGACAAGATGCAATGAGTAGGTCTAGCAAGCAATAAGGAGGACAGAGGTAATTACAACACTTGCCTTCATGGGATAACTGTATAACTATATGCAGAACCTGCACACACAATCTGTTTGCTCTGTGGGCTCAACCTCTAATTTGTGGATATTATTTCTCTAGGCAAACCTAGGAATTGACAGTGAGTGCTTTAGGCTCTTAGTAGATGACCTACTGGCAGACTCCTTAGGGTATTATTCCTCCCTCATCCTTGGTGTATTTACAACTAAATTGATAATCATCCTACAACTAAACATGCTCTAGGATCTAAAAAATTAATAGATCTATTTTAAAAAATTCCAGCTGATGGGCTAGAAGATTTCAAGAAAAAAAGCTGATTGGTTCACAAGGGAAACAAGAAAAATCTGGAAAATTGTTTTAAAGTAATAGGGATGTATGCTGCTGTATAGAGCCCTGCAAATCCGCAGATCTCCACACTTGCAGATACAATGTGGATATCCGCAGACCATTTCTTGCAGATGCAGATTGGATACGGATCCACATATTTTTATCTGTACAGGGCTAGAGCCCTGCAAATACGCAGATATCTGCATTATATCCACATCTGCGGATACAACACGGATATCCGCAGACCATTTCTTGCAGATGCAGATCGGATATGGATCCACATATTTGTATCCATGCACGGCTCCACTGATGTATACATGGATGCCCTTCTAAATACTATGGAGTCAGAGAAGCAACTCTCTGTGAAGAGTCTAGAATTGCACATGTTTATATGGCATACTCCGTGACCTGCTGTACAGGATTTAGCTACAGAAGTTGGGGATGATCATGGTACTCAAGAGTGGCAAAGCCACAAATGAATTGTGCAAGTCTTCTTAAATAAATTTCAATAAAAATCCTTCTATCCACCCTAAGCTATCCTGTACTGTGTACAAAACTTGTTATAGAAACTCCTTTAGGAAATGTTCTAGTTAGCATTCAATAATTTTTTTATTTTTTAGAAGTGGCTTGTCCTGGGCCATGAAAAGTGTAATGTTTTGGGGAGAGTCACTACAGCTGGAAAGAGAAGGTGGAAATATTTCTCTGGCAGGTGACTGAAACTGCTCTAGGATTTGGATTTGAATGGGCAGGACACAGATGAAGCGGTCAGCATGCTACAATAAATTCACTTAGCACATTAAGCTCTTCAACTTGTCACATGACTGTCTGTAGCAAGTAGTGAGTAAAGGACAAAATGAAAGATCTTTCATTGGCTCAGCACTCCTGTGTGTGCACTAATCGCTTTTCTTCTGAGCTGTTTGCTCTAACTTCTAGCTTGGAAGTAGCCAGAGATGTTGGCAAACTCCTGAGGTGCAAATTGAAGAATGTTTTCCCATGTGATTGCTCTTTTAAATCAAAAGTAAAAAAAAAATCTTCTACCAGCTTCTTCCTTGCCCCTTTTTACCTGTGAGCTCAGCGATATCCTATAAGAGCGAGAACACTTTACCACACACTGTCCTTTCCAATATTTTTAAACAAAATTTGTAATATTCTTTTAAAATAATGTGTTCATTTATTAAAAACAAACAAAACCCTAAAAAGCCTCATAGATATTCTATACAATAACCTAATAGGTCTGCCATGTTCAGAACTGAACAGGCTGGCAGAAGCTTTTCCCCTTTATAGCCTTGTTCATGTTCCCTGATTGTCTGGACACCTAGAGACTTTTTTTTTAAAAAACACTTATTCAAATTGCATAATATGAGAATTATTGCACAATGATACTTTCTTCAAGTAAATATTGAACTAGCCTAAGGAAATCCTTCTTTATCCACATTGTGGCCTTCACTACTGCAGGAGGCTAGAGGCCAGAAATACTTTCTTAATTTCTTATAGGAATTTCTGTATTTATGTAAGATGCTGGCCTATTTGACACCCTTAAAGCCTAAAAATCCTTCTCTGCCAATGGAATAGGTAAATACAGTGTGGGCCATTGAAGTGCAAGCTGTTCCATGCTGCACGTTGCTGTTATGTTTCAGCTGACCAGGCGGGACCTTCTTTTAGAGCAATAGAGAGTTGTTCCAGTCACCAGGCCCCAGATTTAATCCCTTTCAGAACTTTGTTTTGGGCATTCCAGCATTGTGCAATTCCCTCATGTTCCAATAGCACCATAATATGAGGAAGCAGAGTTCTTGCATGTTGAAGCACTATCATAAGACAGATACGGCAACCTTGGGCTGCAGCCTTGTGATGCATTTTTGGAGGGGGCTTTAATACCATGTCTTTAAAGAAGACTTATGCTATTTTTCTTGATCAGGGGGGATGAAAATGAGCCATACTATTATTTGGTAAACTTATTATGATAGAAGCAATTTATAACATAGCTAGTGGAAAATAATTACAAACCACCATACAGTACAGTTCGTCCCTATTTATGCTGGCCAGGAAAATGAGATCAATGCCCTTAATAAGAACTGTGTTTAGTTCTGTTTAGTTCCCACGGAAGTGAACTGCCAAACTCTCATTGACTTCAATGGGACAAGGATCAAATCCTTGGAATGGGTCAAGGCACCATTGCTATCATAGCCTATGTCTACACTTGAAAAGTTGTCGACTTTAAGTCGACCTAAAGTGGACCTTATTAAGTCGACTTAACAGAAGTGGACTTAACTTTTCAAGTGTAGATGTGGCCCCTTTTTGACCTTATTAAGTCGACTTAACATTTTAAGTCGACTTAAAAAGGTCCACCTAGGCACTACTCCGTGTCTCCACTGGCTTAAGTCGACTTAAAAAAGTCGAATTCAGCACTAGTTTGAATTAAAACAAGGTGTTATTAATTCAAACTAACTTTTTAAATTCGATTTAAGGAGCAGCTTACGTCGAATTAAGGAAAGTCCAGTGTAGACGTGGAGTAAATTAAGTCAACTTAAGCTTTCTTAAGTAGGAGTAGCATCAGTAGAAGTGTTGCCAGCAGATTGAGGGATGTGATAATTCCCCTCTATTCAGCACTGGTAAGGCCGCATCTGGAATACTGTGTCCAGTTTTGCGCTCCCCACTACAGTAAGGATGTGGACAAACTAGAAAGAGTCCAGCAGAGGGCAACGAAAATGATTAGGGGGCTGGGGCACATGATTTACGAGGAGAGACTGAAGGAACTAGGCTTATTTAGTCTGCAGAAGAGAAGACTGAGGAGGGATTTGATAGCAACCTTCAACTACTTGAAGGGGTGCTCCAAAGAGGAGGAGCTAGGGAGTTCTCAGTGGTAACAGAGGACAGAACAAGGAGCAATGGTTTCAAATTACAGCTGGGGAGGTCGAGGTTGGATATTAGGAAAAACTTTCTCACTAGGAGGGTGGTGAAGCATTGGAATGGGTTACCTAGGGAGGTGGTGGAATCTCTGTCTTTGGAGATATTTCAGGTTCAGTTAGACAAAACCCTGGCTGGGGTGATTTAGTGGGAGTGGTCCTGCTTTTAGCAGGGGGTTGGACTAGATGACTTCATGAGGTCCCTTCCAGCCCTATGATTCTATGATTAAGTCGACTTAATTTGTACGTATAGATGCACCCATAGAGAGGACCTGGGGAATGGTGATAAACTTCGGCTTCTTTACCAACGTGCATTTTAGCTGCAGCAGCTGCCTACTTAATGCAGTTGCATTTGTTCCTCTCCTCACCCTAACCCCCAAAAAGAAAGTTGCAGAAGAACTCTTTCCAAAATCTGTGTTTGTGGGGTTTTTTTAATTAAAAACCATATAGTGTAACCTCTAAGGGGATGAATTTCTTGCCAGTTCTCATTGAGCAAAAGAGACGAAAATGATCACTTTGCTTCAGCTGAAGTGATTGAATAACATTCAAACACAGTATGTGCTTGCATGTACATCAGAAAGATCAGTTAGTAGGTCTTACTTTGGGTGGTGCGATTGACTTCCATCCCAGTGAGTTAGTGACTGTAATTCCATCCTGGCTTGCCCTACTGCGAGAAACTGCTGGAGACGTCTCTGCCAGCTCTCTCTTTTTAACACACAAAGGCTCCTGTGTGTGTAACAGTGTTGTCCTTTTTATCTTTCGCTCCCAAAAGATTATGAACAGGCTGCTTTTTTCCCCTCTGTATAGCTTGTGTAGATAATACGGCAACCAAAAGCCATAGAAAATGGACAAGTCTCATTTCTGAATACAAGCAGGATGTCCAGATGTCCTGGTTTAGCAGTATTGCCCTGGTTTAAGGAGGACTGCCCATGTCTTGGCTCATTCTAATGAAACTGGGACAACAGTGGTTTAATTGGTACTTAAGTACTAAGTGTGTGATTCACAGGAGTGCTGATAAAAGAAAACTGAATTTAGTTACCAGCTGCTGTCATTTAATCTAGGTAAGTTTACAAAAGCCAACACTCAAACGCTTGACAGGAGTAAGTAGCCACTGATTCCGTTAGTGGTTGTACACATGAGCTATTTGGTCATTTGTCATATGCCTGTATTGGCCCACAACACCCCGCTTCATCACTAACCCCAATCACTAACAGAGACTCTCACCTGGTTAGCTACTTTACATCTGAGAGCAGCTGAGAATGAGAGGGTGATAGGTAGTGTAGACTGCATCCTACAAATCTCTGGGCTGCATGGTAGCTCCATTTGGGAGAAGAACCTGTGAGCATGCCAGGCTCTAGTGCTAGGGATCACAGAAGGAGAGAGGAGCAGTAAAGGAAGAAATAAAGTAGGGCATAAAATCAGTTGTGAGGAGAATCAGGGAGGAACAAACAGCTGGGTATCTCTTGCACAGGCTATAAAGAACACACAGGTGTTGAGGAACATGAGAGAACCAGGTATCACTGGACATCTTGAAAATGGATTTATCCTAAATATTTACCCATCTGGTAACATGAGCTTCTCTGTTTAAAATAAATAAAAATGTGTATATATAGTAGAGTTAAGTGAAATAGTCTTCACAGTCACCACAGAAGAGATGTTTGTAACCATTGAAGCTATGTGTCTGTGAAGTTTATCATCTCCTCTGGCATATAAATTACAAATAATTGATTGCCAAATATTTGGAGAAATAATTCTGTAGTGCGTCAGAACAGTTTGAATATTTGATATTTCAGCTTTGATGGGTAGCTTTAATTGGATCCTTACATTACAAGATAGGGTTCCCTTTCTTGACTGGAAAGGTATAGCTCTTTTAATTAGATTTCTGATGTGAATACTGATGTATAGGAGGTTAGCATTCACTTCCTGTGACTATTCTGATACTTGCTTAAAATTCAGATAGGATTCTAGATTTCCTCACTTAGCAAGTAATTTCGCACTACCTTGTAATTTACACACTTCTTTCTTTAAACAGAATAAAGCAAATCTACATTGTAATATCTCTTTTCGCTAGATTTGCATTTTAAAAGGTCTGGCTCGGTTAATTCAGGGCTTGCCTACACGAGCACCGTAATCCGCACTAAAAATCATTACCGCGCGTTAATAAGCGAACTGTACAGACGTGAAATGTTGTTCCTTCACACTAAGCGCCTTCTTGCTGCGCATTCCAACCACCACTCGGCCGAGAGTGGTAACAGCTGTTTCGGATCATCTGCTGCGCATTTCTGCTCGTCAGTACTGTCTCTGCGCATTGATTGGAGTCCTGAACTGTCCCAGCATTCCCAAGTCGTCCTGTCTGTACTTCCCCCCACCCTCTGTATGGCAGTGACGAAACTGTCCCCGCCTACAGAGGGGAGATGTGATGGCATGCACATCCGTGCAGCCCTATGGCATGACCTATATAACTTTTCTGTTCAGTTTTGCAGTATAATTGTGTGATTTGATGCCAATTAGGGTATACCATGTTCCTTTGTGAATGCTCAGATGTGAAGCATGATACAGCATTCAGACTCTCAGAACTCTCTCTAGCACAGTGCCTGGAGGTTTACATGACAAAGGGAATGCTAATACCCTCCCTCGCTCAGGTTACAGCGAAGAACAGGACAGTGAGGGGAGTGGCTGTCAGCAGTTCCTTACAAGAAAGACGAGAAGCTGCAGACTGACTCCAAGCGCGTACTCAGGGAAAATGGAACGCTGGGATACGTGCCCAGAATTCAGTGCGATAATGCGCATCACAGCGAGGAATCCTGTGACGTAGCAAGGAGCGACGTGTGTACAAGCTGCAGCGCACTAAAATCCACGTGAGTCTTACAGCGCAATTAAGACGTTGTGCTCTAATTTGATCGTGTAGAATAAGCCTCATAAGCTTTTGTTGGCAGAAGCCAACCGAATGCAGGCTGAAAGTCCCCACTGAAGATGGAAATGAGGACTAGGCCTGGAGCAAACTGATACAGCTACAGATGTGGGCACCAGTAAATGTACCTCCCGGGCAATCTCCACATATGGCGGCTTCTATAGCATCTAGAGCTTACTCTCACCTTAAATCTGCCTAGTGAAACTCCCAGGGGTGATGTAAATATTTCTGCTTCTTTTAAGAAGAATCCCTGTTTGGATGCAGACGCAAACCTCAGCCTCTTGCATCAGCTGGGGTTTATCAACCATATTACATAAAGACATTTAGGGCTAGACTCACAAAGAAACTTGGGCGTGCTGATGCTCAGTGTCATCACACCTAAACCGTAGGCACCTAAAAAAACACTGGCATTC
Organism: Pelusios castaneus; assembly: GCA_007922175.1. Classification (NCBI taxonomy): domain Eukaryota; kingdom Metazoa; phylum Chordata; order Testudines; family Pelomedusidae; genus Pelusios; species Pelusios castaneus. The sequence continues at coordinate 19,407,062 of ML685780.1, read as the reverse complement.
ACAAAGCCTAAGTTAAGTGCATTAGGTTCCCTATGTAATAAATGGTTGTGGAGTGACAGGCGCCTCAAAAGGGGATTCACAAAAGCCAGAATGCTAGGCAGTGCTTTGCCTAAGCTAGCCAATAGGAGAGTGCAAGCCAAGGGGCGTGTAATAATTCCTGCCGGAGATAGGCACCTTCCTCCAGGCCGCAGGGAGGTAATTATCTGTGCTTAGGATTCTCAGCTGCCAAACCTCTTCGGTATGTGGTCTACACTACAGACCTATAGCGATATGTCACTCACACCCCTGAGTGACATAGTTAAGTGACGTAACTCCTGTGTGGATAGCATTGTGTTGGCAGGAGGGCTGCTGTTTCTTGGGGAAGTAGGATTCCTCCCACTGAAACTAGGGGCTATTTTGATGTGGGGGCTCTCTGTCTCTCCTAGACAATGGAGAAATGATGAAAGAATCATTGGGTGAGAGTGCATGTAAAAATGATTCTGTAGGCTGGGGGTTAAAGCATTCACCTGAGAGGTGGCAAATCCCTATTCTCAACCCTTTCTCCCACCCCGGTGGAGAGGACACTTTGATGGGATCTCCCACTTGCCTGGTGAGTACCATAATTACTGAGCTAATTATAACATTAGCCCTGAGGGTGTCCCGCTGCTTCCTCCTGCTGTTTTGTATAAGCTTGTTTATAGGGGCCCACTGTGGTGGCTGAAGTCTGAGCATGCATAGCAGTTTTGAGCCTCATAGACAAGCTAGGCAGAGGAAGGCCTATCTTCCCCCAGTTTGGGCATTGTTTTGGGGCTTAGGTGCACGGATGCCTGGCATAGGGCTGCAGTAGGCATGTGTCACAGTTCAGGGCAACTGCATCTGTATTTCCTCCCCAGGGGGTCCAGCCAGGGCACCCACACTCAGGCTTTCAGCTCCCCATCCATTCCCTGTCTTTGGTGAAGACCCATTGTGACACACTGTAGCCCATGTACGCCTTTCTAGTGTAAACTGTGTATTCTTTAATGCAAAGGGTGCTGTGCACAGGGTATTTGTAATGCTCATGACGTGCTGAACATTGTTGTTAGAGTAGTATGTTTCTTGCAATGTCTTCTCTATGGTTATGAAGGGCTTCTGTGTCTCATATGGCTTGAACAGATCCAGGCAAGCACTAAAAGCAGCAGAGTGAGAGTTCAGGTCTCACAAAGGCATGCATAAAACATCCAGTTCTTCCGGGAAAAATGGACTAACCTAAGCATCTGATGAGGTGATGATTCTTAACTCGAGAGGTGAAGGCCAGGCAAGAATATCTGGTCACCTGACCCTGAAGTGGGAGGGGAACATGAGGCCCTAGAGGAGGGCATGGAGACATTTGAAATAGGGGAGATATTGTGCTCCCAGGAGCTCTCTTTTGCAATCCATCTAGAAGACAACATCAAGACTGCTTAATAGAGAAGGGTGGGGATCCTGATTGGAGGCCAACTAACCAGCCTGTGGTGAGCAATATCTAACTTTGGGAAGCTACTGGAAATATTAAGCTTAGTTTAGAATGCAATTTGCATTTATTTCTTCCTGGTCAAACTGACAAACATCCCTCTGGCTTGTAATCACTGAAAATCTTTCTGTAGTTAAACTTGTTTGTTTTATCTAAAGCAGTGTGTGTGGTTTGAATTTGTGTAAAGTCCTTATTTAAAGTAACAGAGCTGGTGCATATCAGTTTCTTTGATAAATTGACTAACCAATGTGTTTGCAGAGTCCAGTGGGCAATACTGAACTCTGTAAAGTGGCAGTTCCTAGGATTTGCATCTGGGACTGGGGTTATTGGCTGGGGATCATGCCATTGCATAATCCCATGAGTGGCTGGCCAGACACACTCATTCACTGATATAGGGACTGCTTGTTTGCAGGAGGCTGTGGGTTTTTTTAAAGAAAATGTGGCTATTTAAAAAAATATGAGATACTTTCAGTTCTTGATTTGTCAGTATCTTTTCTTGTACTCCTGTTGTGCAGTGTAACTTTTGTGGATTTCTGCTTCTGATAGGAACTTGGCTACTCAGTCAGCAGGGGTACGGGTCTGAAGCCTGGCTGTGGGGGGTATTGGTGAGTTTCATGGGAACTTTCAGATATAGGGCATATATCCTTCATGAGAAGTCGTCTTCAGTTAATTCCCACCCTCATCTTATTCATTAAACCTGGAAGCAAGCTCTTCATATTCAGTATGATTATTGTTCAGAGACAAAAGCTAATCCATCAAGAGAACCTGGATCCATGCCATAATAGCAAGCTCTTTAGTCAGGTGCCTTTATCCCACTGGAAAAAAAAACTTCTCTATCATTTTTAATTTTTACTTGGTCTCTTGCCACTTGTGTGGATGAGGAAACATTTGGGAGCCTTCTGTCCTAACTAGAAAATTATAGCCTAAGTCAGTGCTTACATGTTTCCTTCTGGCCCTATAAGGATCAGAATTTAATCTGAATAACTGAATACATTCTAAAGTGAATTTAGTACTTGAAAAATGTGCCATATGGATGGCAGAAGAAACAGAAACCTTTGCTTAGAAAACAGATCAAGCCAGGGCCAGAGTGGCAGCAGAGAATCTCGCCAATATTGCTTCAAGGCTGTTCAGAGGATGAAAAGAGAATTCAGTGTTCATACCCCCCTTGGAGTCTCAGCTGAGAGAACAAGGCAATGGTTATGATAGGGTCTGTGATGTGAATGCCAGTCAAGATGAATTGTGTGAGACTACCAGCTCACTTCACATAAGCCACTCTCCAGCTTTCTGGTGGAAATGGCTTTCAGTCACTGACTGGCGACAAAATGGAACTACCGGAAATGGCTAGGGGCAAAAGAGGGAATTATGTCTCAGACGGTCAGATAAATTAAATTTTGTTTCAAAACTTAGTTTTGGTTGGGAGAGAAGAAACATATTTTAAATGTTGCCACTAGTGAGGAAGAGTGGGACTTGCCCTACAACTTTGAAACAAAATTGCAGAGCTCTTTAGCAATTTTTTGTTCTGAAACATTGAAAAAACAAAATTACAAAGTTTTTCCATGAGGGAGTTTTTTCTCTTCTTCAGATCCCATCTCTTCCCCTCCTCCACCTTTATTTAAAAATTTTAACCATCTCCAGGAAGACTCCATATCCCATTATTGTTGTTCGGTCACCCAAACTATCATCATCTTTGTAGCTAGTCTCTGTATTTTTGTTTGGTTGTTTGAAAGAGGGAAATTCATACTGGAGCAAATGTGCAAATAAGATCACATGTATTTTAAGGCATTTACTTGACTTGGTCAGTGTACTTATTTGCTTTTATTGAAGATAAAAAATTTGGCACGGAGAGATTCACATAGTCCATCTACATCATATCCTCTGCATTTGTAATATTTAGAACAAACTAAAGAGCCTGTGACTCTTATTCCAAACTGATCCGACTTTAGCCTCAGTCTCTACTCAGAATTCCATATGGAGGCAACTCTCTGTTTTGACAACTACATCTACCTCTTTCAAAAGCTGAATAGGATTGTACCAAAACACTCACTAAATTTAACAGTCTCTTGGCCAAGTTTATCATTTTTCTTATTATTGCAGTGAAGTTACAAAAGTGTTTAACATGGCACAATTTGACATGAATTATGCAGGCTAATTCCACGCTGCACCAAAGCAGACCATAGAGGATGGATGAGGGGGAATCAAAGATGCCTCTGAGCTTGTGGCACAAATTAATTGAACCAATTCATGTCACACTTTCCAGTATCCCAAGGGCTACTATAACTGATGCCAGGTTGTAATGGTCCCTAAGGGACTGTTATCTCAGGGAAGAACATTGGAGTAAAACACAGAACTTTCCAACAAGGGGCTGACAGTTCGGCCCTACAACTTCATTATCAGATCAGAGGTAAGGAAAGAGAGGCTGAGAAGATTAAATTTTCTTTAAGCTACAACTTTTTAGATGAGTTTTTAGTCACATCTGACAGTTCTCATTTAAGAGTGTCATAGATTTATGTTACGGAAGCTTGCTGTCAACTATCCAGTGAAAGCCTCCCGTAATATCTCCATGTTACGATGGTCTTAAAAACATCACCACAATGCAGCACACATCTTACATGCTGCACGAGAGAGTAGTGAGGCTTCAATTTGTCAGTAATTGAACAGGGGGGTTTTAAAGCTTGAGTTCTCTTGACTTGTGTGGATCCAGAAGATGTGGTAGGCAGGAGTCTGACCAATGGAAGCAAGGAATCTTTGCAGCAGTGAGAATGGAATACTGACTCTTAAGAATTCTTAAATCCTAATACTGCCTCATGCATATTTTAGGAAACGTTCAGTTTAGAAAAAAATCTGCTTATCAAAATGTATATTTTACTAGATTGCTATAAACAGAGATAAAGGGCAATGTCGTCAAAAAATGATTTAGGAGCTGAGTCCCATTGGCACTTCAGTATATAGAGGCTGATAGTCTCCACAGAGAGAGATATAACCCGAGTTCATTATAGAGCCATTTCCTGTGTGTTCTGTATAACACAGAATAAAGCAAAGGATAATATTAATGTTTTTCAAAATGACATCTAAATATCATATGTAAAGGTTTCCTCGTGCTCCTAGTGTGAAATACTACAATTAGGTATCTTCTCCCAGCAGCTTTCCTCAGTTGTCACCCTAAAATGTGGTGCATCCTAAAGCCTGGTCTATATTTAAAATTTAAATCTATGCCCTTGAGCACTGTAGTTAAACCAACCTAACCAGCCATGGCATTCATATGGTTAGGTCAATGCAAGAATTCTTCTGTTGATTCAGCTATGGCCTCTTAGGAAGGTGGATTAACTACATTAATGGAAAAATCCTTTCAGTCACTGTAGGAAATGTCTGCAATGAGTGTACCACAGTGGCATAGCTGCAGTGCTTTGTCTCCTAAAACATGCAGGGCTTGATTGTTATTTAAACCAAGGCCCCTTTATGCACCCGTATCAGGCCCCATCATACTGCCAGAGCAGTGAAAAAACGTCCCTTTGAATTAGCCCTGCAGAGTCCAGTGAAAATTGCATTAATAGTTTTCAATCTCGCAGGAAGTTTAAACTAAACAAGATGCCTCATTCTGAGAGTGAAATATTCCAGTTTATCTTCAGTAGGACCACTTATTACAATAGTACAAAGAGATGACAGAGAAGCTAATTTGAATCTTCCATAATTTTTTTTTAAATATAAAGACACCAGAGGTCTTTGGGGTTTTTTTACACCCACTCCTCACATTACTAAGTGAGGGTGGAAATACCTAAACAGGATGTAATTCTGAAAAACATAAATATTCACATTCCTAAAAAGTCTTGCCTGTACAGAGACTCAAGATTTTATCTGCCTTGCTCTGTGTTGTACTGAGCCCGCAGGACATGGTACTGTACTGAACTCAGGGTGACTTCTCTCTATTGTGTACAGCTCTCCATCTATATCCTGTTGCATACATGCTTCACTTCACATTAACCACATCTGCTTTGAGCTTAGCATGCTCTTTATTTTAAGAAAATATCACTCATTCCCTCCCTAGCAAGTAGAAGAGATTCACAGTGAGCAATTAATGTTGCTTGTTGGCTGTAAATACTGATACTGCTGCAAAATTTTTCTTGATCCCCTTCCCCAAGAAAGTCTTCTCATGAAGAATTTCAGTGAGAGCTGAACCCTGCTTTCCTGGATGTAGCCCCTGGTAGTGGGGTGCCCTAGATCCATCTGAAATATGGATTCTACTGACAGATCCCAATTCCAGAACTCTGGCCATACAGTTGCTTTCTGTCTCTACTGTCCTTTAAGTCTTGACAGTCAGTTCTCAGACTGTAAGGTAGATGCCACCCTACTGCTGAGATAATGGCTGCTGCTACTCCTTCTGCGTTCACCTCTGCCACCAGCTGCTTGCTTAGTCAGTGCTGTCACTTTACCACGCTGTTGAATCTTGCTTCTCTTGTCATATTAGGGCTCTTCCAATCCAACTCCTTCCCAGACCTTCTGGCGTACCACAGTCATTTGACAAAGTTCATGGTATCAGCAAAACTACATAGTGACTTGTTGGCAACTTTCCAGAGAGAAAGAGCCCTTGCTCAGCCTGGTGTTTGAGGAGCTGAGCCCATGTCAGCAAGGATTCCAAGTCGCAAACCAATGCTTCCAAATCTTCCTTTGGTTTCTAATGATGCTATGCGAAGCATGAGGTAACTACATTGTAGCCCTCTTATTATGAAAAGTGTGTGAATTTCAAGATGGGTCTGAACAGGAACATCCTACCTATCTATCTCTGTACTTATTGGTGTTTCCCCTAAATTGTGTGGGTACATCCAGACTGGAGCCTTAGGTCAACTGAAGGACGGCTAAGCCGACCAACAGACCTCTGCGTCCACACTGGGCGCTTATTAAGTTGACTTAAGCGCTTCCTTAAGTCGACTTAATAACACTACCTCCTAAGGGCAACCTAAGGCTTAAATTGACCTTATTAAGTCGACTTAAGCTAGTGTGGATGGGGGTAGCCCTTAAGTCGACCTAATTGGCCTCCAGGCCCCCTTGCAGAGTTCCTGGCTACTCCTCCGTCGACCTAGCACCTGCCAGTGTGGACGCAGGGCTTTGGACTCTCTAAGTTGATTTATCAAGGTCAGCTTTAAGTCAACTTAAAGTCGACCTTGGTTAAGTCGACTTAACAGAACCTCCAGTGTAGATGTACCCTATATGTGCCCAAAATCGACAATTATTTTTGTATGGCACAGCAATTTCTCAAGGAATTGGGGGTAAGGGGGACAGTATGAATAGCTTCTTGCGTGACCTTTACCAGTTCAGAGCTAACCTAAATGGGGCAAAACATTTTACTACCCATGAGCCACCAAACCCCATCACCTCTTCATGACACTTTCAACATTAGAGATGTCTCTAAGTTCACCAAACTGTTCAGGGCCTTTGTGAGTATGTCCTGTTTAGATTCATAAACTTCTGAGTGAAAATGGTCAGAAATAGGGGATGTGATTCTTGCCTTGTGATTTGTCTCCTTGGTTTTGTGACACGTCTGCTAGCTTTTGAAAGGAGACAGATTCCCATAGTCAGGAGTGGAATAAAAGACCGTTTGGGGTAAAATCGTCACTGCCTCCACCAAATCCAAGCAGTGGAGGTTGGTGCGGGGTAGTAGCACACCTCTCCCTGCAGTTTTTATAGCCCCAGCTCTGTTGAGGGCTGGTGGATCCAGTAATGGTAGTTTCACTAGCCTCAGTCCCATTACATTCCACACACCTGAATTCCCAGAGCATGAAGATACAAAGAAGGAAGAGCTGGGATCCAGAGCTCAGTATGGTCATGGATTTTTAATGTGTGCACCCAAATCCTGGATTGCTCCCACCTTTTCATCTCCACCTCCTCATGGAAAGATGCCAATTCTGTTTCAGGTAGCACCTCCAACTAAGAGGAGGAAAGGGAGAAGGATCTACTTTGTAGGACTTCGGGAACAAAAGCAAATGAGGGCTCCATTCAAGATTAGGGATCTCCCTTGATGAGTATTCAAATAGGGTAGACAAACCACAGCAATTTAAAATGACAAGGTGAAAGAATAACATAAAAGTCATGTCATCTCTACGCTGCTCTCTGATTCCAATGTGCTTTATATCTTGAAATAGAAAACCCATAAGTTGGTAAGCAAGATCTTTACTGAGAGTGCAGCTTGCATTTGCATGACGTCAAAACGAGTTGTTACTGTGTGTCATTCCTGGTTTTTTAATGCTTGACTGGCTGTCTGTAACTCCTGGGCAAACCCTGGAGTTTAAATAAACTTCCCCTAGATTACTGAGGGAAGCTTTGTCTATAATTCAAGGAATCTTATATTTAAATTCCACAAAAGAATTAGTGAGAGCTTTAGAAACACTGTTGATTGGGCAACCTGACAGTTGAGACACAAGTTTCAGACAAGTGTGCTTAATATTAGGCAACTAAATAAAGGTAGATTGACTTTGAGTGGTGATGAGGACCGATCACTCTAGTTGATCTTGGTGGGATTTAAACATTGATTTATGGCTTAGCTTTAAGCATCTCAATCAGAAAATTCTGGCACTTAGCCTCTCTCTATTAATTAACACATCTCTTTTTATTATAGTCCCCCCCACTACCACCGATAAAATCTGAGCTGTACCAGATGCTCTCCATGTTCCTAGTCAGACTTGCCCTGTCCCAAAGAACTTGCTATAAGAAGGGGAGATTTTTCAAGGCATAAAGTAACACAATGCCATTTGTAAATTTCCTGCTAACTGGACAAGGCAAAAAGAATATTGTTTCCATTTTATCACTGGAGAAAATTTAGATACACGGCTATATTTACATTACAGCTAGAGGTGAGTGTCCCAGCCAGATATGTGCTAGCTCTGCTCAAACCAGCATGCAAACGTAATGCTGTGGTTGTTGCAGGGCCAACCAAGTGCAAGCCCAGCTGACCCTTTGACTCTGAGTTTAGGTGACCAGCCCCTGCCACAAACTCCGCACTTCCATTTTTAGTGTGCTCCCTCAAGCAGAGCTGACATGGGTCAGTCTGTCTGAGCTGAGAGGCTCACGCTCAGCTGCAATATACACATATCCAGGGAGCTTAGGGGCAAAATTTCAAATGCACTTGTCACACTGGTTCCTAAGGCCTTGTACACACTAAGGTTTTGTAGCGGAATAAGTCACCTTGTTGCGCAAAAAGACGCCACCGAGCACACTAAAAAGCTCCTTATTGCGTTACAACTGTCGTGTTGTAACGCAATAATAAAACCACCTATGTGAGAGGAATAAGCCCTTTTGTATGGTGAGTCAGTTTTATTCCATTTTAACTGGCCCCCAGAAATGTCCCAGAGTGCTAATCAAGGCCACTCTGGACACCGGAGCGATCATACTTGTCAATTTCCCTGATCTAACAGAGCAGGGAAAGTGACAAGTAATGGAATATGTCAATTTCACTGCTCTTTTCCAGCAGTGAAATTGACATGGGGGGGCTGCTGCGGGGATGGGAAGCCCCAGCAAAGCCGAGGGGATGCTCTGTCCCCTGTGGCTTCAACCCCTGCCACTGGGGACCGGAGAGCCCCGGTGGCTGCCCCTCTGGGGCAGAGAACCAGAGGCAGCCTCTGGGGCTACCAGTCCCCCGCGGCAGTAGGGCAGCAGCCTCCAGGACTCCTGAGAACCCCAGCAGCTGCCAGCCCTGCTACTCCTGGGAGCAGGAGCCTGGTGCTGCTACCTGGCATGGTGGAATAGGAATGCTCCTTTGGGTTACAAGGAGTGCTGTGTGGATGCCAGCAAGTGTTACAGATATAATGCTTTTCTTGTACCGCAGCAACTTTATTGCGGAACAAAATCTAGTGTGTACATAGCCTGAGGCTATGTACACATGATCAGATTAAAGCGCAACATGGCAATCGCGCTATAAAAAACACGTGACCTTTATTGCAGGATAGCGCATACACACGTCGCTCCTTGCAACGCAACAGAATTCTTTGCAATATCGCGGTATAGCGCAATGAATTCTAGGCACCTATCCCACAGTTCAGTTTTCCCTCAATTGGCGCTTGGAATCATGGGATGAAGGAAAGGAACGCAAAGCGCCATGGGTAAACTCTCAGTTTCCCGTGGTGCACTGTGTTCCCCTTGTGTCTTACTCGTTGCCAATAGCAACTCGCCCCTATTTTCAACAGTGCAATGACGCACCGCACCTCTTGCGAGCAATCACAACAGCGACAGCATGGATCCTGCTCTGATCTCCACTGTTGCCTTCAGCATTCTAAATACATCTCGGATGGTTGCTCAGTACGCAATGAGCTCCGAGTCAGACGAGGATGCTAAGGAGCAGGGGCTGATCAATGCCATGCAGAGCAACAGCACCGCGTTGCTCAGCTCCTTCACCGATCATCTGCACACGGTGCAATGCCGTTTCTGGTCGCGAGAGATGAGCACCGAGTGGTGGGATTGCATTGTTATGCAACTGTGGGATGACAAGCAGTGGGTACAGAACTTTCGAATGCGGAAAGCAACCTTTCTGAAACTGTGTTCAGAGTTGGCCCCTGCCCTGCGACATAAAGACACCAACATGAGGTCAGCCCTAACCGTGGAGAAGCGTGTTGCAATTGCTGTCTGGAAGATGGCGACTCCTGACTGCTACCGGTCAGTTGCAAACCAGTTTGGATTCGGGAGGTCCACCATCGGATTAGCCCTCTCACAAGTGTGCCAAGCCATCAATCGCGTTCTGCTATGGAGGATGGTGACGTTGGGCAATGTTCATGAGATTGTGGACGGCTTTGCTGCCATGGGATTCCCTAACTGCGGGGGAGCCATAGACGGCACACACATCCCTATTTTGGCTCCAGACCATCTCGCAGCCGAGTACATCAACAGGAAGGGCTACTTCTCCATGGTGCTGCAAGCACTCGTGGATCACAAGGGGTGTTTTACGGACATCAATGCTGGGTGGTCGGGAAAGGTGCATGATGCCCGCATTTTCAGGAACACTGGTCTGTACCAGAAACTGCAAGGGGGTACCTTCTTCCCTGATCAAAAAATTACAGTGGAGGTAATTTAGGGGGAGTGGTCCTGCTTTTTAGCAGGGGGTTGGACTAGATGACCTCGTGAGGTCCCTTCCAACCCTATTATTCTATGATTCTATGTGGAGATGCCCATAGTCATTCTCGGAGACCCAGCATACCCACTGATGCCATGGCTCATGAAGCCGTACACCGGTAACCTAGATCGCAGCAAGGAGCGGTTCAATTACAGATTAAGCCACTGCAGAATGACTGTGGAGTGTGCCTTCGGCCGTTTAAAAGGGCGCTGGCGATGTTTGTATGGGAGGCTGGACTTGGCGGAGGACAACATCCCTGCTGTGATTGCGTCGTGCTGTGTCCTTCATAACATTTGTGAAAGTAGGGGAGAAAAGTTTTCCCCGGGGTGGGCTATGGAGGCACAGCACCTCGAGGAAGCATACGAACAGCCAGCCACTAGGAGTATTAGGGGGGCCCAAGGAGAAGCTGCTCGCATAAGGGAGGCACTCAGGGACCATTTCAATGATGCCCTCCCCTAGTTAACTTCCAGGACCGATCAGGTGCACCTTATGAGATTTTCTATGTGTACAAATAAAGGCACTCTTCAAATTATTTGTCACTGTTTTTATTAAAACCTAAAGGGGGGGGTTACAGGTGGGTGTAGCTGCGGGTCTCTAAAAAGTAGCTCTGTGAGGGACTGGATGTTGCAGTGTACCAGGGGGACAGGTGGCCTTCAAAGAAATTCTTTGAAGGACTACGGGGTGTGGGAGGCAGACACGGCTGAACTGTATGGAGTGGAGCCCGTACATTAATCACCTGGGTCTGCAAAGCAATCATGCTCTTGAGCAGTTCTGTTTGCTCCTTCATCACACTTATCAGTTCATCCCTGTGTTTCTGCCTCCTCTCTTGGGATTCCTCTCTCCAGGCTCGATTCTCCCTCACGGATTCCTGTGCTGTTTTCAGCAGGTCCTGAAACATATCCTCCCTGTTTGTTCGAGCACGCCGCCGAATGTTTCTCATGCAGTCAGCTGGGGTAGACACCGGCCTTGTGAAGTCGAATCTAAAAAAAAAAAATAATAATAAAGCTGTTGTTAACACATAGCCTAGATAACCAATGTAACCTCCCAGTAGCACATTCCACTGGAAGGTGCAGGGCAGTCAACATCCTACGCTTCGCTGAAGTGGACAAGGTACGTCCTAATAGAAAGCTTACTGGGGGCTAACATTCTGCACAGGGCACACAGATGGAACCCGATATCTCTCTCCTCAGAGTGCCCCTGCCAGCTAGAATACATATCCTACATGCCACCGGTTGCAAGCCAGGACCGTATGCTGCTGCACTGTGTGCTGCCATGGTTCCCAGGGCTGTGCTTTGCAGCTGGCGAGGCAGAGTATCCGTCTTTGGGAGCGTAGACACAAATGCTGTCCCATCTAACCTGAGTAGTAGGCTCCGGAGGTACATCGAGGAAACCTTTACTGAGCTAAATACAGATGATTTTTTTGACAGTCACTGCTTGTGTTGATGCACTTCTAATGAATGCAGAGTAAAGAGTGTGCACAGCGGGGACCGAGACAGCAAGCACCCCCACCCTGGACAATGATATTTTAGCAGGAGCCATAGCTGCACGAAACAGAAACTTACTGGAACCCCCCTCTGCCGCCTCAGAGGACATGCTGCAATTCATGTCTTGGGTGGACGTCTCAGCGGGGGTGCAGAAGAGCTCCTGGCTACACGCTGTTGCGCTTTCCTCCAGGTCATCCTCCATCTCCTCCTCCTCATCGATCATATCCTCATCCTGCTCGGGTCTGGCATTCACTGGATGAGGGGGGGGCCGATGTGTCCACAGGACTCTGCAGTGGTTGTGGGGTCCCCACTGAGGATGGCTTCTATCTCCTTATAGTACCTGCATGTAGCAGGCGCTGATCCCGAACGGCAGTTTGCCTCCTTCACTCGGTGATAGGTTATCCTTAGCTCCTTCACCTTCGATCTGCACTGCACAGTGTCTCTATCATAACCTCTCTCTGACATGGCCCGAGAAATTATGCCAAATGTATCATAATTTCGCCTGCTGCCGCGTAGCTGCGCCTGCACAGCGGTCTCTCCCCAGATGCTGATCAGGTCCAGCACCTCTGCCGTGCTCCAAAGGGGTGCGTGTCTGCCACGACGGGCCGCCATTGCTACTGATGATCGGAGCTGCACTCCACTCCACGAGGAAGAGAACAGGAAGTGAAACAGACGAGAAATTCGAAAATCCCGGGAATCTGATCAGGCCGGGGACTGTTTCATCACGGCCACAGAGCGGATGGGGGGAAGACCAGAGAGGACGACTTTGGAATGCTGGGACACTTCCGGAGGCCAATCATTGCACGGTAAGCGTACACACGAGTGGAAAGGCGCAACAGCTATTCCGCGTTAACTGCTACCACCCTCGTCGAGGTGTTTTTTGTATTGTGCTACAACAAGGCAGTTAACGCGCAACAGCCCTATTGCACGTGTGTACGCTGTCGTTGGTATCGCACGGTAATGATTGTTAATGCGCGATAAAGTGATCGTGAGTACAAGGCCTAAATTACTTAAGAAGGTAAAACTAGCTAATTGGCATAGACTTTCTATGTGACCTTAGGACAAAGCCAGGAATCGGACCCAGATCACCCAAGTCACAAGTCAATACCTTAACCCCAAGATCATCCTTCCTCTGAAAGCTTTAGCTCTAAACCAGGGGTTGGCAACCTTTACCAGCCCCCGTGCCAGCCCCGCCCACCGCACCCTCAGCAGGTGCTGGGGCGGGGCCAGCAGGTGTGGGGCCAGGGACTCCTCCCTGCTGGCCCCACCCCCATACACAAGGCTCCTGTCCGTTGCTGGCCATGATCCCCAGATGGGGGGCGGGGCCAGCAGGCTCCAGGAGCCCCATGCGCTGCAGATCCTTTCGCCTGCTGGTGGAGTGTGGCCAGCAGGGATCAGGAGCCGCGGCACATATGCCGCTCTTGTGGCCCCAGGTCCCGCTGGGGGGTGGAGCCAGCAGGGGGGAGCCAGAGCAGCGCCGCCTGCTGCTCAGGATAGGCACTTGGCACGCGTGTCAGAGGTTGCCACCCCCTGCTCTAAAGGAATGTTTAGCTTGTAAAAAGAAAAGGAAATGATTTATCCTACCTGCACCCAAAACACACACTGTTACTTAAGGGAGGGAAGCAGGATCTTAATGCCTTTTTCAGTTCTGAATTCCTGAGTTGCCTCATTTTTCAGGTCCAAAAGTAATACCAGCACAATATATGTCAGTGGCACAGATATTATCATTTGGATAAATTTTAAGCTTTACTTGTGCTGCTAAGATTTTTTTTTTCTGTTTTCCAATCTGTTTTATAGGAACATTCTATAAAAATTGAACTATAAACCTAAATGTCTTTGAGCTGAGACAAACTGCTATGACAGTCACTATCTAATTCAGTTCAATTTGGAGGGTTAGGCCAGCACTAGCTTTGTTCAAGACCATGAATTAAGATGAGCCAAGGAAAACTCATAAATTAGTTGGGGGGGGGCGCGGTGTTAGTCTGGTTCAGCAAAACAAGCAAGGAGTCCTGTGGCACTTTTAAACACTAATATATTTATTGCATGAGCTTTCATGGGTGAAATCCCACTTCGTCAGACACATGAAATGGAAACTAGAGTATGGAAGGTGATATATAAATGCAGAAAAGGGTAAGTCAGAAGGTCGGTTCAGATGTTTTCAGCAAACCAAGCAAGCTGTTTTGATTCAAACAGTGTGGAACAATAGATAAGAAGGTCGGAAGATTAAAAGAGGGGGAAATCACCTTTTGTAATGAGAGATCCAGGCCAAATCTTTATTCAGACCTAATTTAATAGTGTCAAATTTGCATCTGAATTCTAACTCTTCAGTTTCCCTTTCGAGTCTTGAAGAGTTTCTGTTGAAGCACTGTAACTGTCATGTCTTTCACAGAACGTGCAGGGAGGTTGAAGTGTTCTATTGTTTTTTGAATGTTGTCATTCTTGATGTTTGGTTTGTGTCCATTTATTCTTTTGCACAGAGACGGTCCAGTTTCACCACTGTATAAGGGAGAGGGGCATTGTTTGTTTGCTCTGGTGGCATATATCACATTGGTGGATGAGCAGGTGAATGAGCCCCTGATGAAGTAGCTGGTTTGGTTAGGTCATATGATGGTGTCATTAGAGTAGATATGTGGGCAGCATTGACAATGGGGTTTGTTGCAGGAATAGGTGACTGTCCTAGTGTTTCTGTTGTATGGTGTGTAGTTGTTGGTGAGTATTTGCTTAAGATTTGGGGGTTATCTGTAAGCAATGAGTGGCCTACCTCCCAAGGCTTGAGAGAGTGAGGGATCATGTTGCAGGATAGACTGTAGATCTTTGATGAAGTGCTGCAGAGGTTTGACTTGGGAGCTGTAGGTGATGATCAATGGCGTCCTGTTGTTTTCTTTCTTGGGCTGAGGATCTCTATCAAGCTTTCTTAAAACTCCAATACTTACTCGTGGAAGTGAAGAAACAGATTGACAGAGCCAGACGGGTGCCCAGAAGTCAACTACTACAGGAGAAGCACAAGAAAGAAAACAACAGAACGCTACTGCAGCCCTCAAGTGAGACCTCTACAGCACATCATCAAGGATCCTACAGCCTATTCTACATGAAGAGCCCTCACTCTCTCAAGCCTTAGGAGACAGACCTCTCCTCTCTTACAGACAACCTCCCAACCATAAATAGATACTCACCAGCAACTACAGACCTAACAACAGAAACATGAAAGCAGGAACATATCCCTGCAACAAACCACATTGCCAATTTTGCCCACATATCTACACA
This sequence comes from Pelusios castaneus, assembly GCA_007922175.1. Lineage (NCBI taxonomy): Eukaryota > Metazoa > Chordata > Testudines > Pelomedusidae > Pelusios > Pelusios castaneus. Next base: position 19,391,755 of record ML685780.1, on the reverse strand, counting down.
TAAGACATCAGCACAGGATGTAATCAAGCCACCTACTCCATCAAGGTCTCATTCATCTGCTCATCCACCAAAGTGATCTATGCCATCATCTGCCAGAAATGCCCCTCTGCCTTATATACTGGACAAACAGGACAGTCTCTATAGAAAAGAATAAATGGACACAAGTCCAACATCAGAAATCACAACATTCAAAAACCAATAGGGGAACACTTCAATCTCCCTGCTCACTCCATTGACAGACTTGTTAATAGCAGTGCTCAAACAAATGAACAAATCACAGCTTCAAAGAGAAACTGCAAAATTGGAATTTATATGTAAATTCGATGCAATTGCCTTAGGGTTAAACAGGGACTACGGATTTTTTTCTCATTACAACAGGTGATTTGACCTCACCTTTCTCTATGTGCTGTTCCCCAGTGTTTGAATTTTAACATCTATTTTGATTTGCTGTTACAGCCTGACCTGATCCTATGTCATACGCTCCCCTGCATTTAATTTCCTCCCATTTGATAAGTTTCCCACCTTCAAAGCATCTGAAGAAGTGGGATTTTCTTCCACGAAAGCTCATGCAATAAATAAATTTGTTAGTATTTAAAAGTGCCACAAGACTCCTTGTTTGTTTTACTGCTATCATCTCTCCCTATGTTAGATAGA
>ML685780.1:19358658-19381101 GCA_007922175.1 Pelusios castaneus | reverse complement strand
GTCTTCCTTATGTTCTGTGGAGGCTACAATTAAGCTTGTTACTTACAGCACATGGCTGCAATAACGGGCCCCGTGTCCTGCTTCACCTACCCCAAAGCAGTGTCTGCCTCAGCTGGCAGCAGGATGAGGAGCTGGTACTGGGGGCAGAGGGAGGCTGCAGGGGGGGCCCTGCAGGCCTATAGGGAGCCCCGCAATGGGCCTTCGCTTAGGGCCCCCAATAGCCAAAGGCCGCCTCTGCTTCACAGACCTGATCAGTCAATTGGGAAGTTGATCTGACGGTGGCGATTTTGCTGCCATCAGTGGAGACAAGCCCTTACTCACTGAAATCTGTTTCCTGTTTTATAAGTTCGTTATATGGCAGCACTTTGCTACTACTCTGATGGAAACTTTAGAAATGCAAATAGATTAGCTAACAAAGATGTACCTCTGACTCCCAACTAATCCTTGTGGAAGCGTTACACTATGTCCCCTTATGGGTAGTTTCAGATCATTAGCCTGAGACTATTAGATTAAAAATACAAAATTTTCTGCTTCATTGTGGTACTGAATTTATTGTAGAGCACTTGAGGGAACCAGCATCAGACTGTAAAGTAGAAGGTTTGGACTCAAAGTCAAATGAGAAGAAAACCTGCTTTATAAAATGGCAATAAAAAGCCACATAATGAATAGATGACAATTAATGAGTTCAATGATTTACAAGTAAATAATTCCATTGAGGACTCAGTCTTCACTGGGTATTGATTATACACTTGCCACCCACTACCCTTTTATTCATACTTAGTTCTGGAAAGAAGAGAACTACTTCTTCTCCATCTCTCTACATAAACAAACATGGATGCAGTCTGCCAGATTCTCCTGATACTTTGTACTGGCCATGAGTGACCCATGAGGCCTTTAACCAGTTTTAGAATTACTGGCTAGAGCAGTGATTTTTCAAACCTTTATCCTTGGGACCCAGTTGAAAAAAATCATTTATGCCCCCGCCCCACCAATAACATCTTTGAACAACGCATTCCAGTCTTTTGGCGACAGCCGCAGCAGGTGCCACGACTCAGTGCCTGAGGGTCTGTGATCCGGTACTGGGTTCTGACCCTTGATTTGAAAACCACTGGCTTAGAGTGCTGGTCACCTTTGGAATTGTGGATACTGACTCCTGCTGTGTGGCGGGAGGAAGGTAAGATAGGGGAAAATGGTTTTGTTTTTTAATAACCCCTGCAATGAACTAAAATTGTGTCTCTTAACAGCACTACTATGTGTCATTCCTTTATTACAGGATGGCCCTATGTTCTCCCAAAAGGTGTCTCTGCTCCTTACTTTGAAGAATGCACAGTAGTGCTGCATGTAAAGTGCTGTGCTTTAGAAATGATTAGGAATGACCAGTTCTTCCTTTCTGCTGGAACTGCCAGCTGTAGGGTGAGTATACTGGTATATAGAAGTTAGCTGGGTCATGGTTCCTCTACAGTGCTTTCAATAGGCAACTATCTTGATCCACTAAGTGGGAATATCAAAGTTCTGTGTCATTGTTCTATCTATTAGAATAAACCATAACCAATGATGCATCCCATAATGTAACCATTACTCATGCCTGCTGCTGCCAGTCTCATGTAAATGATGTCATAGCTGAGACTGATGATGAACCGCACTTAGAACTGACTAACAAGGTATTAGACAAGGAATATCATAAGGAGTCTGAGCCTGAACTGGAAAAAACTAAAGCAAAAACTCAGTTTCTCTACTTGTATAACTCCTTTAAAATGAATGGCGTTCAATATGACTGAAAGCGATTACTCTCCCCAGAGAGCCCTGACATCAGAACACCAAGTGAGATAGTCAGAAAAGGGACATTAGTCAACAGGATCTGATTCCTGCGTGTATTTAGAATCTCCTGGTTTAATGGCAAAATGAAGTAATAGAACTATTGAAGAGGGAACTAAAATTCTAATTCCAAAGGCAAATTCTGCCCTCAGTTACACCAGTACAAGCTGGTGCTTTTAGCTGGGTTTCCACAGTTGCAACTGAGAAAAGATTTTGGTCTTCCAGAATCTTTATTGATGTTGCTGGTGCAGCCTGATTACATAGGCTATGTCTACACTTGAAAATTTAGGTCGACTTAGTGAGTCTACACTGGATGCCTAGGTCGACTTTGGGGGGAACTTACAAAGTCGACCTAGAGCGTCTACACTGGATGCCTAGGTCAACTTCTAGGGCTAGGGGGACCTAGGGCAGGTCCACAGGGGCAGGGGGAGCATCCCTTGCCCAGTGCCAGGGGGCTCAGCCTTTGCCCCATTGTACATAGGTACAATGGGGCAAAGGGGGACAGGGACCCTGGCAGGGCATAAGGGCAAGGTGGGCAGGGCTCTGCCCTGCCTGGGGGCATGCCAGGCTCCCCCTGTGCCCCCCCCCCCCGCCGGCAGGGAGGGCAGTGGTGCAGTCCTAGAGTAGCCCTAAGTCAACTTAGGGCTACCCCAGGTCTACACTGGCTTAAGTCGACTTGAAAAAGTCGACATAAGCCTTAAGTCGAATTAAATCCAGGTTTAATAAAGTCAATTTAAGGACAATAAAGTCGACTTAATGAAAATTAAGTTGACTTAAGCAACTTGCTTAAGTCGACTTAAGGAAACTGTAGTGTAGACTCAGGGTAAATTAAGTCGACTTAAGCAAGCTTAAGTCGACTTAATTTACAAGTGTAGATGCATCCATAGTGCTGGCAGATAGAAAATCCATCTAGATATATGTGTGTTTGCTTTTAAACTGAACCGAGTTGATCTAAATGCTGGGAGATAATTGTAACCCGATCTCCATTCCTACCCTGCCTCTTTGCAATGTGTACAGTGGGCTTGCTTTTTTTTTTTTAAATCAACTTCTTTCCATTGTAACGCCGTCAGCCTCGGCAGGCCTTATAGTGCTGCTTCTTTATTAGGATGTTTGAAATAATTATATTATACTCTCTAATATAATTTAAAAGCATTTTGGTTAAAAGTATGGGTATAACAATTATTCTAGCTCAACTGAAATTATTAATGATTAATTTCTGAGGGAGCATTGCAAGGTTTTCTTTGATGTAACACTCTGGAGACTTATTGATTAGCAATAACACAAACTGCCTGAGTTTTCTATTTGAAATTTTAAAATAAAAAATGCAAAGGTTGCTGGTACAGCATAAACACGGACTGAACAATTTCCCAAGCAGGAGAATGTAGGGACAGAAAAGTAAAGATGATTATCTAAAGGCCTAATTGCTTTCTTATTGACTTTCTATTTAAAACAAAATAGAGAGTGTAAATAGAAAGACAACTGAGGCATTGGCCTAACATTAAGGAATCCAAGTGTCAGACATTAGGGGCCAGTGCTAAGTTTAGTCATACACTGTTTGAAGAGTGATCATGCACAACAGTGCTTCCAATCCTCTATAACATGCTGTTGGTGCTGAGCACTACTCCTTTATATTAAAAGCCATTAACACTCTTAGCAGCGTAAAGCAGTCTGTCTATTCCAATGGAATGGTAGCATCTTGAAACGTTGCTGTTTTGTGGCAGTCTAGAGAGCCAATACATGTGCCATCTTCTAGCAGTAGACAGCTGAGAAACCTATTTTTAAAATGGTGTTTAAAAGCCTATAAACCAAATTAAAATCCTACAAACCAAATGACAAAAATTGGTGGAGTATTATTTGCTTGTACAGAGTCTACAGCAATGGGTCCTGATCCTAACTGGGGTCTGTAGGTGCTACCAGAATATTAATAATATAGTGCAGGGGTTGGCAATCCCCGGCATGTGTGCCAAATTTGGCACATGGGCTGATCCTGAGCAGCACGCGATGCCGCTCAGGTTTCCCCCACTGTCTCCATCCCCCCCAGCGCAGCCTGGGGCCATAACAGTGGCATGCCATAGCTCCAGGCCCCAGCTGGCCTCGCTTCCCCTCTTATTAGTCTCTTCTTTAAGGTGAATAATCCCAATCTTTTCAGTTTCTCTTCATAGGACAGTTTTTTCATGCTCTTGATGATTGTTTTTGCCCTTCTCTGAATTCTCTTTAATTCTGCCATCTCCTGTTTGTAATGGGGAGAACAGTACTGCATGCTGTATTCCCGATGAAGCTGCACCATTAATTTATATATTTTCCAAATTATTCTCCATCCCCTGTATCTTCTTTGTTTTTTTGACCCCAGCTACACTTTGAGTTGCATAGGCACCTGGGTTTGAAAACTCAGGCTGCAATGTTCTCTGTATGACAACATAAGTAATAACAAGTGCTGGGAAATTAGAATTCCATTCCCCTTCCTTATTGTCTTTGTTCCATCTGACCCTCTCCCTCACGCTCCACCCCATAGAGCCAATATTCATGTGTGTGGGCGAAAGGGGCGGGGGGTGGCTTTTTGTTTTTTGCATTGGTTCTCTTACCAGAGAATCAGGAGACTTAATCATTAGAGCACCACATTATAACCTAACTGCTTTAAGGTTCGTCTGGAATTGTCTTGACTGTCTCAGCAGAATGTTTACAGCGTTCTAAACTGCACCATGGAAACAAATAGGGTCAAATGTTATTTTCCCTTGCAATGCTGCAGCCCCGCTGACTCAAGGAGGGGTGCACGTAGTATAACTAAGGGCAGAAATAGAACCCGTGAGTGTCTGGAGGGTCTTATTTGAAAATGAAATATATGCTGATACCAAGGGCCAGGAAGTTTTAATAAGCAAAATCAATGAAGATTTTTTTAAAACTAACATTGCAGTGTTGCAGTAAGATGCACATTACACAGCTTCTTAGTCAGAGCATGAACAAATGTTATGGTGCTTGGTTGGCATAGCTGGGAAACCTCTAATTTCTAAGCATTATGAAACCGTAGCCTTCTCACCATCCACACAAAGATAACTCTTGGTCCAACTCTCTCTTTCGCATAGATATGCATTCGGATAGAGGGCCCCTGGGTTATTACGTGGTTGATGCCTGTGGAAGTACCATCCCAAATCCCCTTTCTTAAGAAATGTTAATTGTAGTGGCTTTAACAAACTGCACGGTGAAGCAGCAGCGTCAAAGAGCACCATTGCCCTCTCAGTGCTGTCTCAGCTTCCTGTGTGTAGCACAGTAAAAATCTATCTGAAAAGAGAGGAAGGCTCTCAGGACACAATGCATGAACAATTACATGTTTAAGATGTTCACTGCTTTGAGGTCTGCCCAGCAGGGCTCGATTAATGAGAGCCAGGCCTGATGTGTGATTTTAAGGCTGCAAGCAGGGTGAATGAGTACTGCAGTCCTCACCTAGGCAAGATTAGAATTCTGAGTTCATACTGGTCTGCAGGCTCCCACGGAGCAGAGTTTTGGCTAGAACCAATCAAAAAACTTGTTTCATTGTGGGTTGCCAGGTAGCGTAAACCACTCAAAGGCTTTATAATCTGAATGACAAAAGGAGGGGAACTACATTTTGACTGGCCCACAAAGGTTAGACTGCAGTGGTTCACTATGCCACAAAACTTCGGTAGTCTTTCTCTTACTATTCATGGAAAATGCTGTCTGAAAAAGTAAAGCCAAGCCTTTTCTAAGAGTGAAATTGTGATGTTTATAAAGACCATAGGGGACTCCAAAGCTTTCTTAAAATGGAATGTTCAGAGCTCGGGGGACAAGCATGTACAATGGTCAGACAGGAGCCCAGAGGTACCTGGATTCTAGTGAAATTGCAGAAAGTCATAGACTCATAGTCTCTGAGGTCAGGAGGGACCAATATGATTGTCTAGTCTGACCTCCTGCACAATGCAGGCCACAGAACCTCACCCACCCACTCCTGTAATGAACCTCTAACTTATGACTGAGTTATTAAAGTCCTCACATCATGATTTAAAGACTTTAAGATACAGAGAATCCACTAGCAAGTGAGCCAAGCCCCACGCTACAGAGGAAGGTGGAAAAACCCCCAGAGCCTTTGCCAAGTCTTCAAAAGCTGGAGCAGTATGTAATCACACCCATTTGAAGTATTCAGTCACCTAAATTATTTAATTCTATGTACCACTGTTCCCCACAGAAGGGCCTCCATGGGCCCAGGTGGATAATAAAGATTAGGTCGATTGACAGTGACTTGCAGTCAGCTGCAAAGCTCTATGACAGTCATTTGTAAGATCTGTAAAAGTGGCATAAACATTAAGGCACAACTATTCTGGAGCACAACCACCACAACTCCTATGGCCAGACCTGACATGCATCCTGCCTATGTAGGGAGCTTTTGACAACTCCTACCGTTCTCCTAAGGAATTCAGGGGGCTTGTGGTTAAGTTATGGGAGTAGCAACCGTGAACTTCTTTTGTGGCCTTGACCACGTTGTTCCATCTCCTTGTATTTCAGTTTCTGCTATGAACATATGGGCAAAAACTGTAAGGGAGCAGTACTTATCTTCATTTTACACTGTCCCTTATTATGCACATATATAACACACAGAGTATTTCATCTGGGGACTCCGTGATATTTTAATACAAGTAATGTGTATATAGCTATTGATATGACCACAGATATGGCTGCTGGCAAGAGCTGAATGTACTAGAGCAGCCAGAGTTGGGACCTATGTCTCATTTACAACTATATGAAATTGGAGGACCCAGATATAACACTGTTCCTTGACCTAATTACACCACAGCTTTTAAAAGAGCATTGTTGATGGAAGAAGATATCCCTGGTCTGTTCAAGACTTTATTCTAGTTACAGGGACATCAGCATTGCTAATCTCAACATTCAGAAATCATGAGTCGCCTGCAAATATCATAAATGGTCTTAAAAATTGTGTGGGTCTAAAACAGTAAATTTGGGGGTGATTCTTATCAGCTTTCTAGTTTTTGAGCCTTTAAGGTACACTTGGGTCAGCTTTTCTCAGCAACCTTGAGAGCTAGAATCTTACTTTTTAAAAATAAAAGCTGAAATTCTCACCTAATAATATGACTCCAGAAGATGAAGCGTTAAGAGTAAAAATAAATGGGGTGAGACTCACAATGAAAACATAATGTTAGGACACTTTTTGGGTTCAACTACTAATTTAAGAGTGATGTAATCAGATTGCATGATGTGACAGCAGCTCCATAGTCTTTATTACCTCATTTGAACACAAAGGACCATATAATGGTGAACTGCAGTGACAAGCAGAATGAACCCTCAAGTTCTAGTCCCAGCTATGCCACTGACTTGCCCTGTGGTCGTGGATGTGACGCTCCAATGCTCTGCCTCAGTTTTCCCATTTGAAAATGGTTCAAGGGAGTGCTATGAGAATCAGTGATTATATAGTGCTGTGAAAAACAATGAGAGTCCTGTGGCACCTTATAGACTAACAGATTTTCTTTGGCATAAGCTTTTGTGGGCTATAACCCACTTCGTCAGATGCATGATGCATAGTGCTGTGGAATACCGTGCTTTCAGTGCTATAGAGAATGAGGATCTAAAGAAACAGAGTAAAGGGCAAAGGTATTACTTGCACAAAGGACAGTAGGTCAAATCCAATTCTTTTACACTAATATAAATTTAGAGATGTTCCACATCTATTACGAAAAGCCTGAAAATGAGCTAGTACAACTGCCCAGTATGCAATTTCAGAGTATGATAGCCAGCACAAGCCACACATTTCTAGCTCTGCAATACTGTGCCCTGGAGAACTGGTGAGCTGTATTTTTAACTACACTTTAGATGCATACTGCCAAAGGGATGTTAGAAACAGCATTTCTTAGAACCCAACACCGCCTAATGTTAGCTCATTTTAAATATTGATGATGAATGTACCTGAGGCTCCCACAGCTTCTAGGCTTATGTGACTCTACAGTATATCCACTGAAGGAGCAGCTTTTTGTGCATCTATATCTCCAGACATATATAATTGGATGTCATTAAATTGTTACTATTATTTTACTGAACTAGTCTAATGCAGGGAAACTCATTTATTGTGATTTTTGGCTTGAATTAATAACCCATCTTCCTTGGGTCCCAAGGTTGCTTTAAAAACTGATGCCATAATTGATATGCTCTTCCTTAATTTAACAGATGTCCATGAATAACAATAGTGGTGAGGCACCTGTAACTGAGAACCATTCCCCAGAAAGAAATGAGAGAGGCCTGGGAAGATCCAGTTACCTATGTAAATGTGGCGAGCCCTGAGCCAGAGCGTGAGTGTGTGAAATCACTGACCTTAGAAACTATGTCTATTCTAGCTGAACTATCATGTTATTTCAATTAAAACCACCTGACATTGAATCATGTATCCAGTGGCCCAAGAGACCTTCCCTGGCAAAATAACAAATGTGTCTTACGGTGCTCTTCTGTGACTAATAATGCTATTAAAAAAATGTTACCCTGTTAGTATACTGTTACATATTCTTAACCTAAGATTCAGGACTGGTCTGTTATCCTGGTGGGTTGTGCTCTTCGCTGTCTTGCGGAAGACCTGGTTTGATTTACATTTACATTCCCTGACTCACTACGGGTACGTCTACACAGGCAAGTTAGGTCAACTTAAGAAGGCTTAAGTTGACCTAAACAAAGCCGCACCCACATTGGGCTTTTATTACGTCGACTTAAGCCCTTCCTTAAGTTGACTTAATAAGAGCTTAAGTCAACTTAATAACACTTCCTCTGAGGTCAGCTTAAAGCCAGTGTGGACAGGGATTAGTGCTAAATCGATCTTATTAAGTCGACTTAAAGTCATTAAGTCAACTTAACAAGGTCGACTTAAAGTATTGCCACTCTGTTAGGTCAACTTAACAAGGTCTTCTTTAGGTCGACTTTAAGTCGCCTCAATAAAGTCAAGTCAACTTTGCCACTGTAGACATAGCCTAAGTCCCTGAACCTCACACCATAGTCATATCATGTCGCACTTTACTCTGTGACTAGTCCCACTGATCTCAGTGGGGCTAAAGTGTTACTTGAAATAAGTAAAGGTGGCAGAATTTGGCTTCTGCTGGAAATGCTGCAGAGGCAGCACTCTGACCATTTAGAGGAGGAAGCATCTTACGATACTCTGAAGTGACATCTCGAGTTGGTTAAGGAGGAGTAGAGCTATACCGAATGAAATGAGAGATAAGATATTACCTCCCCACCTTTTATTGGACCAACTTCTGTGGGTGGAAGGTGCAAGAGTTCAAGTTACAGAGTCATTCTTCAGGTGTAGGGAAGGAACTCTTAGGGTACATCTACACTGCAAAAAGAAGAGTCTCAGAGCCAAAGTCAACCAATTCAGGCTCATGCTATGGGGCTAAAAATAGCAGCATAGACGTTTGGGCTCAGGGTGGAGCCTAGGCTCTGAAGCCCAGCAAGGGGGCAGGTACACCTGTACCTTACATACACCAGAGGACCACCTCAAACAATAAATCATCATATGCTCCCACATATGTTCCCACACACCAAGAAGAAAAAAAGTTCAGGCATCCTACCTGGAAATGATGCAGAAATATATATATTTACACATACACTCTGTTGACAGCCATCCAACACAAAAAGAAAAAGTGGAATCAACTACAACAAACAACTAATAGAACACCACCTCTGGGAGAAACCAAGACATCATGCTCCATCATATGGACATTACATTGCACTCTAATACCGTCAACCTGTCAAGACTATCCCTAACTGGCACTGAAGTATTTATACTCTCCAAAGGACTAAACTTCTACCCATCACAAAGTCTTATACCATATTAACATGTAGCAAGCTAGAAATAATTCTTCCACTGACTTCACCTCAAGGAATTCTTTCACAACAAAGTTGACACCATCCATAACTACGACATCTGAACTGATAGTCATAAGAAAAAAGAATCCAACTGGACGAACCTCCAATGGATGAAACCATGCATCAACTGCATCAGAGGGGAAAAAAAAATAAAGTGTGAAATATTCAGCAAACATTACATCCACCACAATTGCTCTACCACAGACAAGATAGATACACAATCCCTGACATCCAACCACAAGAAAGTCATCAAAGCAGAAGACAAAAGGAGTGATATCTTAGTCCTTTACCCTTCACTACATCAATGAGGCCAATAGACAACTCTCTGAAACTACCTACTATACAGCACTCAAAGAAGATCCCACACAATAATACACAGGAATTTAAAGATACAATAAAATCCTTTCCTGAAAATTTCTAGAACCTCATTCGCCGTGAATCCAATCCAAGGACCGTCTGCATGCTTTCCAAGACACAGAAACAAGGGAACCAAGGTTCATTCATCATATCTTCCCATGCTGCCACTCCTGAAGGAACAACAGAATTCATAGAAACATCCTCAAACCACTCACAACACAAAGGGCCAGCTTCTTCCAAGACACCACTGGCTTCCTCCAGAAACTCTTCATCATAACAAGCCCTCACCCGCACCCCAAACACCATCCTTGCCACCACTGAAGTCATCTTCCTATATATTCCAACATCCCCCACATACAGATGGAATTGCTGCCTGCCGCAAATACCTACAAGATAATATACAATGCTTGGAAACCTACCTAAAACACACTGAAATTGATAAGTTTGTCATCCTCAGCTATAATAACTTCACATTTAATAACAAAACTTTGTTTTGACCATAGGAACAGCCAAAGGTACTAGAATAGCTCCTCAGGACACCAACTTCTTAATGGACCACCTCAAGAAATAATTTGGTCAATAAACAATATTACCTCACATAGCTTCTCGCTCTCACATCCTGGTGCAAATGTAGCTACAGCAACACTATAAACATCTGAAGGAAATGCAGTCCAGTCCTCCTCAGTACAACCATGACTTGTATTGTAGGAGTTATAAAGTAAGAGAACATGAAAAGCTCCAGTGAGACATAGAGGACCCACAAGATAAATAAAACAGAAATTAACCAGATTCAATTTCCTAATAGTAATGCTTTAGGGCCCTAGTTTATTTTTGGCTGGTGATTCAGTGCTCAACCAGTAATCAAACCAGGCAGCCTTTAAAAGTTGGAATTTATTGGCTGTCTCCAAGACTCATCATTATGCTTGCAAAAGTGAATATTACAGCACAGTCTGAATTCTCAGTGTATTGTACTAAATTTTCACTTCCATGCATTAGGTACAGCTGTTGCAGCTATTCCAAAAACGTATCAAACCTACTGCTTTACCTTCATTAAAAAGCCCAAGAGAAAGCAAAGGTTTTTTAATAGGAAGATGAGGTGGTGTTGGGGAAGGAAGACTGTAGTGAGGGAATATGGCCCCCCTCAGAGATAGACAGCCTGGGCCCTGGTATACCTGAGTGGGCGGAGCTGGAGGCAGCCTGTCTGTCAGGCCGGAAGCAGGTGGGCGGGACAGGAAATATAAGGGGAAGGCCGGAGAGCTCAGTCAGAGGGAGGCAGCCAAAGAGGAAGGGTGTCCCTCTACTCCTTCCCCTGCAGCCACCTGACCACTACCCTGCGGAAGACCTGCCTGAAGCCTGGGGCCCCGATGGTCGCCTGGACCCCGCTGGGACCACCTGCCGAGACCGGCCACCCAGGAGCCAGCACTCAGAGGACTACCTGGACCTTCCGCTACCCACACAGCCTGCGGGTCGTTCGGATGATTCCCTCCCGGTACCGGGCTGCAACCTGGAGGAGCTCCCCCTGGCCAAGGAAGATGCACCACCCCCAGAGGCGGGTTGCGACCTGGAGGAGTTACCCTTAGCGGAGGACGTGGATGGACTGTGTGACCTCCCATTGGGTGACTACCCCGACGAGGAGGGTGATGAGGGCCCCAAACAGGTACCAGCGGGGATGGGGGCAGGAAGTGGTCCAGGGGACCGGGAGGCCTATTATGACTCGGCGGTTCCCGAGCCTGAGACACTGAGCCCTGGTGAGGATTACACCGGGTCCGTGGTAGAACCCTCTGCCACGGATAGGGCCCTGGGCTGGGATGCAGTGGAGTTGGGTGGGCCTGCGTCCCCGTGCCTCCTCCCTTCTGGTGAACCCTCCCCCGAAGCTGTAACTGGCGGTGAGCCTTCCCAGCCTGCGCGGGAGACTTAAGTGCCAGTTTGCCAGGGACTTTGCTTACCTGCCTGCCCCACCTGAGGGGCCAGAGACAGTTTGATTACGTGCCTGCCCCGCCCAAGGGGCCAGGGACTACGAGTCAGGGCAGGTACCTATCCAAGGCGGGCTAGGTCTCCTGACTACAAAGACATAGTCAAGAAAGTTTGACACAGAGGAGGGAGTATTGACCAGTGATTTGACGATGGCACTGAAGGTCAAGAGCTCTAGAGTCTATTCCTGGCTTTACCACAGACTTGGCATGTGATGTTAGGCAAGCAAGCCACTTTAACTCCTATGTGCCTCAATGTTTCCATCTATAAAATGGACTGTGTAATAAATCACAGGGTGATGTACACGTTAATATCTGGTCATTGGTTTAAGATGCTTGTATGAAAGTTGTAATATACATATAAAGCATTAATAATAAGCCTTGTTTAATGTGGTGAGATGTTCTTGTTTAACTATATATCTTGTCAACATGGGTCTGGCTTAACAGAAACGTTTAAAATTACTGTATGTACAGCATGAGTTTTATGGTCCACAGTCACAAGTTAACATAACTTTGTCATGGTAATTTCTTGTCTTTCTCTAATGACTTGTATGTGTTAGGCAGTCTTCCATTGACATAGCTAGGGGCGGTGGACTACCTATGATGATGGGAGAACCCTACCCATTGGTATATATAGTGTCTACAGTGAAGCACTACAGCAGTGCAGCTGCAGTAGTGGCTTCAATGTAGACATACCCTCAGTATTGTGTAGTATTTTGGGGCTGAAAGTTAGCTTGAAAAAGTAAAGGGTACTCTTCAACAGCACAAATAGCCTGTGACCACCTCTTCCCCACGCCAACACAAAATGAATGAATTTACAACAACAAAATGACTGAATTTACAAAAAAAGACCTTGTGAAAATGTCCTTATCTTACTCAATAGATTACCTTAACAAGTAGTTATTAAAGTCAGTAGAACTTATGAATAAGTTCTTATGTTCATAAGTACTTATGAATAAGTAAAAAACAATGAGAGTCCTCTGGCACCTTATAGACTAACAGATTTTCTTCGGCATAAGCTTTCATGGGCTATAACCCACTTCGTCAGATGCATCTGACGAAGTGGGTTATAGACCACGAAAGCTTATGCGAAGAAAATCTGTTAGTCTATAAGGTGCCACAGGACTCTCATTGTTTTTTGCTGTACACAGACTAACACGGCTACCCCTATGAAAATTATGAATAAGTAGTATTTGAGTGACATTCACCCTGTGCAGAAGACGACCATGAAGCCTGTGCAGGACTGAAGTCTCACTTAAACTCTCAAACTTAGGTCTTAAGTGATGCATAGGCCTTTTGCTGGCCTTTTATCCAGGCATGAGTTTTACTCTATGTAAGAAAAGTAAAATCAGGCTTTAAATTATAATTCACTCCTGTTAGCCTTGCGGATCCAGAGAGTAAGCTGGATTCTATTTTCTCATGCCTCATCAACCATACCGTTTACTCTGTCCCAATCAATCACAATTGTACAAATCCATCAAAGAGAATAGGGCTCTACAGACGTAACCAAGAGGGTAATTTGAAAAGAAGGGAATTTTGCCTATGTAAATGAGGGCAGAAATTGGCCTGCTGAATCTTTAGTATTGCATGAGCCCATCTTGTGTTTGGGATTCTGGAGTGTGGCTGCAGCGATGACCATTAGAGAAATCATCTTAATTATTTTTATACTAAGCAGATTAGATATGGAAATACCAGAGAAGCAATAAACATTGGAACACTCTGCTATTTTTTATTATCTTATCAGAATAGAATTCCATTTTCAAATATAATCCCTGCTGCCATGAGTTTGGTTGTTCCCTGCTAAGTTCTGATGGACATATTTTCATTGGGCACAAAACAAAATGGTATCACCACAACTGGCATCCCTGATGATAATCCAGTGACTGAATGGGTTTAGAGATAGAATCATGTTCTCTATACTAAGCAAGTTAATTCCTCCACGTTTGTATTGAAGTTTATGGGCAGGATGGTATGAAGAACTTTAGACTACCACTGCCTGCTGCATAGCCAGCAGAAGATTCCAGTTAAGAGATCTGCGAAGCCAGCACAATTAATATGTATTCCTGTAAACTCACAAGATCTTTTTAAGGGACATGTAAGATGCATTATTTGTAGAGGCAATGGCAGTAGACATTTCTTTAATCAGTATTTATCCCCGTTAATTCTTCTAAATTTAGCACCTGTGTCCATTAATCTCCAAGCCATCTGGAAGGCATCAAATATCAAAAGGAAAATGAAAGTAATTGCTCTGGCTCTGGGGAATTAAACATTGAATGTGTGGTGAAGGAGAATTTAGTCAATGGATTTCTTTCAGGACAACCCCAAAATCTAGCTGTGACTGTTTAGTAAGCAAATGCTGAATCAAACATCTGTGTGCCACATAAGCACAGCTAACTGTGTACAATCACTGTGCTCATTCACTTGTACAAGAAGTCACATGCCAATTACTTCACTTATCCTGTTTGTAGGGAGGAGGATCCAGAGGCAAGAGAGCCTGCAGAGCAGCTGGAAGCAATTTCTTTGTCTTCTCATTGCTTTCTTTTGATCTTTTCTTTTCATATTTGGCTATGTCTTTACTGCAAATAGGGGGCATGTTCACTCCATGCAGGGTAACTAACACGCATGAGTTATCCCACTGTAAAGTCCTAGTGGTGAAAAGGAGCATGTAGTTTTTACCATGAGCTGGTGATTGGGGGTGGGGGGTGGTAAACACTAGACCTCTATCTGTGGCTGACCTCACCTATGTAGATAACTGTTAAATCTACAGGTGCCTTGTCTCTGAGAGAATTCTCACAGGAGGATTGTTAATGCACATGAGTTGTCACAAGGTAAAAACTCATGGCAGTGGATACAAAGCTTGTCTGCCTGTTTCCTCTTTCAGGCAATGGAGCTGGGCTGACCATGTTTGAGGGCCCT
Organism: Pelusios castaneus; assembly: GCA_007922175.1. Taxonomy (NCBI): domain Eukaryota; kingdom Metazoa; phylum Chordata; order Testudines; family Pelomedusidae; genus Pelusios; species Pelusios castaneus. The sequence goes on along the minus strand of ML685780.1, from coordinate 19,366,174 downwards.
TAATGTAGGAGAGTAGACAGGATTTTTTTTTTTTTTAATTGGGGAATTGGGGGGGGGGGGTCAGTTAAATAAATAAAATGAATATCATCTTTATACTAGCTAATTATTGCAGTAGGGGCGATCATCTAATTACTCAGTTTCTCTTCAGCCCAGGCTTCCATAAGTATCTTACGGTCTCTGTTGCTTGAAGCCCCTCTCTTACCAGCTGTCTCTTGGTAGATGGGACCATGCTAAAGGTCTCTCTAGCAGCAGGCTCTTACTCCTTTCTTCCTTGGCTGGGAAATGGCTTTGCAACCAGGAGTTCTTTTCCTTCTGAAGAGGAACTCTGTGCACATGGATGAAGTTTGCCTGTGTGTTTTTTTTCCCCACTCTTTCTTCAGCCAGGCTGTCTGTTTCCCTCCTCTCGCAAAGACTGATGATCTGTTTTTTCTGTGTCTAGGCTGTGCATGAGAACTTTTGTTTCACCCTTGGATGCACAGTGCCCCCCATGATCACCTTTATTATGTAACTGTATTGTTTAATGCAAAGTATCTCATGTCAGGTGATTTTGGAATGCTCATGATGGACTAAACATTGCTGTTATAGTATGTGCTTGATGCAATCTCATGTGTATGGTTATGAGGTTCCTCTATGTGATATGTCCAAAGATATGTGTCATCAGGGCTTTAAACATACCTAACCAAGGCCATGTACACACTACAGGAATAATCGCGCAACAAGCCCGTTGCGCTTTAAAAGTCACGTGGTTTTTGTAGAGCAATATCGCGTCCACACTGAGCCGCTTGTGCCGGAACAGAGCTTCCACCCCCCCCCCCGCAATTTGCGATTTCACAAGAAACCCAATTGAATTGTGGGAACCTATCCCACAGTTCCATCCATCCTGATTTGGCGCTAAGAATCCTGGGTAGAAGGAGAGTAGCGCTGAGCAGCATGGGTAAAGTCTTGGTTTCCCATGGTGCATTCTGTTCCCCTTGCATCACGAGAGTTGCTACTAGCAACTTGCGCCCATTTTCAACAGTAGCGCATTGCTTCCCGGAAGTCCTTTTTGCAGCAACATGGATCCAGGTCTGATCTTGACTGTCGCCTTCAGCATAATGAATACATCTTGGCTGGTGGCACAGTATGCATTCAGCTCTGAATCAGACCAGGATTTGGATGACCCTGGGCTGGTGACTGCCATGCAGAACAACAGCACTGCATTGCTGAGCTCCTTCACAGAGCATCTGCACACGGTGCACCGCCGGTTCTGGTCACGAGAGACAAGCACCGAGTGGTGGGACCGCATCGTTTTGCAGGTGTGGGATGATGACCAGTGGCTACAGAACATTCGAATGCGGAAAGCCACATTCATGGAACTGTGTGAGGAGCTAGCCCCTGCCCTGCAATGCAAGGACACCAAAATGAGAGCCACCCTCACTGTGGAGAAGTGTGTCGCAATCGCACTGTGGAAAATGGCGACTCCAGACTGCTACCGCTCAGTTGCGAATCAGTTTGGAGTCGGCAGGTCGATCGTCAGGTTAGCACTTTCACAAGTGTGCAGAGCCATTAATTGTGTTCTGCTCCGGAGGACAGTGATGTTAGGCAACGTGCGGGAGATCGTCGATGGATTCGCGGCCATGGGATTCCCAAACTGTGGAGGGGCAATAGACGGCACACACATCCCTATTCTCGCTCCAGCGCATCTTGCAAATGAGTATATTAATAGGAAGGGCTACTTCTCCATGGTGCTTCAGGCACTCGTGGATCACAGGGGGCGTTTCACAGACATAAATGCGGGGTGGTCGGGTAAGGTGCATGATGCTCGCATTTTCCGGAACACGGGCCTGTACCGGAAGTTGCAGGCAGGGACCTTCTTCCCCGATGATAAAATTACTGCTGGGGATGTGGAGATGCCCATAGTCATCATAGGAGACCCAGCCTACCCACTGATGCCTTGGCTCATGAAGCCCTATACTGGAAATTTAGATCCCAGCAAGGAGCGCTTCAATTACCGGTTAAGCTGGTGCCGAATGACCGTAGAGTGCGCCTTTGGGCGCTTAAAAGGCCGCTGGCGCTGTTTGTATGGGAGGCTAGACTTGAATGAGGACAACATTCCAGCCATCATTGTGGCGTGATGTGTCCTGCATAACCTCTGTGAAAATAGGGAAGAGAAATTTCCCCCTTCATGGGACGTGGAGGCTGAGCGGCTAGAGTTTGCCTTCCAGCAGCCAGCCACTAGGAATATCAGAGGGGCACAGCTGAGAGCCGTCCGCATAAGGGAGGCACTTAGGGTGCATTTTAGTGATTGGGACTCATAGGACGCATTGCATCACTGTGCAGTAGTGTTCCCAAGCACTACTGGGTGCTGATTGGGGGGGAGGGGGCGGTGCCGGTGGGCGTGTACTGTACTATGCTCGAATGAGTGAATACTAAACATGCAACAACTAATTTTATTGTGTATCAATAAAGACACTGTGCACAGTTCAAGTGATTCAATTTTATTATTAAAAAACATTAAATATTTACAGTAAGCAGTGCCTGCAAAAGGGGCTATAGATGCGGGTAGGTGCGTGTCTCAATGCCATAGCTTGGTGCAGGAGTGGATGTAACATTGTACCAGGTGTTACCAAATTTGCCCATAAATTTGGGGTATGCTCATTTATTAGGGTTACTTTCCGTGGGGGTGGGGAGCGTTGTACTCCTATCAGTGTACTGCTTGTGTTACGTGCGTTCCTATATGGAGCTTACTTCTCCCTTCTGCAAGTCCCCTCCCAGTGGAGCTACTCTTGCAGGACCTAAACTTCCCAAGACTGGGTTTCTAAGTGCGTCTGAGCGGACCGGGTCTATCAGCACTCTCAGCTGATCCCTTATATGTCCCTGAACTCAGCAGGCTGGGTCACACAGCACTTCTCTGCTGCCACCCTTATATGCCCCTGGCACCGCACTGGACTAGACTTGAGCACACGTTTGAGCAGGCTGGGTCAAAACAGCACTTTCAGCTGTCACCCTTATATGCCACAGGTTCAGCACGTTAGTAACCCCCTTAGTGAGCAGACCTTACAGGATTTTGGGCATCATAGGGATCTTTAGCTAGGTAAAAGAAGCGTTGCTGTAGAGCAATATAGGGAAGCCAAGAACACAAAGGAGATGGAAAGAGTCTGGCAACCACCTTGAATACAAAAGTTACTTTATTGCCAGGTACATAAAACTTATGAATAGTTATAAAAGGAAAGAAAAATATCCAAACAATTACAATATCAATAACCATACAAAGAGAGAGAAATGATCAAAGAGTTACAATATTACCCAGTTTCAATTGTAGCATTGGGGAAATCTAGCCCAAGTGGATTACAAAGGTTAAATTTAGACTAAGAGGAAAGAGAGAGAAAAAGGGGGGGCAGAGAGTTGTCTCACCACTCAGTGCAGCTCAAAGGTACCCAGGAACCAGGCTGTTCAGCTTAGGGTCTGGAGTGCTGGAGACAGGCAGAATCCCCACCACGATCAGCAAGGAAAAGGTGATGTCCCAGTGGAACTGTTGCAGCTTTTTTTGGGTCCAGGCAGCAGAACAGGTTCAGGCAGCAGAACAGATCAGAGTAATGTAGAACTAGCTTCTGATTCAGAACTTGGGTAGGGATTTTTGTAGGGAAGAAAACAATGGTTCAAGGCAGAACACTAGAGTTGTTTTGGTGTAAATAATGACTTAAGGGAGTATACCAGAGCTGTTTAGTTTAAGTGGACAATAGGAGCTGATCATTCCTGGCTATGGGGCCATTCCTCTGAGGGAGCTCACAATGCAATCAGGCAGATTCAGTGTGTTGGATATCAATACAAGATCTATTGACTAGAATTGGTCTGATAATTGCTGAGCTGGGTGTGTGCAGACATGAGTTTATTTGTCTCAGGAGCAGAGATCTCCCATCATGCAGTGCTTCCCTGCTTTGCCAATCCCAGAGTTCAGTGCGATTCCTGCCTTGGAGCTTGGTTCTCCATTCAGCATGCTAATTCTGGTTCCATCCTTGATGCAAATGAAGTTTCTGCTGTCCATTCAGTGTGCTAATGGCTCACATTTTCACTGTAGATGAGGCTAGGGGAGTTGCCCTAATTCCATCACCCTTGTTTCAAGGGGTTTAGGTGTGTCTCCCACTGCCTTGTCATTGGTTTTAGTTTCTGGTTCAAGCAGAGGCTGGGGGGGTGGTGAGTCACAGAGGCAGGATACTGTGCCTGGTTCCAAGAACACAGAGCTAACCAGTAACACAGGAGGATCCCTGGGCTTCAAAGAACTGCTTTGAGGGAGAATGGGGCATGAGGGACAGAAAGTGTTGCTGTGGCTGCAGTGGGGGGGCGAGCCTGGAGCAGCTGGGTCTGCAGACCAACCATGGTCTTCAGCAGTTGGGTCTGCTCCTGTAGGATGCTTATGAGGGCATCCTTCTGCTTCTGCCTCTTCACATTGTTTTCTTTGCGCTCCTGCCGGCACTCCTGCCTCCATTGTCTAGTCTCCCTTGCTGATGCCTCATTGGGCTGCATCAGCTCCTGGAAGATATCCTCCTTGCTCCTGCAGGGCCTCCTCCTTATCTGTCTCAGCTGGTCAGCTGGCGCAGACCACCGACCGGCGATGGTCGTTTCTAAGGAAAAATGAAACATCATAATTAGTGCTATTGTTCTCACTTTGGTTAAGGAGCCGGTAATATGCTCTGCCGCCACATTCCTCAGTGCCCACAGGACAGGTCATTGCCGGGGACTGAAAGGGCTTTTGCAAAGGGAGGTTCGGGTTGCCGAGACAAGACACACAGCTCCGTGAACTATTTGCAGTGCTTTGGGTGATTAATTCACATACGGCACTGCCATGGAATCCGATATCTCGCTGCTTAGAGTGCCTCTGCAAGCCAGAATGCCAGGAGTGAAAGTATGCCGGAATGCTCCGGAATGGCCTTCTAGGGCCCCCAAATTTGCCGGGCCAGCGTTTGGGGCCCAGAAGAAGAGAAAACTCTGGCGGAACGCACGTTCCGCTCTGCTCCAAAGCTGGTTGGTCAGCTGGGAACAGCAGCGAGGCCAGGCCAGGCTGGGGAGTTTCAAATCTCCCACCCTGAGCATGCTCAGACAGAGTGTGCTCAGGGCGGGAGGGGCCTGGCCAAGCAGCAACTGAACGCCCCTGCAGCTCCAGCCAGGTAAGGGGGGTAGTCCAGGGAATGGGAGGGCCAGGGATCCTGCGGGGACAGACTGGGAGCAGGTGGGGAATGCAGGGTCTGGGCCGGGAGCCAGGGCAAATGGCCGGGCTGGGCATGGGGAACAATGGGGCTGGGCAGGGAGCCAGGCGGAACAGCTGGGCCAGGCATGGGGAACGGTGGGGCCGGACAGGGAGCCGGGGGGAACGGCGGGGCCGGACAGGGAGCAGGTGGGGAACAGTGGGGCTGAACTGGGAGCCGGGAGCCAGGAGCCGGGGGGAACGGCAGGGCTGGGCAGGGAGCCGGGGCGAATGGCCGGGCCGGGCAGGGGGAACAACGGGACCGGGCCAGGCAGGGAGCTGGGGGGAACAACTGGGCCGGGCATGGGGAATGGCTGGACTAGGCCGAGAGCCAGGGGGAATGACGGGGCCGGACAGGAATCAGGTGGGGAACAGCGGGGCCAAACCGGGAGCCGGGGGGAACAGTGGGGCTGGGTGCAGACTGTGGAGCTGGCAGGGCGGGGAGCTGCTGGGAACAAGAGGGCCAGGCAGGGAATTGGAAGGCCGGGGGGTGCCGGGGCCGGGACAGGACTCGGCTTCAGGGGCTCTAAGGGGTCATGGGAAGAGTTCCCAAGGGGCCTCCATGCTGGGGGGCCCACCCCAGCCGAGCCTGCCTGGTCCGGCAGCTGGGAGCTGGGCCGTAGCTGCTGGCCTCCCCTCCGGTCCTGGGGATGCATGCAGCCCTTTCTTTCTATTTCTTTTATTTAAAAAAAAAAACTTTTAAAAAATTAATGTTAATAAAAAACCTTTCTAAAATTTCAATTAAAATTAATTCAAATTTAATTAATCAAAATTTAAACTAATTAATTTTAATTACAGTACATTTTAATTCAATTAATTAACTTTTAATTTAATTTTAACTAAATAACCTGCTGGCCCTTCAGGGTTTAAAATCTGTGTTTTGGGTCCTCAGCCAAAAAGGTTGGGAACTACTGATTTATAATGCAAAATTTGAAGTGTGTTTATTTGCTTTCTCTCTGTCTTTCTAATGATACCGCTATCTTGAATGGGGGGAGGGGGGGACACCAAGGAGTCTTGTGGCACATCTAAAGACTAACAAATTAATTTGTAAATTTGTTAGTCTTTTAAAGTGCCACAGGACTCCTTGTTTGTTTGGCTGACCTAGACTAACATGGCTACCCCTTTGGATCTTGAATGGAAGCAATTCTAAAAGTAAATGTGTGTTTTGTTCAGGCCCCTAGAAGGATGTCCTAAGGCTATCCAGCAGTGCTGTCTCTAGTTCTAATAATTCCTTGTTTGAAAAGGTTTCAGTGACGTGGCCCTCAGGCCAATATCCTAGTCCTCATTTGGCCCTCGTGGAGATTTGAAGTTGAGACCCTTGTCCTAAATAGTGTTATTAAGTTAGCATGCATTTTACATCTTTTATTTGGGTGGTGGTCACTCACCATCCAGACCCTATTACTTTACAGCAGTTAAATGGTGTTGATATGGGTCATGTTTTGCATAGCAATGTTGTTTGTGCTGACATAATAGACCGTATATCTGTGGAGATGAAACATAGTTTGTGTTTTAGTGTCATTTCTTAGCAATAGCAAATTCTGTTTTAATGATGAGTAAAAGTTTAAGTAAAATTTCTTGTCTTGTAATTTACTTGCACAGAACTTTTGATGCAAAAATTGGTCCTGTTACGTTTTCTCTTGATCTGGTTGAATTAGGCAGCAATGATGCTGCTGCTGATGGCATAGTATTAGCTTTGCTGGGGTGTTTGACAGCACATGGGTTCATGGAGGAATTTTTCAAGGATAATTGGATTGGTTTAGGTGTAGATGGAGCCTCTGTCATGTTAGGCAGTAAGGTGTTTATAGATTGCAGAGAGTGTGATTCAGAGTTCTACCGAGAGGCTTGCGAGGCAATTGCTGCAGGTTGCTTTAAAGGTGTATGTGTAAACATGTCTGTGAATGCTGGCAAGCAAATTGAAATTTCTAAATGTCAGTTTTACCAGGCCTTAGTGGTCTGTGTGAATGCTAGATTGTTGCCAAACTCAGAAAAAGTCTAATCAGTGCTGTTGAAGCACTTGACCCATCCCATTTCAGTACAGAGCTGTCACTGGAATGTGGTGAAAGTGACCTAAAATTTTTGTGTTCCAAGTTTGGCATTGCGTTTAATGAAGTGAAATGTGTATATCGGGCATATAAAGATCACAATACTTATTGTGTTATGCAGTGTTTACTAGTTTGTGACAATAATTGATATAGACATAAACACCATATAAAATTATAAATATGTTTATGGAACGATAAGTGATGCATATGGTACTGAGAAGTGGTTGGAAATGCCTATCTTGGCTGGGGCTTG
>ML685780.1:19286888-19352934 GCA_007922175.1 Pelusios castaneus | reverse complement strand
CCTAAGAGAGGGCCCTCCATTTTACTCAGTGCTACTCCAGTTGCCAGGGTGGTCTTCAGTGATCAACTCTCCGGTCAACTGAGTGAGTCTTCACAGACCCGATCAGTCGATCAAGAAAGTCAGTCTGACTGCAGTGAATTTGCCACCGCCAGTGAAGAATAGCCCTTAGTTTTCAGATTCCGCAGACGTACTAGCTTCACTGTGCAGCAAAGACAGAAAAGTTTATTGTAAGTTCAACATAGGACAGCCAATACTGCATTTTTGGCAAGGCTGATGACTCACACTTCCCCTTAAATGTATTGCATGTGTACTGTGAGTACAATGACTGATTTTATGTACTAGTGACCCCAATCCTGCACCAATTGAAGTTAATTGGAACTTTGCTATTTATTTTAGAGGGTGCAGAAGTGGGCCCTAAAGGTCCACACTTGTGAAATGCTAAGCACTTGCAAGCAGCTGCATGGCCCACACTCTGTTGACTTCAAGAGAAGTTGATCTAAAGGGAGTGGAAACATTCCTGTTGACTTCAGTGAGCTTGGAAATAGGTCCATAAGTACCATGAAGGAGACAGTGGGCAATTTTCCTGGATTGAGATGAGGCAATTTAAGGTTTGATACTTTATATGGCTGAGGTATAGAAAAGTGGATGTAACCATTTATGATATTACTTTATATCAATATTTCAAAATTGCAATAATCCATATGAGATATGCCATGTCAGGCACCAATAGAAAAATTATAATTTGCTAAGAATTATTATATTGTTTATGTACAGATGTCCAATTTGCATTAGAAGTTATGAATATGTTTGTTATAACTGTGTTTCAGCTTATGTGATTCTGGAAAACATCCCAGACAGGATGACTATAACATTCCTTAATGGCCCAATAAGGAGGGCCTCAGTTACAATGGGCCTAGGAAGAGACCTGCTTAATGAGTCACCAGGACTGGCCACGTGACTCTGATCTCCATTTTGTTTCCGCAAAATCTCACACATACCTGGAAAAGGCCACAGGTGATAAAAAAACCCAACACTGCAACACCTCCATTTTGTCTTCAGTTGTCTTCACTCTGAGCTTTCAGCAAACATCTGCCTCTGTCTGGATCTATTCATCTATGAATAAAGCTGTGAACAAAGGATTGAGACCCATCCAGGAACTGGATGTTTACCAAAGGAACTATACAAGCTTGCAAACTCCAAATTCTACCATGGACTTGTTTTACATGGATTTTTAGTCATTGTATGCAGTGTTTTCTTTGTCATGGCACTCAGGGGTACTAAGTACCGCCATCTTTTTTTCACAGCAATGCGACTCTGGCTCCTGCCACCGCCAGTGGCCCCAGGTCCCTGGCCGAGTACCGGCACTTTTTTTTTTTTTTTTTTTTAAACAAAAAAAGCACTGATTGTATGTATGTGATTTGCTTTGCTCCTTTAACATTTCTCATAGGGTTTTTTTTTTTCTTTTTTCCCCTTGCATAATAAACCTTTGTTTTAGTTTCTAAAGGATTGGCTGGCAGTGTGGTAATTTGGGTAAGATCCAAACCTATATTGTTCTGTGTAATGTGGCTGGCCCTTTGGGGACAGGAGAACCTTTTTGGTAAAGAGCTTGGAGTTTTAAGTAATTTATCTCTTTACTAGACCCACTGGTTATTTAGGAGCCAGTGGCTGAAATGCAGTAAAGGGGGCTGAGTATTTTTTGTTATGTTTCTTGATAACCAGTTTGGGGAATCAGAAGGATTGTGTGCGACTGATTAGGAAGTCTGACTTCTGGGTCACCCATCAGTGCTGAGAGAATTTGCTCTTATTTTTGTAACTAACTTCCCCTGGTCTTTACATTTTCATGTGGTTATCCCAGGAGGCCTGGGTCACATTCCTCTTGATTTCAGTGTGCTTGAAATTAGGCCCATAAGTATCACATTTGTGACAGTGGGCAATTTTCCTGGATTGGGTCTCATGAGAGGATGCACCTTGAATCGTGTACTGGAATGAAGATTGATCTTTTATATGGATGAGATATAGAAGAGGTGTTACATTTAGAATCAGAAATCTCCACGGCCTGATTGTGTCATATATTCATGGTTTCTTGGCTACCTGGCTTCTAGAAGATAGTTTAACTTTTTTCAATCAATGCAACTCTCTCAACTTTAACTGAGAAAGATCCTTTATAAATGAAATAACACATAATATCAATATGTGATAACTACTTTTTTTCTTACATCTTTACTATTTATCCATTTGCAGTGTAATCATTTCTTTAATGACAATTTTGTTAAGGAAAACAAACTTTGAATGCTGTGCTAAAGCCCAGTACATTCTTTCTCTCTAACTTGAACTAGATGATGATCTGATTCCCTCTGAAAGTTTACCTATATTGTAATTCTTATTTTGTATGCAATGAGGGGAGAATACACATTTCCCTCCTGTATATTTTGAAAATATCCATTTAGGACACAAGCAGAGACCTTGGCCCAAATCCTGAGCTCTGCTGTGCTCCTCTGATGTTGCTGGCACTGGAAGCATGACCCCAGTGTAAGGGATTGTTGGGTGGGACTGAGCCAGTAGAGCAGCTGAAATAGGCCAACTGGGTAGATCTGTAGGGTGTCCCAATGGCCTAATAATGCCCAGTTAGAGTATGGGCTCAATGGTAGCTGCTACAGGTTAAAGCAATGCATAGGGAGACTGGTGCTCAACTGGCCCAGAATCCAGAAAGCATATAAATATATCATAGCCTCCCTGTACCCCAATCCTGTGCATTCCTGTGGATATTCTTCTTTCTATTCCCCTGTCCACTTTCCTCAGTCTGAATACAAGTCTCTTCTTAATTTCTTTAACCAGTTTGGGGTGAGAGTCTTCTTTGTAGGACCTGCCATTCAAAACAGCCTTTCTTCTCTCCCCGGGTTGTCTAACACCCTGGCTAACATCTCTCTCATAATTCTCTCACCTGCTGCTTCTATTTAACTCTACGAAGCACTTTGGGATATTGGTCTGTACAGAATAAAGTTGAATTTATTCTTTCATTATTGTTCAGCAGAGAACATAAGGGCTATAGAAGAAACAGGTTAATACTGAAATCTTAGATGCACAAGGTATAAGGTGTATCACACATCAAATGCAGATAAAAAGAAGTTATTGGTACTTGTCCCACTGTAAATGTTTTGGATCAATATTCTGTCCCATAATAATTTTAAGATTTCAAATATTGACCTGAGCTAGCCCAGCTCATGGAGTAGTGATCCAAAGTTACTGCTATTTGACATCTGTTTAATCAGTGTAAAATAGATTTGATAGATTTTATTACAGTTGTGTGGTGTCTAAATCCTATTTACAATGGGCATTTTTGTCAGATGTCTGGAAGAGAAAGACCAAGGATTGTACAGGCACCAAGACTATTTCCAGTATTAGAAATTATTTTAGATGGCAACTGAAATGATGAGCAAAGGAGAAAAATGGTGGGTGGGGAAGAGGGCTGAGGGTTTATACTAATGCAGCCATGCGTCCTGAGTGCCCAATGAGCACTTCAGTCTAATCAGTTGTCAATTTGACACATTTCCCCAACAGCATATTCACTTTAAAAATGACCTCAGAAGCCAGAATTCTCTGCCAACTACTATCTGGGAATTGCCATGGGGTGGAATTTAAGTGGTGAGAATGCCTCCTCTCCACAGGCCATTTGCTTTGTGGCTGATTCTAGAATCTGCAGTATAATGGCTAGAGTAGATTTTGGAGTTAAAGCATCCTTTGCAAGATTGGAAGACTGCAAGACTGACAGCATTTCCTCAGAACCCACCATGCCCTCATCCCCAGCCTCTTCACTCCATAATACAAAGGGTGCTCCTACATAGCTATGGGTGTTTACTGCCAATATGGCTATGCCAGACTCCTGCCATGCTCCCTCATTACAAAGAGGAGTTGTAACAGGGCTCCCTGCATGAGCAGATTTTGGGGGAAGAAAAGATTTGTGCCTTATTGATATTTTTAAATAAGTCTACTGCTATGGAAAATGGATAGTTCTGGTTTCTATCACCAGTTACAGAAATTAACTCATCTTTTTTTTTTTGTGTGTGTGTGTAACGCTTGCAACTTTTGGCTGGAGTAAGCCACTTTCTCTTCACTGCTATAGAACAGTATGAATAACAGTCATTGTTTGTTTTTTTTTAAAAGGAAAGCTATCCATTGGGCAAGTCTCCTACTCTGAGGTGTAATAAAAACCTGGAGAAAGTGAAGGGAAATATTTCATGTGTAAATAAAGTCTTTGATTATAGGCTCTATTTTTAATAGATATGTCAGTTTAGTCCTGTGAGATTAGAACATGGTGATTAATACATTTGAGGCAATTACACTTTAAGTCACAGTCCTTACATTTGTTTGGTTACTCTCTGTAGCATGTACACACCCTGGCACAGTCTGCACTGAGGGTGTAATTTATCTGTCTGCATTCTGAGTCACTGTGTTCCCTGACGGCACCCCTGACTACTTTACTCTCATAACCTTAAGGGACATACTAGGTGTTGTTTATGTTTTGCTTGCTCTAGAAATCAAGTTACAAGGTAAAACTGACTGTAACCCTCAAAATTTAGCAGCCAGCAGTTTTTGTTACAAGTAACAATACTGCTTTTTTTGGTAATGAACTGATAGGTGATATTCTACACCACGATCACAGTACGTACCACCACTAAAAGACAGTCACAGGTTGCAGCATCACAGCAGTTCTGCTGAAAAATATTTTTATTTTTGTTACTGTTAACATTGGAGGATTGGAGATCATCTCATGCTTTGGGGGTATGTCAAATGAAGACTGTTCAAAGCCTGTGCTTTCTGAATGGTGAGACCAGCTCAAACCCTGGGTCATTTAGCAATAAACATTTGAGGATTTTTTTTAAAAATCTACTCTATTGACTGTCTTCCAAATTAGCTTGATTCATACATTTCATTAAGACTTACAAATCTAACCAAGTCTAAAGACTGTACGTACTGTTCAGTAACTTATTATACTGTTTAAGAAATTCCTGTTTGCATTGTGGTACTTGACAACTAATTTATAACTGCACATAAAAAAAACTCCATTAATAGAACAATATTAAGGTTTCAAGGTCAAACACTAAAAAATTAGGAAACACTAGAATTAAGTCTGCCCTGCTTCATTTGTTGCAGGAGTTAGATATATACTACTTGTAATACTGGGGGAAGACTGGTCTAGGCACACACATAACTAAAAGTCTTCCCTCTCAGATAAGGGGGAGGAACCACTGCACCCAGGCTACAACTAATTTCTGGGAAAAACAGGTGCAGAAGTGAGATCAGAGGTAAAGAATGAGGGATTCAGGGGGACAAAGAACAAAGAATCCCAGACAGCACCCACTGCTCCTTAGAAGTGTCCAGGAAGCCTATGGACGTTAGTAGGGGTGTCAAAGATGCGGCCCATGGACAGAATGTGGCCCACAAACCTCTTCCATCCAGCCTGTGACTGCACTTTGTGGGACCATATGCTCCCTAACAGAGAGAGAGGGGTATTGTGGAGAGCAGTTTCACATATACTGTGCTCCACAGTGCTGCGAGAGTGTCATAGTATTTTGATTTATGGTACGTAAGGCCCACTTGAAATACATTTAAGTCAAATCTGGCCCACCATAGCAACTGAGTTTGACACCCCTTAGAGGAACTCTGCTCAGAGGCATGACTGGACAAGGGAATGGAGCTCCCTGCTCCAATCAAAGTTCCTCCATGTGCTGGATGGCCATCTTGGTCCATGTCAGGAGGAGGTTGATGAGGAGGTTCAGTGACTTTGTGGGCCCATGGATGGGCTATGCATAGATCAGGAGATGAGAGGAAAACTGCAGTCAGAACCCCAGTAAGAGGGTCAGGAGGAGCTGGAAGAGGGGCTGTAACCCGATGAACCCTATGTAGATGTGCACCAGGGTCTCCCTCTTTCCACAAAAGGGACAAGTGTCAGGGGAGTCCTAGAATTGCATGAGGTACATGCCTGTGGTCACGGCCCCATGCTAGCCATTAGCTAATGTATCCAGTGGGCTGTGAAACCAAAGAGGTTGTACCCTCCACTGATGGGAAGATGGGTAATGAATCAGGCAGGGGATTGCAGGAAGGAAAAGGATAGTATGATGGTTATGGCAGTTGAATGCTGCCCTGGAGAAATGGATTTTATTCATGTCTTTACCATAGAGGCATAGATCCTCAAAATCCTCAAAGGCACCTAATTCCATTGAAATCAATGGCCATTCACAAATAATTTATTTTCCTAAATGTACTAGCATTAGTCCCAGTCTGTCTTACAAACACTTTTACAAGTGAATAATTTTACATACTGAACTCAGACTATTTACATGCACCATTATTTGCAGACTCACTGTCCACACCATTTTTATAATTGCCACAAATTTGAAATGTCTGCTGTTCTCAAAGTTATCTTGGAAGAAAAAATCAATTACATTAAATATTTTTTAAATCAAGCATGGCAGACCCTTGCATGAGATCCATAAAGTGAAACTAACTGTAAACAAAAGTAAAACTCATTAGCCTTTCTCTCACTCTAGAGAAATGCAGACAGAAAAAATTAAGAGCATTTATTGTAAATTAATTATATTTACAGTTCTTTTTAGAGATTAGATTTCTATTGGTAAATGATTGTAAATGTCAATTTCATCATACACTCTCAAACCAAAGAAAAATATTGTCATTGATAATTGAAATTTACAGATAGGCAAAGAAAGAAAAGGCTGCTTGAGAATTTCTGAAGAGTTTGATTTAAGGATATTTACTTTGGATATTTTGATATATGATGTTGACAATTTTTGTTTAAATGGTTGTACAGCTTTAACTTTTTGAATCTCAACATCTACGATCATTGAATAATTATTACCTGCCTCCCATTGTCTGATACCCCCATAATCTCCCAGAGTTGTGAAAATGTATATGAATAAAAAAATGAAAAAACCCAAAACCAATAGTTTTGAACAACTGCAAATATTTAAATTGATAAAAAATAGAAAAAAATATTTTAAAATAAACACTGATAATTCCATTGAAATTATAAAAATTGAATTCTGCCAAGCCTACTTTTAATTATGTAAGATGCTAATAGAGGCAATGATTTTTTAAAAAAAATAATTTAGTTTTTTCATCTGACAAACACTTTAAAATTATGCATATACAAGTTCCAATTATTTTGTATCTATCTAGGCTTCAGAGACGGGACGTTCTGGTTTAACCTCTGGTCTTTTCTCTGGGTCTCCCTATCAATTACTCTTGGTCATTCTAGTTATCTAATCTCCCCACTTCAGCCACTCAGGGTGGCTTTGTGACTTGGCTTTTCATAGCTGTTCTGAACCCACAAGCTGCAGGAGTCTTACATTACTGAATAATAGACATAATAGAGTAAATAACTGACAAAGAAATAACCACACAAATCAAAGACCTAACAGCCCCCCCCCCTTAATTAGAAACAAAACCCTATTAACCTTGGAACTATTATTCATGTTCAAGCCCTTTTTGCGTCTACCTCTCATAAATGAGTTAAGTGTGAGGAGCTTTGCATATTTCTGTGAAAAGGGCCATATACGTAAAATTTGTGTTGTGATGTAAGCATGTTCACAGAACCTATTCACAAGGACATATGCCAAATGTGTAACAACTGTTATCCAACATAATGTTGCAGTGCGTTGCCATACTACCCCCGAGCTGGCTGCATTCCAGTGGTGGTGAAAGGAGTTATAAAGGGATGCTGATGATCTTCTGGGATGAAATACATGCTGACAGGGCCGGCCCAACCATATAGGTGAACTAGGCGGTTGCCTAGGGCACCAGGCTTTAAGGGGTGCCAAATTAAATGAGTGAATTATTTTCTCTATTTAAAAAATATCTACCCATATGCTCCCCCCTCCCCCCCGGGGGGGGGGGGCCAAAGTCATAGTTCGCCTAGGGCACCAAAAACCCTTGGGCCAGCCCTGCATGCCGGTAGATAGCACTACCTTTGGTGTGATTTTCTTTACCACCTGAGTGACATGTTGATAGGCTGGATTTCTTTGAACTCTACCCTTTTTCTTCTCCTTATGCAATGTCATATTCAACCTACAGGGGATAAAACCACGTCTTTAACAAATCGCAGCGAATAGCCATTAGCTTATGTATATTTACACTGCTTTAAGAGCTCAGGCTTGTTATATCTCCACACCAGCCAGAGCAGGTATTCCCCCCGCCTCACTGCGGAGACTCCAGGAGCCCTGCAAGACTCTCCCTCCCCCCCGTTCCTTTACACGAGCGAACCGGAGAGGAACCAAAGCGATCCGAGGGGGCGGGTGTGTGCGTCGCTCCCGTTTCAAAGCGGCTACGTTGGCTGAACCTCGGCCCACGTCGAGCTCGCCTGCTGTTGGCTGGCACCACCACATCCACCCGAGCCAAACCCTACCGCGGCTCGGGCTCCTCAAGCCGCCTCCGCTGTCCGAAGCGAGTCGGGGGCGGCCGTCCCCTCCCCGCGGAGCCGGGGCAGCCGGCCAGGTTTGCCTTCTCCCTGCTCTGCAGAGCCGGGCTGAAGGGGCCCGGGGAGGCAGGCGGGCGGGGGAAGGGCTCGGTGGCTCCCGCTGCTCCCTGCAGGGGGAGCCCGGCTGCCGCTTAGGTGCCGCCGGGCGCCCAGCGCAGGTGCTGCCGCCGCGGCCACCTTTACCTCCGGGGCCGGCTCTGCAGGTCGGAGGTGCACAGGCGGGAGGGACGGAGCTCGGCGCGCTCCCCACCTCTCCCCGCTCCGTGTGCAGAGAAGCGCCGCCGCCAGTGGAGCGGGCCCCGGGCTGGGGGAGCGTCTCCTCGCGGCGGAGCCAGATGTGCCGGGCGAGGGGCCGGCAGGAGCCACCCAGCCGGGGCCGCGAGCTCGACTCTGCGGGGCCGCTGCCGCCGCCTTGCCCGAGGGCCCCGTAGCCGGCGGCAGGGCAGGAAGCCGCAGCGCGCCCTCGGAGCGGAGGCGGCTCTGCAGAGGCTTTCCCCCGAGCGGGGCTTTGCAGCGCCCCCTATGTGAGGCGCCCGCCCACATGGCGATAGACCGGCGCCGCGAGGCGGCTGGCGGGGGCCGGCCGCTGCCCGCGGAGAACGGATCCCTGCCGGCCGGGGAGGCGGGCTCGGCAGCTGCAGCGACGCCGGCGGCTCCCACCGCGGAGATCCAGACCTTGCCGCCGCCGCCGCCCGCCGCCCCCACCTGCAGCCCCCTGCTGCTGGACTACGATGGCTCGGTGCTGCCCTTCCTGGGCGGGCTGGGCGGCAGCTACCAGAAGACCCTGGTCCTGCTCACGTGGATCCCGGCCCTGTTCATCGGCTTCAGCCAGTTCTCGGACTCCTTCCTCCTGGACCAGCCCGACTTCTGGTGCCGGGAGGCGGACGGCCGCGGCAACGGGACGGGCCACTTGACCCGGGGCCCCGCTAACCATAGCGGCCTCCTGGGGCCCCCGGCGCTGCCCACTACGCCGCCACCGGACAACGCCAGCGGGTGCCAGTGCCACGAGTGGCAGTATCGGATCCGAGCCGGCCTCGTGCAGAACGTCGTGAGCAAGGTAGGGGGCAGAGAAACTGGGAGCATGAGAGGTCATGGAGTCCAGTCCCCTGCACTCATAGCAGGACAAGTCCCTTTTAAACCATCCCTGACAGGTCTTCCCCTAACCACCGCTCCTCTCGGGTCTCCACTGCCCACCCTGGCTCGTTGGCAGTGCTGCTTTGGGGCCAGAGCCCCACACTCTAGGCTTGGCAGCTCACAGCCCTGCCACCTGGTGGGCCAAGTCCGCTGTGAAAGTTTAAAAAAAAAATGCTTGAACCCAAGCACCTTTTTCATGAGCCATGAAGCCCCTTGTCCCTTCTGAGCTCACTGCCCCAGCCAGCCTCACAGCTGCAGAGCTTGTGGGATGAAGGGTTGAGTCTGCTGAAGCAGTGGTTCTCAACCAGTGTGTCAGGATGGGACACACTACTGTGTCACCACACAATGATAAGTGTGTTGCAGAGAGCCAGGGAGTGGGTGGCTGGGCTGGTGTCCTGTAGGGTGGTAATATGACACTGTGTGTCACGACTTGCAAAAGTTTGAGAACACTGAGCTGGGGGACAATAGAGGGGAGGTAGGTTTGAACGTGGAGTTGTTCCACAGGGAGGAGGAAGGGGTCACTAAAAGTTGTGCTGGGACACCCAGGAGGGGAAGTGGGTCAGGGGATAACTAGGCTGTGGCTCGGTCACATGCTTCTGAAGCCTTATCTACTTCCTGAGTGCCACATTCTGTATGTATTTGTTTTTCTAACTCCTCCTCTAATGGGACTGATGTGAGCAAGGTGTATTACTGGCAAGTGTTGGTCAAATGTCACACCCAGCTGTGTCATTGAACCTGAATCCCTACATCTCTTGCTAATGTAATTCTTGGCCTCTCCTAAACTCAGTGTTGCTGATTTTTTTAGTGCATATATACCTCCACCAAAGAGTAGGTTGGTACCCCTGGACATGTCATGAAGGGTGTGTACCCACACATTCAGAAGTGAAAACAATCAAATCATTAGCCCTCTAACCTTGAATAAATCTCATACTTCTGTATCCTGATGCGCTCTTTGAACTAATGTCTTTGGTACCTGAAGCCTTTTTCCTTTCCTTTCCTTTCCTTTCCTTTCCTTCCTACCTATTCCAATATTATTCCAGATTTCTGTCCTAGGTTTTGTGTTTGAATGCATTTTTTGTTGTTAAGTTACAAAGTTGCATGGGACAAAAAATAGAACATAGGGTCTCCAGTCAGAATTATTATTTTTTTTTTTTACTGATACATCAATCTAATCTTTGCAGTTTTCAGTGCTAGCACACTCCCATTTCTCAAGAGCTACAAATCCCACTGGGCTAATAAAAAGACATAAAGTAAAAGCCTTCTACAGTTCTATCATGGTTATCACCAGATGACAGCAAAAAGAAAACACTTTTAAACAGACAGCCTCAAGTTATTAAATAGGCGGGCAGCTCTGGTGTCAATGCAGCATATTAAGTAGATCAGTTTTAGATTACACAACAAGCTCCTTTTCTACAAAAGCTGTTAGTGTTGTGGTTAGTGAGGAACATAGATTTGAGAATCACATGACTGGTATTCACTGTAACATACAAATCTTTTTGGCAATGTATTTAGTGAAGGAATAAAGGGGTACTTATGCATTTGAGGTAGAGATATCGTTCTGGTCAAAAGGAAAAACGTATGCTTCTTGCTTTGTATTGCATAAAGTAAGCCTGTAAATCATAAATATGGTTTATAGATAAAGCTATAATGAACTCTGATAGCATTTCCACATGTACTAATTAGCATGTATAGGATCACTTTGCCTTCACACCAGATGAATTTTTAATATGTTTGGTAGCAGCCATGCACAAGTCTCTTTTGCACCATCTATATACAATTCTCATTGATATTAGTAAACAACTGTAGCTCATGAGATATAAAATGAAAATGTTACATCATGATAGCAGTTCCCTTAATCTTCAATCCCCAATGCTCAGCAAAAATTAGTTCTCACATGGGAACTCTGTCTGGATGAAGTGTGCTGCATTGCTTTCCTCATGCAGTAATCAAATGACCAGTGAGGTTGCTCTTTCTTGCAGCCAGCAGAGGTTCATGTTGGTTACTGGAAAAAAATCACTTCACTTTTTCAGACTGTCCCTCAAAAGTGTACATGGTGGAGGAAAAAGCAATGTATACAGAGCAAGCAAATAAACCAGCACAAAGGGTCAAAAATCTGTCATACGCCTTCTGCAAAGAGTAGCACCCACTGAGCTTAGTGTTCTGTGATATAAAACTGCAAATCTGAAATTCAGTGTTTGATTGGGGCAGATTTTCTTCTATCATGACTGGAGACTGAGCTCTGTATGTGTTCTAAGGCAATAGCTTCCAACCGTTGGTCTGCAGACCGATCTAAGATTTCCAAAGGGTTAGGCACCTCCATCTGAAACTTTCTTCTTAGTAGTTATTTCAACAATATTAAATAATAAACTGTGCATCCTTTACCACCATTTTCCAAATGAAAAAAGGTTGAAAACCATTGTAATTTAGGGCAAGCTCTTCTGCCTTAATCTGGGAGATAACAATCCTAAAATACTGTGTGCGTGCATACATGTGCGTGTGCACCTTATTGAACTGCTGAGCACCTTTTGAAACTCATTGGGAAGTTGACAGTAAAAGGAGGAGATAACACTACTCCTCTCCTATAGGCCAGTGGCTCTCAACCTTTTTCAGACTACTGTACTCCTTTCAGGAGTCTGATTTCTCTTGCATACCCAAAGTTTCACCTACTTCCTTACAAAATTGGACATAAAAATACAAAAGTGTCACAGCACATGGCTACTGAAAAATGTCTTGCTTTCTTATTTTTATCACAACTATAAAATGTCAATTGAAATATAAATATTGTACTTAAATTTTGGTGTATAGTATATAGAGCACTATAAACAAGTCATCATCTGTATAAAATTTCAGTTTGTACTGACTTTGCTAGTGCCTTTTATGTAGCTTGTTATAAAATTAGGCAAATATCTGGATAAGTTGATGTACTCTTTGGAAGACCTCTACGTACCCCCAGGGTACTCATACCCTTGGTTGAGAGCCACAGCTGTAGACTATAGCAGTGCTTTAAAAAATGCATTCCTTGGAACAATTTAGAACAGAGGGCAAATCGATTTTAATGGATAAATAAACAGCTGCGGTCCCTGCTGTCTTGTTTAATAAAAAAACAATTTTAACAGACTTCAGAGGGTTTTTTTAAGTGTAGTTTTTATTTTTGGTGTGTGTTTGCTTCCCAAAACTTGGCACATCTTTCCCACTAAGCTGCAATACTATATAATTACAATTATGGCGTTTTCTAAGGGTCAGGATGCTTCTTCAGTTTTGGTTCATTACAACGGAATGAGGAAAACATACACACAAAGCATCATTTCATCTTGCCTCAATCTTTATCTCAGGTGAATCCATGGGTGTTTTGACTTAGCTGGGAGCGGGACTGGACCATAACAGCTAACACCTCAGATATTGAAGCTTCCTTCATAAAATGGAGCTCCTCTGACTGAGTCAGAAAGATGGATGCTCAGGTCTCCCTTCCCTCTGCCCCAATAAACTTGCTCTTATTACAAAATGTTCCAATCTATCTACATAGAATTTTATGTAATGTATCTTGGACTAATATACACTTGGCTGTGCAGTAGCAGGGGGTTATACTGAAACAGCACACAGAAAGCCCAAAAAGTGTAAATCAATAAAAGCACTTTTACTGGGCCAGTATAGCCCCTATTTTTAATCCGCATTGCTCCCAAATAATAGAGGAAGAGGAGCGAGCTCTGTCATATTTGTCTAAAATATCTCAGCTGTAAAGTTATTTATGTGTTTTGGTGCTAAGTGCATTTTGAACTTCACATTACTTTGTGTTTTGTTGCTACTTCTTGTGTGTGTGTATTTGGATTGTCACCTTCATTTGTTCCTCTCTGGCAAGCAGTTGTCCATTAATTAAATAGGTCACTTTTGACTAGCTTTTCTCACAGTATCCTTCAACAGATTCTAGCCTCCAGCCCTTGATGATGTGTGGGACTTGCAGGTCCTGTCCTTTACCCTGAAAAGCAGCACTGAATTCATTTCTGACTCTTCTTGGGTCTTTGTTGGGTTAGTTGATTGATTAGTCTGCCACAGAATGTGTTTTCTATTGGTTTCCTGGCACCACTCATCTTCCATATTCTTCAAGAAATGTAAAGCTGGTCTAGGTATGATCAAAAAACTGAATTCTTGACTGAGTCACAGGGGGAGCTGCTTTTGAAAGTGCTTGTCAATCATCAGAAGCTGGAAACAGTGTAAAGGATGCACAGTTTATTATTTAATATTGTTGAAATAATTACAAAGAAGAAGCTGGCTACATAATTCAACCACAGGAATCTCCATGGCTGTATTAAATCACAGATCTGGGTTAATGTCCTGATTTACTGCATGAATCATGGGCCTCAGCATGGTACTTACATTAATCTTCTTTATTTATGTATTACAACAATTATCGGGTGTTACTTTGAGAACTTGGACCTTTTTTTCCCTCACACCATTTTCTCATCTTGCCTAGATAGATGCAAATTTAGATGAGTGCTTCCTGTTCATAAGTATCTTGGCTTGAATAAATTCTTGAGACAAAGAAGTGTTAGTAATGATAATACACGCCCTCTTACATGGTATGTTTGTGTCCTCTCCTCAGCTTCTGATTGTTCCATGCAGCTTTGCTGGCTTTTTCCTCAATGTTTTTGTCGGCCTTGTGTCTTTGGTAGGATCTCTCCTCCACCTCCTTGTTCTTAACTGTGGCCTGGGCTGCCTTGGTCTCCCTGATTGGCAGTTTTACCATCAATCTTTGCTCTTCCTGGGCTGCCAGATACTGCATTCAGGTCAGTTCCTCTGTGGTGCCTTCCCGTGCACTGCCTGAGGCAGGAGGTTCCATGAACGCCTGGTCAAAAGTTATGAGCAAAGTTCTCAGCTTCTTAACTGGAATTTTCTTCTTGTGGGATATTCCCCTCTCTTTACATATATCTGTTCAAGATTTTTTCTATCAAGACCATCGTGTCTCCTCTTTAGCCTTAGCCGTTAAAAGCTCTCAATATTAAGTTTAAACTTCCAAAAGAGCTGAGCTCTGTTCTGTCAGCCCAGTTGACCTGGGGCATGTGAATTCTGTGAAGACTACACCAGTGTCAAGCTGCCTGGAGTAGTGCAGCAGCACGAGTAACAGTCTCAGGGCAGACTATTCAAAAGCAGGGCACAACCCCCAAACTGGTTTGTGAGTTCTATACCTAGATTTCACCAACTGGGTATCATGTGAGAACTCAGGCACTACAGCAACCTGAACATGGAGTCATAGACACTCTCCTTGGTCACTTTGATCCATCTTGCTCAGGTAAGCTTGCTTGTTGCAGGAGATGGTCCTTTCCATCAAAAATCACAACAATGTTCAGGTTACTCACAATCCCAAAGGACAGGTCACTTACCCCAGTCAGGTGGACTTCAGATCTCACACCAAAGACAAAGCTTGTGACCAATCTCATAGTTGTTAAATATTTTAATTTATTAAAGAATGAGCTATTTACAGGGCAATAGCAGGTAAACACACTCACACAAATTAATTAGTCTTAGATTCTGAAAGGTAATAGAGGCTTCTGTAATATGGAAGCGCTCTAGGTCCTCTATGTTGGTGACCTGACCTATAGCGGGTGCCCCTGGCTGCATCTGGGTATCTGTCACTGGGTAACTCAAGGGGGTGAAAGGCCATGAGTGCTGATGAAGCCCCTTTGCTCCAGACTTGGACACAGCCAGTGACCATATAGGGAGATCACTCAATTCCAGGAAGTAAAGCAGATAACAAGCCTTGAAAGTACCAGTGGAAATCGGTGAAAGTTTGCTCTCTAAGAGAAGGGGGAAAGTATTTCCACCATTTACAAGAAAAAAAGTATTGAACAACCTGTCTATATAAGGGTTACTGCAACGGGGGTGGGGTGCGCATGATTTGAGACGTGCTTGTCTCCCTGTGCCTGCTTGAGATCTCAAATAAATTAGGTGTGCTTCTCCGCCCCGGTGTTGTTGTTGGTGTTACGCACTCCGGGCAACGAACCCACTGTTGCTGGCCCTGGCCCATCTCCGGGCGTCCCTATTTGCAACATCTAGGGTTAACCTAAGCTTAGCAGCTGGGGATCCTTTGTGTGGGCTTAAAAATCTTGCCTTCCCAAGGTCCAAGCAGCACAGAGTTTCTTTCTGCAATGGATTTATATTCCTTTTCCCCTGAGTTCAAGCTGATGGGATGGGTCGTCATGTAAATTGTCTTTTCATGGCCTGGGAGGAGCGTCAACAAACCAGGGTGGTTTATTTTTATTTAATGTCTGTGGGCTGTCTTTTTTTTTTTTTTTTTTTGGACAGGAGATAATGCTTCCATTGGCAAGCTAGTTGGTAACGCTTCTCGCCTGACTGTGGGGATTTGCAGTTTGGGCAAACACTTCTATAATTACAGCGCAAATACTTATGTTGCCTTATAACACGGTATACAGGTGGTGTAAGTGAGATTAATTCAATTTATAAAAATTTCCTGAAGTCCAAACAGATTTTTAGAAATCAAATACCTGTTTTACCAATCCTAACACATCGGTGAGCCAGCCAGACCGGTTTCCAGTTATGTATTTCTCAGTGTCAGCTATGCAGCGAGAGCTTGGGATGAGCTTGTTCCTGGTCTACCAGCTTCACATCCTCCATTTTACAAATGGGAAAACTAGGGCCCAGAGCACTGACATGACTTTTTTTGTCAGTCAGATATAATAAGCTGAAGCTGCTATATTTGAGAAAATCTCATGGATAGTGAGTTTAGAGGATAGTAGCAAATCAGATTTAGATGATGTAAAGATTTAGATAATGAAGTGCTACTGAGAGCAACGTGCCAATTGAAAGAGGGAGCTGCAGAGAATTCTCCATAAAGGGAGTTTGAAGTTTGCTCTTTGTCCTCTTTAACGCCTGAATCTGTTAACCTTCTGGGTGTCCCACAAATCCTGTCTTTAATCTCATGGCTTGTGGAGGAGAGAATTGAGGTAGCTTGAAGGTTTCATTATGTTTTGTTTGTTTGCTGGGATGAGCACTCCACTGTTATTGATTGCTCTATAAAGGTGTGATGATTTGTAGTGTGAATGCAAATTTGTGTAATGGGCACCCGGAGCAGAGGATGGGTAGCTGCTGAGACTTTAATGCATTGAAATAAATAATGGCACAGCTCAGAGGGGTGCGAGCTTAGACTGTTCTATTAACTGTTCTATTTCAGTAAATAATAGCAAGTTGAGAGATTGATTGCAAGTAGCTTCTTTAGCTTTAATTAGACCAATTATTAAATAATACTTCATGGCTGGTTGCAAGTGGATCCCAGGTTATTTTTGCTTGTTTCTTGAAGATGCTCATTCATGCTGCAGCACTATTCCCTGAATCTGTGGCTATTAATTTTCTTTGGGCTTGTGTCTTCAGTTTTCCTGAGTTATACTGCATGATTTACCTAACAGCAATTTATTCTGTCTTCCCATCTTATTTGGTTTAGCTACCATTATTGTGCCCTTTCCCTCCCCTCAGAAAAAGGAGAACTCAGCCTTGTGCCTTGATTTTGGGGCCCAGGGAGGGTTAGCTGGAAAGAGCAGACTTATTTCAATCTCTGTAGTATGTATTTAATTCACTCTAAGTACAGTACTCTACCCATAATGACACTATTTTAAAATTACCATAATCTGAGTTATTTTTAGAACTATCTATATAACAATAAAGAAGCAGGTTGGTAAGAATGGCCACCCAAGAGTAGTCCATTGTATTTCTCAAGTAAAATCCATCTTTTCCAGAAGGGCTCAGTCCACAAGGTAGCAAGCCCTCATGTGAGATGCTGTCTTCCCTCTGACTTCAGTGGGAGTTTGTCACATTTTATGGTGCAACCCAGGGTGGTCAGCAGTTGTCGCTGCTTGTCCTGTAATCCTGGGAGTCTTGAAATGCTCTGTTGTCGGTACGCCCTGTGCAGACTCTCTCGGACAGCATGCGAGCATGCAGTCTGTGTGTTGAGCAACATTAGTTCAGCAACTCTGATTCTAGTAGCTTTCTTGGTACACGATGACCATGCTCTGGTCTCTACCAGCCTTGATTACTACTAGCCCAAGTGACCCAAACTCCTGAATTTCCCCTCAGCCATGTGTCTGAAAGTTCAGCCCTCTCCTGGACCAATCGGAGAACTAATAAGAACATAAGAATTGCCATTCTGGGTCAGACAGGTTGCCTATCTTGCTCACTATCCTGTGTTCAAACAGTGGCTGTTGCCAGATATGCTTCAAAGGGAATAAACAGAACAGGGCAATTACTGATCGATCTAGCCCTGTTGTCCAGTCAGCAGCTTAGGGATATCCAGTCCATATAGTTGCATCACTAACCATATAGGCTAATGTCCTCTGATGAACCTATCTCCATGGACATATCTAATCCTTTTTTTTTTTTTTTTTTTTTTTTGAACCCTGTCATATTTTTGGCCTTCACAACATCCCTGTCAATGGCTGACTATGTTTCATGTGAAGAACTACTTCCTTAGGTCTGTTTTAAACCTGCGCCTATTAATTTCATTGGCGATCCCTACTTTTTGTGTTACCTGGAGGGGTAAATAACACTTCCTTATTTACTTTCTCCACACCACTCATGATTTTATAGATATCTATCATATCCTGTCTTAGTTAGTGCTACGATGAACAGTCTCAGTCTTTTAAATTCATCTCGCACTTGAAATTGTCTCATAACCCTAATAATTTTTTTGTTGTCTTTCTATGTACCTTTTCCAATTCTAATCTTTTTTGTGATTGCGTGAAGTTCTGTCACCCTGTATTCAAGGTGTGGGTATACCATGGATTTATATGGAGGCATAATAATATTTTTTATTTGATTTTCTGTCTCTGTCCCTAACCATTCTGCTAGCTTTTTTGACTGCCGCTGCACATTGAGCAGATGTTTTCAGAGAACTAGCCACAATCACTACAAGATCTTTCTTGTGTGGTAATTACTAATTTAGACCCTATAATTTTGCATGTATAGTTGTGATTATGTTTTCCAATCTATGTTACTTTGCACTTATCAACATTGAATTTCCTCTGCTATTTTGTTGCCCAATCACCCAGTTTTGTGAGATCCCTTTGTAACACTACGAAGTCAGAATTGGACTTAACTATCTTTAGTAATTCAATATCTGCAGACTTTCCCACCTCACTGTCTGCCCTTTTTCCCAGGTCATTTATGTATATGTTGAACAGCAGTGATTCCAGTACAGATCCTGGGGGAACCAGTCACTGATCGCTGAGAAGAGCTTCCATCTTATCTCATGACTGCTTACTTTGCTTAAGAGCCTTTGGTTAGGGATCTTGTTAAAAGCTTTCTGAAACAACAAGTACACTGTATTGCCCTTATCATCAACATATTCATTTGACTCCCCTCAAAGAATTCTAGAAGATTGGTAAAACATGATTTCCCTTTATGAAATCCAAGTTGACTTTTCCCCAACATATTGTGTTCATTTATGTGTCTGATAAATCTGTTCTTTGCTATAAGTTCAGCCAGTTTGCCTGGTTAGGTTTACTGGCCTGTAATTTCCAGGATTCTCTCTGAAATCTTTATTAAAGGTTGGCATTACATAAGCTGCCTTCCAGTCATCTAGAACAGAGGGTGATTTAAACAATAGGTTATATACCATAGTTAGTAGTTCTGCATTTTCGTGTTTGAGTTCCTTCAGAATTCTTGCATGAATACCATCTGGTGCTGGTGACGTGTCAGCTTGGCACAGTTCCTCAGATTTGTCACCCGAAAAGAATGGCTCTGTTATGGGAATCTCCCTCACATCATCTGCAGTGGAAAACAATGCAAAGAATTCATTTTGTTTTTTGCAATGACCTTGTCTTTCTTGAGTGCTCCTTCAGCACCTTGATTGTTCAGTGCATCATTGATTGTTTGGCAGACTTCCTGTTTCTGAAGTACTTTTTAAAAAATGTTGCTCTTAGATTTTGTGTCTTTTGCTAGTTGCTCATCAAATTCTTTTTTGGCCTGTCTAACTGTACCTTTACACTTGACTTGCCAGAGTTTATGCACTTTTCTATTTTCCTCAGTAGGATTTAACTTCTAGTTTTTAAAGGATGTCTTTTTGTTTCTAATCACTTTTTAAAACATCTGTTGTTTAGCCATGGTGAGATTTTTTTTTTTTTTGGTCCTCTTAGTGTTATTTTTACAATTTGGGGGTATACATCTAGTTTGAGCCTCCATTACCAAGTTTTTTTAAAGGTGTCTTTACTCCTTTAGAGCATCAGTACCCAGCAGTTTGTCACATTAACTGGATTTAACAATTACTTCAATTCAAATACAGCGTAAGATTGGTATAGATTAAAATAAAACAAGTTTATTAAACAGGACACAGGTTAAGTGATACCAAGTAAAAGAAATAAAGGTAGAGAGGGTTACAAGCAGATAAAAGTGAAAACGTGCACCTAAAAGTCGAAAACGTAATTTAGGAAGGTACAGTCTGCTTAAAATGGTTTCTGTCATCAATTATTCTTTGTCCAGCATGGCTGACCATTTCTCAATTAGGACCTTCCACAGAAGTACAAGATGCTGGTTTCCCTCATTGTCTTAGGTGACAGATCTGGATGGAGTCTCTGTCTGTCCCACATATTCCTCCAAAATTATCTTTTGTTCTCAAAGTTAGGAAGGCGTCCTGGGGATTTGTCTCCTGTGTCTCTCTGGTGTGCAGGAGCCATGTGAAGTCCCTGTCTCTCTCGCAAGTTCAGGCTCAAGACAGACCTTGCTGGTTTGCTTGATAACTTTGTTAAAGTCTAAGATGTGAACTGAGGCAAACCCACATTCCTTTGTGTAGAATAGACCTGTTTATTACTTTTACCTAGATTAGTCTTTCATCTTAAACGTGTTCTAGTGACATTATACCAGGGCTTGACAAACCCTGGGCACCAGGTCACCATGGTGCCCAGGGTTTGTAGCATGGCACCTAGCTCCACCACCAAAATGTAGCAGTGTTACAGCCCCTGTCACCTAAAAATAGATTTGGCAGCAGCACTTAGCGGATTTGGCGGCACTTTGGCGGTGGGGGGCATCCCAGCTAGGTGCCTTAGTTTGAAGCTGGATGCCTAGCTGGTTGGTAATTTTGTTGAGCCCTGTGTTATACAAAGGGAATTCACAACTTCACAGGTGAGGTTAACGTATGCATTTTACTACACTATTAATGACCAGTGTGCTGTTAGGTTTCAGATGATACCTTACAAAGCATATTTTTCACAGACATCATTGCAGTTGTGCATGCGGTATGAGTAAAGATGTGCTTAAAGTC
This sequence comes from Pelusios castaneus, assembly GCA_007922175.1. NCBI lineage: Eukaryota > Metazoa > Chordata > Testudines > Pelomedusidae > Pelusios > Pelusios castaneus. Next base: position 19,332,052 of record ML685780.1, on the reverse strand, counting down.
ACAGAGTTGAAGGAGCTCGGCCTGTCACAGGTATGCTCAGCACCTTGCAGAAATGAGCCCCCTCATACCTGTGGAAACAAGGTGGGCTTTCCAGCATGCCCAGATGACTCACTAATATGGCTCTGGGGAGCTGGATGGGGAGAGAATGGGTATTTAAGTACAGAGTGGCAGAGAAGAGAGTAATTCCAAAGTTTAAAGGCCTCTTATGAGAACTCTCTGCTGGCATCTCCTTCCTTAGTATACTCAAGGTAGTAAGCACAGTGACCTCTGCTACTCTCAACTGCAGTAGTTTCACATCAGATGAGTCTTCGTGTAACATTTAGTGCCTTTATAGAATATAACACTTTGATCTCCATCCAGCAATTAATAGTTGGCACAGAACTGACGCTTACATGTCATGTGCTTTCTGTAATAAACAGTATCCTGCACTTGCTTAGTATCTGAATGGTTTCAATGTACAGCTCCATTACACTTATCTCGATGTCATAGAAACGTAGGTGATTGTACCAAGGTATCCTCATATAAAGGAAATGATCACAATGTCCTTTCCAGCCACAGGTGGAAAAATATATTTTTGTCCACTGCTGCTTTCTGAGTATTCAGAAGATCTGATAAAATGCCTAACTTATAAACTTGTTTTGCAAAAGATGAATTAATTTCTTTAGTCAGGAGATGCTGTTGTAATATTTGCTACATCTTCTGGCTGTGTTCCTCAAACGACTAGCGTCACCTCATTCTTGTCAGGGTGAACACTGAGACAGCTAGCCTGCATCCAGCCTCTTAAAGACACTGCTCTATTGTTTCCACTGCAAGAGCTTGTCAGAAGTGTTACAGATAGAAAAATAACTTCCGTTCCAGCTTTCTCCTTCAACATAACGTGAGAACTAGGGGTCACCCAATGAAATTTATAGATAACAGCTTTAAAATGAACAAAAGAAGTACAGTACTACTTCTCACAATGCGCAGTCACTCTGTGGCACTCATTTCCTGGGGACATTGTGAAGGCTGAAACTCATACAGAGTTAAAAAAACCCCCTCAAAACCCCAAAACAAAAAAACAGATCCATTCATGGAGGATAGGTCCATCTATGCCTATTAGTCAGGGATGCAGTCCCATGCTCTGGAAGTCCCTAGCCTCTGTTTGTCAGAAGCTGGGCATGGACGATGGATGGATCACTTGATGATTGTCTGTTCTGTTCATTCTCTCTGAAGCATCTGGCATTGGCCACTGTTGGAAGATGGGGTGCTGGGCTAGATGGATCATTGGTCTGACCTTGTGTGGCCATTCTTATGTTACCAGCATGTTAAACATGCCAGGCTCTCTCTCACTAGCACAACCGCCTTGGACACACATTGAGTATGAGGAGTGACAGAGCAAATTCCTGTGGTATACAGAATGAGTTTGAAAATTACCTTGAGAGACCCTAGAGTTATCCAAAAGAGTTTGAGAGAAATTGGTATCGGTGATCATTTGTACAGTTTGACACTCATCTTTAGATGTGTTCAGAATCATAGTTGAATTCCCACCAGATCTTTCCAGAAAAGATTATGTGAAAACAGCTTTTAAAGCAGTTACTGCCATGGAGAAAAGGCTTGAAACCACATTTTTCTTTGACAACAAATGCATTTTAAAACCAGAAAACACTGTGCACACTCTGAGAACTTTCAAGCCATCATGAGCAATTCACACAAAGAATTAAATCATCTCTTAAACTTCGTTCAGCTAGAGGGCATGTTGGAGACTCAAGGACCACAAAAAAGTCATAGACCTCTTATTAGAGATAGCACAATTGCATGCTCTGTTGAAGATTTTTTGGAATTACTGCTGGAAATTAAATGCAATGATTCAATGTCACAGTTGCTCTGTAATTGGTCATCAAGCAGTATAAACATATAAAACACTCAGAAAGCAATAGTAATTTGTAATGATGGCCCAAATTAAAGTGTGGGATTTGACCAAATGAGGTAAACCATGTGGGTAGTTATTTTGATAATTGAATATGTGTGTATCCAGAAATTTCAAAATTACAAAGATGTTGATGAACAATTCTGTATAAATGTAAGCAATGAATTATTTTGGGTGGAAATCATGCATAATTTTCTAGCTGAACTATAAGTACTTATCAGCGGGCTCTTGTTCCATGTTTATGTTTTGACTTTGGCTGTTTTGGGGTCAAAATATTTTTAAATACTCAGTCTATGAAATATAGAATTAAACTGTTAGTCTAATGCTGTCATTAGAAATAAATTGAGTCATGTATATCTAATGCAAATTATTTTTTGCAATGATATAAATTAAAATTTGTTGGATTGCCTATATTCTCAATATAAAATACTTGAGACCTTAGAGTCGTGACTTTAACCTACCTTAAATAAAGCTTGTAATATTTATGATGGATTATTACTAGAATTAGTTTTTCTTCTCTTCCATATATCATACTCTGTTTAAATATTTTGATATCTCTCTCCAATCTTCTCAGACTTGTATTGTATGAAAGAATCTATATTGCATCTTTCCTTTAGACCTCCAGTTTTTTGGGTGGATATATTGCATTATCAAGTATATTAGAATTTACAACTCAGTCATATTCTCGGAATAAGTGAACTTTTCAGTATTTTGAATAGGCAGCTTTTTGTGTTTCTTTAAATGTTTAATTACCGGTTCAGGCTATCTGAAAACATACTTCCAAAGTTGCTAGAGAAACTTTACTTTATCTTACTTTGTGGCTCATATCTGACAGCCTTTTGTTTTTTAGGAAAGGTATATTGGGGGTAAGGGGGATAAACTGTATTTACCACATAGCTGGACAGGATTCTCTAGGCTAATTTTACCTTTATTAAAGTGACACATTTTGGAGGCAATGCTGACACTTCTGTCAGGATAACACTGAGATGAGACTGTTTTGGGTGGCTAAATGGTCAGTGCAACTTGGCTTTTCTATTTAATAAAATCAGGAATATTTCTTATTTATTGTGATTTTTTTTTTAGTTCACTCTTAACCGAACCACATTATTTATTTTAAATTTTCTAAAGCAGGTCTTATACAACAAACCTGAAGTTAGAAAATGCTAACAGGAATACAAGCAAGGAGTCCTGTGTCACTTTAAAGAGTAACACAGGACTCCTTGCTTGTTTTGCTGAACTAGATTAACACAACTATCCCTTTTGGAACAAGCTAACAGGAATGTAAAGCTTTTGTGTACCTTGGTTTCTGCTTCCTATTAGAGCATGTTCTTTACCTTTCTGTCTATATCCCTCTCCCTGTCTCTCTACATTACATGGTCTCTGCTTACAATTGTTCTCTTGCACTCCCACAGTTACAGTTTTTCCTTTATTTCTGCAGTGTTGCTCACATGCTGTGTTGTTTTCAATGTGTAATTACATAATTAATTAAGCTTGCTGGGTTCCTGACCTCTGAAATCTTACTGTAATGGAATGTGATTTAGTGACTTGAAAAAGAGCAGAGATGTCAAGTCAGTGACATCTGGTTTTCAATTTGTATACTTGAATTCCATCTGATTGGCCTCTTAGAAGATGTCCATGCTGTAACAAAACACCCACAGCTGTCCCATATCCTCTGATTTGGTCAGTTCTGGGACCAGTCCTATCTGTCTGTGCTGCAGTTTTATAGCCCCACAGCCCGAGCTCTGTAAGCAGTGGTTAATTTCCACCAGAGCTTGCCAGGGTTGGTACCTGGCAGTTCTTAGCCCCAGCACCTTTGGGTTTGCCACATTTGTTATGACAGTAAAAAAAATTTCTTTAGCCCAGGTACTTGTTTCATTACAAATTAAGCACTGCCTGCAAGCCCAGGTTAGTTGACTGGGCCAGCCACAGGTGTTTGATTGTACTGTAGACACATACTTTAGGCTCCAGGTACCCAAAGAATAAGGCAGGGATGATCAGTAGGTGGACCTCGGACTAGATCCGGACCACTAGATGCTTTTGAATGGACCCTGAAATCTTTTTTTATTTACTACTTATTATGAATATTTCTATTATTTTCTCTGGAGAGTGAATCTTGACCATATCTTAACCAAGAAATGTGTACCTTGACAAAAAATAATTGACTCCCCCCTGCACTAAAGTATACTTTTAACTTTAAGCACAAATGGCCCCCTTGACCTACAACATCATATGCACTTCAAATAACTTTGACACCCCTCTCTAATAAGTTTGTCTAAGTAGGCTCCTGTATCCTTTCACTCAATTTAATTCTTTTCTGTTAATGTTGAATAAAGGAGGAAAAAGGAAAATCTGGACAGAAATAAAATTGGGATTGAGCCCGATTAGATTATACTCTGCTGCATATCTAGATGCATTTCATATTGGGTGAAATTCATCCCTTTGGGGGGGCTAGTGCAAAGCGTATGCTCCAATTATATCCCACTCAGCTCTTTTGCAGGCTTTCTGCACAGCAGGGATTAGGGGAGGGGGCAGGACACTTCTCCCAGTGTGATGTTACGAACTGGAAGAACATATGATTTTAGTATTCTGTATAGGTTCGTGTGCCACCCTCAGAGCTGCAGTATCTGGGCACCTTCCAGTGTGCATTGTGTCATCACTAACGTCTCTCCTATGTGAGAGTCATTCTCTCTCTCATCATTTCCACAAAGAGAGTTGTGTGTGCAAGAGAGCGGGGTGAGGGGGAGTTGGTAGGGTCTTTGTTTTCTCTTTAAAACTACAGCTGAGGGGAGTACCAAAGGGACCAGTTATCTACTTGAATGAAAAGAAATGGACTTGACTCCCTCATAGTAAGGTAGAAAATGATAACAGTTTAGGAAATGTTTGCGATCCACTAGCAACAAAATCAAAAGACTGACCAGTGCTAGTTCAAATCACCAGAAACACTATGCACTGGAAAGCCTGACATCACTAAATGGAATTAGCATTGCAAAATAGCAGTGACTTTCAACTGGTGGTCTCCACCTCCATTTGAAATTTTTTAGGGGATCCACAAATGAAAAAAGGTTGAAAACACCTGAAGTATATAATATGACTTATCTGAAGGACTTTGAATTCGTGCACACTTTCCAGAGAGTACAATGTACTCTGGTCCTCCAAAAATGTCTCTCAACTCCAGACATTTCTTTAGTCTTTTTTTTTTTTCAGATTAAATGCCTCCTCTCTCGCTCTACATACAACTTTTAAAAATTGGTCATTCTCCTCTCATCCTTCATCAGACCAGGGTTCTAATGCATTTACACAACATTACAATATCTGAGTTGCAAATATTACCAACGATTAAAAAACAATTAAAAGCTATAGAAACATATGTTGGTCATAAGTTTTATTAAAACTTCACTATATTCACACAATTTGGAGGTCACTTTAGAGCCGACAATCTCTGTTTTAAAGACATCCTTTTACACTTAAAAGGAAAATTCTATCATGCATAGAAAAATAAATACTGAGATTTTGGGATATGCTTGATTTTTTTTTTTTTAAATTAAGTTCAGAACTGAAATGTGTTTATTGAAAAACAGCATCCAGTCATATGAATTACTTTATATTTTTATTTTTTTTTACCGTTAGCCATTATTTTGTTAGGGCTTGATCCTGTGAACACTTTATGAGTAATTTTACTCATGTAACTATTATTCCATTGTTATAAATGGTTCTATGCTCATTGGCAAGGTTTCCCCACATGAATAGATGTTTGCTGGACCAGCTCCTTAATTTGCTGTAAAAGTCAGGTGGACTATTTTGATCTCTTCCTGGAATTCAATAAGAACATTTTAAAAGTATTGACATCTATTTTTGGTTTTGTCTTTGAGGGTACTAGATATTTTTGTTTTCTTCCTCCCCGTCTTCATTCACCTTCACTCCAGAAACTGTCATCTGCAAACTACAAGAGAGCTGTCATGATCCAAAGAATTAATAGTGAAAGAGATTTTAAAGGATGAAATAGAAAACATCAGCTGAACTCAGTTGGACACTCTGATGTTCAAAAGGTCAAGCACTTCTTATCATGAATGTTAAGTGTGAAAATAGATCAAAGCCTTACATTACAGTTGGCATTGCTGCTGGTATCAGCCATCTTTCTTTGAAAGAAGAACATGTTTTTGAGAGCACTTCTGGGACTCCACTTAAGAGAGAGGAAACCAGTTTCTGGTCCGCTTAAATGCTTTCTAGGTTGTGAATGTACGGATTCATTAAGCATTTACTTGTCAGAAAAATGCTAGCATTCAAAGGGTTACACATTGTTCAGCAATCCGATGACAAGAGATTGTTAATATTTAATTAAAATGTTTGTGCTTTCAATGTTAAGGCTTTCTTTATGATTGTTAAACTAGTATTAAAACAAGTCTGAAAGCTTGTTTTAACTTTATGTCCAGTTGTCTCAGAGCCAGTACCACAAAAATGTTGTTTTGTTTAGAACGATGGTCAGCAGCAGCTGAAAACTGAGCAACAACAGTTGTAAAATACTGTTGTTCAGTACATGTCATCATTCTTTCCTGGTAATATGTGCTTTTGCTCCCAGAAAGTTCATGTTGCTTTTTCATGTAGGAGAGAGAATTGGCTGCAATTGTCTTTTTTTTTAAGTGTTTGGTGCAAGGACAAATCAGTTTTGTGATACTGGTGACATTTTCTTCATAATATCTTTAATATGAAGATGCAAGATTATAGCACAGAAGCCTGGATCTCTTTTCATGGGGTAATAGGCTAATGGCCAAAGGTACTTTTGGTTTTTCAACCGATTGCTCCCTATAGCATGAGGAGAAATAATTAATGAGGGAAATAGTCACCTAAAGAGCTTAGAGTGGCACAGCTTTACCAGTGCAGTTCTTCCATTGTCTTAAATAATCCACCCCCCAGTGCGTGGCGGTAGACATGTCAGTGGGAGAAGCTCTCTCACCAACCAGGGCCGTCCCTGGGGGAGGGAGGGGGGTGAATGGGGCGATTGTCCTGGGCCCTGCGGTTACGCGGGCCCCATGCTGTCTCACTCCCAGCGGGACAGTGCAGGGCCTGCACTGCAGGCCCCCCACGGCCACACATTTCACTGCTCCCCGCTGCCTTCGGCAGGGAGCCGAAGGCAGCGGGGCGGGCCGGGAACAGTAAGCCTGGCCTCTGAGCTAGCCCTCCCCACCCCCGAGGTGGAGCAGGCAGGCCTAGGGGCGAGGCAGGTGGCTGAGGCCCACCCCTGGGCCCTCCTGCCCCATGCGGCCAGAGCCAGCCCTCGCCGGCGGGGTGCCCTTGGCCGGAACCGGCTCCTGGCAGCGGCCTCGGGTCCCCGGCTGGGGCACCGGCTGCAGCAGCTTGGAGTCCTGGCTGCGGCCGGCTCCCCCCACCAGCGGCTCCCACTTCTGAGGCTGGGGCCAGAGCCGGCTCCCCGCCCGGGCTGGCTCCCTGGGAGGGGTGGAGCGGCCCGCCCCCCCTCAAGCATGGGGGGCAGGGCCCCGCCTAGGCCAGTTGGCCCTGGGCCCCGCTCCTCCCACGGGATGGCCCTGTCACCAACATAGTGCAGTCCTCACTGGTGCTTAGATTGGTGTAACCTATATCGCTCAAGGGGACAGTTTAATCGCACCCGAGTGATGTAAATTATTCTGACATAAGTGATAGTGTAGACATAGTTTTAGAAACCCAGTGTTGAGGTGTCTGTGCAGAACGCTTTACATCCTTTGTTTTTGTAAATGTCAGAAGTAAGATGGACATAAATGAAGAATTGCATTGAACTTTAAAGAGCACAGTAGCCTTTGGCCTAGTAGCAGAAGAGCAATATTCGATGCTGTTGTGTAGCAAGCAGGAGCTCTGAATTCAGGAAGTAAATGTGACCTGTTTACTCTCCAGCCTGGGAGAGGTTATATAGATCATAAAGAAAATGGCATGCATGTGATAGATCTTGCAAGCACTTAAGTACATGCTTAGCTTTTAGGCCTGCTTGTGAGTATTTGCAGGATTGAAGCTGTGGTTTGGGAGAAACTCACAATATTGCTGATCTCAACTGTTCAAAAATCATGAATTGGGCCCCTAAACAATAATGAAACTTAGCTTAAGAATCATACGACTTTAAAAAATAAATTTTGGGTTCTTTTATTTGCTTCTGGATTTCGGTTTAAAATTTTCAAGGTTTTCTTCATAACTATGTGGGCTAGAGAAGTGTGCTTGCTTCACATAATTGTGGCTTGGACTGTAAGAAAAATACCAAATATGGCAAAACTTGGATTGAAATCGGACTGCAAAATACTCTACCTTTTGGGGAAATAGAAGAGAGGGATCTGATGTTCATGGAAACTTGAGGCAAGGTTACATTAAGTGACTATTGTAAGCATCATGATAGATATCAAGGGCTTTGATGTTAGGCCAAGATCCATGTTGACTTTAGTGAAGAGAAAAAGAAAACGTGATCAGCTGGTAAATGCCTAATTTCTCTAATCCAGAAGTGGAAGTCTCATATTTTTGTGGATGAATTCTCAGGTACCTGGAGGTAAAGGGATATCCCTGCCTCTTAAAATAAAAGGGGAGGTGATAGAGAAGTGGGAGGTTCATGAATAGTTCTGTGATTAACTTAATCCTTTTGAGTATTTAGAGCGCTGTTTACTGACATATGAATAACAAAGCAGTATTAGCAATGATTGCATAATTAGTAAACTTTCTTCCTCTTTCTCATGAAAAGCCTGCCAAATCTGTTATCCAATGCATTTACCAATTACTGGGGAGCAACAAATTGACTGCTATTAGCTACTCCCAATAAAAGTGATATTTTAAGAATAGCTGATCTTTTCTAGTGCCACAGTACTAGAATTTCAGAAATTCTTTTACATGCCTAGACCTTGTTGGGATGATCACTGGATTGTTTGAGGATTTTCCAATATACTGATGGAGTCATCAGGAGCTTAGCCATTGCGTGCGTGGCACTTGTTGTTCTGGGCCCATCTGGAGGGGCGGGGCCAGCATTAGTCCCCACATGCTGCCCCCCAGGCCCTGCCTCCAGCACTTGCTAATCGGGTACGGGACAGGAGTGGCACGGGGGCCAGCAAAGGTTGATGACCCCTGCTATCTTAGAACATAGACATGAATCCCACTTCTGCTTTTAGCTGTAACTTAGCTTTGTGGGTGGAACTGATATGCAGTGTCAGAGGTCCGGTCTACATTTGCCATCGTTTTTGGCAGCAGTCGAAGGGAGATGCACAATTATTTTACGTAGCTTGCATATCTCCCTCTGACTTTCTAATACCCACTTACCTCCATGTCTCCATTGCACTGAGCCGAAGGGAAATATCCTCCCTTTGACTCAGCCCTAGTCTACACTTGCCGCACTTTTTGGCAGCAGTCGACGGGAGATGCGCAAGGTACGTAAAATACCTTGCATATCTCCCGACGACTTACTAAAAGCTCACTACATACTAGGGTAAGGTGACCGGAAATGCTTTCCGGTTTCCAGTTCTGGGGCTGGAGTTGCTATGGTGATTTCTGGATCGATTGAGCGCATGTACACAGACCGCTCAATCGAACCCGGAAGATCGTGCTGACACCAGCGATTTTGCTGCTGTCAGTATAGACTTACCCTCAGTGCTCCTCTCCATGAGAGGGTGAACTTACTGCGTCAAATTCTGGATTGATTGAGTGGGTCTTCACTGATTTCTCAGTTGAACCGGAAAATTGAACTGATGGGGGTGAATTTGCCGCCATCAATGTAGACTTGACCAGAGACTGCAGCACATTGCAGTGTGCTAGGTTTGGGTGTACTGGGGAAATATAACATATTGTTTTTTCCTGAACAACGAAACCATATCTTAGGACAGTTCTCTAAGTGGGGATGAAAGCATAATCTCAAATACAATACAGTCTAATGCAATTGACAAGTCACAGAATCTAACTAGAACCATAAAATCAATAAATGACTTGGATTTGCACCATTTTCCCTTCTCTGTAGTCTAGCCACAGTAGAGACAGAACAGATGGTAATAGCAGCTTTGCTCAGAGGATGCCTACAGTACTTCTAACAGGTCAAAGGTGAGCTGTAGCTGATGTGTTTTATTTAAAAGCTTGAGGGGTGGTGTGCAGCCTATAGAACCTACAATAATTCATCTGTTTTTAAAAGACACTGATTTTTATTGCTTGTGTTGGTTGGTGATGGGAAACCCCAGACTACTGAGTACTGGTGTTATGGACCATGCGATGTAAAACGATTGACACAGACACACATCTATTGGATCCTCTGCCATGGTGACTTGGAGCAGGTAACATAACATGTTTTGAAAAAACGGTGTAATGTTTTTTTTTTTTTTTTTAAGGTTTTAATGGTTTAGAGCAGAGACCTGACATTTAGTGCAGGTTGTCAGCTGGTACCAGGTCAGTGTCTTTTGCAATCCTATGAAAATTTACCCATATTTGGCCAAGTTATAATCCTCCAAGGGTATATCTGTACTTCAATAAGACACTGGCTGCTAACCCATATCAGCTGACTCAGGGTAAGCCTATACTGATGGCAGCAAAATCGCTGCCATCAGCGCAATTTTCCGGGTTCGATTGAGCTGCCTGTGTAGATGCACTCAATTTAACACGGAACTGGAGCTATAATGCCAGCTCCGTAACTGTAGTAACACTATGTCGAGCAGACACCATTTCCGGTCAGCTTTGTGTAATGTGTAGGGAGCAGGTAAGAAGTCAGCAGGAGATATGCAAGGTATTTTATGTACCTTGTGCATCTCCCGTTGACTGCTGCTGAAAAGTGCAGCAACTGTAGACTGGGGCTTGGACTCACAAAGAGCACGCTGCAGGGCTGTAAAATAGCAGTGTAGATGTTCGGGATTAGATTGGAGCTTGGTCACAGCAAGGACTCTCCCCCCTCGCAGTGTCCCAAAGCCTACGTTCCAGCCTGACCCCTTACATTTGTGCTGCTATTTTATAGCCCTGTGAGCCCAAGGTAGCTGGCAGTGTAGCCATTCCCCTAGGATCTGATGTTATGTACACACGGCAGACTTGTCCCGCAATAAATAGTTGCAGGAGAAGCAAAGCGTTATAACTGAAACGCTTTCCCCCATCCACACAGAAATCCTTCTAACGCAAAGGATGTTCACACGTTCCTTTGCATTTTCATTAGAAGGAGCAGTGCGTAGTGGGCACCTATCCCACCATACACTGCCCAGCCAGCCTTTAGGCTGGCAGTGGGGCTCTCTAGCCACCAAGAAATCTCGGTGGCAGGGGAGCCCCAACGGCAGCGGGGCTCTAGCCGCCATGAATGCTAGCGGCTGGATCCCCGCTGCAGGGATTCCCTCAAGCTGTCGGTTTCCCAGGCGGCTTGAGGACTCCCTGTGGCAGGGGCTAGCGCCCCATTGCCACGAGGAGTCCCTCAAGCCGCCTGGAACTGAGTGGCTTGAGGGAATCCCTGCAGTGGTGCTCCAGCTGCCAGGGTTCCTGGCGGCTAGAGCCCCGCTGTCACAGGGATTCCCTGAAGCTTCCCAGCTCCCGGGGTGGTGGTGGCTGCTGCCCTGAAGCTGGCAACCCAGGCAGCTGGTTGCTGGGCTCCTGGCTTCGGGGCGGCAGCTTCAGGGAATCTTCCTGGGGCTCAGTGGAGCTCCTGCGCTGGGGTTGACAGCTCTGGTGTCCCAGGGTGGCCTCAATTGGCACTCGGGGACATTTCTGGACGCTGTCAAATGCGGAAGGAGAGTACACACACAGACTCTACCGTGGAACAGCTGTTCCTTGGTAAGCCTAACCACCCTCGTTTGGGTGGTTTACCTGTTGCACGGCAAGAGGGCTGTTGCCGCGCAACAAGCAACATTTGTGTATGTACGCTCACAGCCTTATCGGGAGCCTTATCGCATGATAAGGCTGTAGTGTATACCAGGCCTCAGTTTACATGTGCTTGGTAGACTCAGAGTTTGGCAGCTAAATATTTGTCTAAGGTCCAGGGTTCAGTTTCAGTACTGATATAGGATTTGCCACAAGAGCAGCCACCTGTGATGAATCCAGGAAGATTTACAGATATCTTTGCTATGTGAAGTCCAGCATCCTAGAGCAATGTGATCCTAAAGCCTGGAAACACGTTTCTTCAAAACCTCAAAGACTTGCTCGCTCTCTGGGTTTAGTTTATAACCATTCTGAATCACTTAGTCTAGGTTTCCAATAGCGTTTGTCAAAAACTAGCTCTTGGTAACTATACGCAGTTTTCCAACCACATCAAAGTATGTCTGATAACAATGTAATGCTTTTATATGATGATTTTTCTTTCCCCCCTCGCAAACAAACAAGCAAATGCCCCCTACTCCTAAAATGGGAGACACCTACAGTAGAGAAAATATTTCAATTAGTGCTAGTCAAAAAGGGTTTTTTTTCTTAATGTTTACATTTTTAACAGAAGTTTCCCACTTCCCCCCTTTAAAATTTCATCATTTTTTTAATGTTAAAATTTTGACTAGCTATATAAATAGTCAAAAGTGGTGAGAATTTTATGTGAGAATGGCCATATTGGGTCAGACTGGTCGCCACTCTAGCCCAGTGTCCTGTCTTCTGACAGTGACTAGTGCTAGGTGCTTCAGAAGGAATGAACAGACCAGGGCAATTCTCAGATGATCCGTCCACTGTCATCCAGTTCCAGCTTCTTGCAGTCAGAGGCTTAGGGACATACAGAGGCCATGTACACGCTACGGACTTGTCCCGCAATAAGTTGTTGCGGGACAAGCAAAGCGTTGTAACTGTAATGTTTTCCCCTGTCCACACAGTACTCCTTGTAACGAAAAGGAGCGATCACGCTCTCCTTTGAATTTTCGTTAGAAGGAGCAGTGCATGGTGGGCACCTATCCCACCATGCACTGCAGGAGCCAGCCTTTGGGCTGGCAGCGGGGCTCAAGGTTTCTCAGGGTCCCTAGCAACAGCCGCAGTGCTCGGGAACTGAGAAGCTCGGGCGACAGCTTTAAAGCAGCCACGCAGGGTCCCGAGCGGCTGCAGCTGCCAATCAGGACCCAAGAAGCCCAAGTGGTAGCTTTAAAGCAGCGGCCTGGGCTTCTTGTCCCCAGCGGCAACCCCGAGCAGCTCTTTAAAGCAGCCGCCTGGGCTTCTTGGTCCCCAGCGGCAGCCCCAACTGCTCGGGACCCTGGGGAGCTTCTTTAAAGCTGCTGCCCGGTCTTCTTGGGTCCCGATCAGCAGCAGCTGCTGCTGCTGCTGCTGCTTGGTTCCGAGAAGCCCGGGCAGCTGCGCGGAAGCAGGGATCAAGCCGGTGGCAGCTTGAGAAGCCGCTGCGGGGGAGACCCAGTTTCGGGGCTTGGGAGGCACCAAGCCCTGGCAGCTTGAGCCCTGCTGCCTGCCGCCCTGGCAGGGAGCTCCCACTCGGGAGCCGGTAGACAGCGGGGCTCAAGCCGCTGAGGCTTGAGGGCTCCTGCTCAGGAGCCGCCAGCCCAGGTGGCCAGTTCCCAGGAGACACCAGGGTTCCTGGTGGCTCCAACAGCAGCGGAGCTCCTGTGGCAGGAGTGCTGCTACTTGTCAATTTGATTGCTCTGGTAGAGCAGTGAAATTGCCAAGTATGACAGCTCTGGTGTCCCAGAGTGGCCTCGATTGGCACTCGGGGACATTTCCGGAGGCTGTCAAAAGTGCAACAAGCGTACACACAGGTTCTACCATGGAACAGCTGTTCCGTGGTAAGCCTAATCACCCTTGTTTAGATGGTTTACCTGTTGTGTGGCAAGAGGGCTGTTCCTGCGCAACAAGCAAGATTGTAGTGTGTACGCTGACAGCCTTATTGCGTGGTAAAGCTCCTTACCGCGCAATAAGGCTGTAGTGTGTACAAGTCCAGAGTGTAATGTTGCTTCCCTGACCATCTTTGCTAACAGCTGTTGATGGACCTGTCCTTCATGAACTTGTCTAATTCTTTTTTGAACTCAAATTCCAAAGGGGTAGCCGTGTTAGTCTATTGCAGAAAAACAGAGTCCTGTGGCACTTTTAAAGACTAACAGATTTATTTATCGCATGAACTTTCAGGGAGAAAATCCCACTTCCTTCTTCAATGTGTCTGATGAAGTGGGATTTTTCTCCCACGAAAGCTCATGTGATAAATAAATGTGTTTGGTTTTTAAGGCTATGTCTACACTTGTAAGTTAGTTCGAGTTAAGAAAGCTTAATTTGAACTAACTTAAGCCTTGGCCATACTGGGCTTTTATTAGTTTGAATTAAGGGCTTCCTTAATTCGAACTAATAAATTCAATTGCTTAGTTCGAACTAACCCTTAATTCGAAATAGTTGGTTCGAATTAAGTCAATGTGGCCATATTAGTTCGAACTAACTGCTTAGTTCGAACTAATTGACAGATTGACTTTCATGCAACTGAGTAATTCGAACTAAGCAAGTGCCCTTCATGGACATAGCTAGTTTGAACTAGCATTCTAGTGGGTCCATGCTAGTTTGAATTAACTTAATTCGAACTAACTAAAATTAACTAATTTGAACTAGCTTTTGTAAGTGTAGACATAGCCTAAAAGTGCCACAGGACTCTGTTTGGTTTTTTTGAACCCAGTTATCCTTTTGGCTTCCATAACATCCCCTGGCAACAAGTTCCACAGGTTGATGATATCCGTTGCTGTAAATAGTATCTAGCCCTCAAAGTTTGGTACTTCAGATTTGCTGCTTTTAAATGTGTATCCTTGTTGCTGATGACTGGAACATGCACAAGAGAGTGTAGTATTGTACTTGTGCATATAAAGATGTAGAAAAGACTCTTCAGAAATGTGGGCCAATGACTGCCTCCATTATTCTTAAGAAATATGGGTCAGTAAAACCACCCAAAGTAGAAGCTCAAATGGAATAGTTGATCTGTCACGAACATTCTGCTTTTGGTCCTTGTCATGTGATGTAACCACTTGGTTATTTTGTACAAAGTTCAATATTTTAAAAAATTATTATTATTATTTCTAGTATGTTTGCATATTTTTAAAACTTTTTTTATACAAAGAGTGGTCAGACTGCATTCCTCTTATGAAAAAGGATTTTGTGAAGGAATCTGGGGGGGGGGGGTGTTCTGTTAAAGTGGTTTTAAATTATTTTAATGTTTATCTTGTGGTGTGACAGTTCTGGGTACCAGCTGCCTCCCAGCTCTTACATAGCATTAGGGAATCTTACTTCAGCTATGCTTACAGAAAAAAGGAGCCTCTGGACAGGCATTATGGTGCAGCATACCAACTCTTGCTTGCTCTCTTTTTTTGTTGGAAGGGATGGTGGCTGTCACTTAGATCATGTCACTCTTCTCTGTCAGGTTCTCTTCTTACTCTGACATGTAGATGATTAGTATCTCCAGCAGATGCCTCAGGTAGTGAGACACTGTGCTAAAGAAGCTTTATAAATGATGTCTCAATAGAATTTGTGGAGATCTTCCTTGAAGTATCTAGAGACAGGGTTTCCTTTGATATACTTAGCATACTGTTTAAATCATAATACAAAATTAATAATTGTAGTTCTAGTTTCTGGAGCATTTTGTTTAAATATATGCCTTTTAGAGTTCTCACCCTCACTCCTAAGCTATTGTTTTTGCAAGGGTGTTATACAGTATGTGGAAAGAAAAGAGAGTTTATCTTGCGCCTCTCTAGAATCTATCAGGATTTGATGACAGCCTGGATGTAGGGGTAAGAAAGAGAGTGACAGATTGGGAGTGACTTTAGGGCTCTGAGCCTGGGTGAAGTGGAAATTCTGGATAGAGGTTTTTGTCGCTGTTTAATAGCATAGTGAATGCAGATGGTCCCATATAAGAGCTCTGCATCTAGTCACTTTGAGAAGCGGACAAAGTTGAACAGGTGTAACATGGTCATTAACTTGGATTAATTCTGTCAGTTTGGTATGTTCGGGTAAGAAGCCTTTTGTCTATGAGAGGTGGATTGACATATATATTGAGGAGACTTTGCTAGCAAAGGAAAACTGTGACAGCGTGTGGCTTTTGAATTGTGTGTTGGGGTTCTGAAGAAGTTAATAGTAAATGCTTTTACATAATGCTGATTTTTTTCCTTCCTTCTTTCCTTCTTTCCTTCCTTCCTTCCTTTTTATATTTTTTAATTCCTCCATTCAGCAGCTCTAATTGTTATCAGCCATCGCTTGAGAATGGTGTGGAATTCCCCTTTATAGAGAATATTTACAGTGGATGAAACTTGGGAGGAAAACAGAATACTAGGTGTGGACATGACATGTTGCAGTTTATTTGTATTGGAGTGGCACTCAAGAACTCTAATCATGGACTGGGATCCCATTGTGCTAGATGCTGTACAAACACAAACCAAAAGGATGGTCCCATTAGTATCTTTACAGTTTCTAAGGACACTGGAGTTGAAGGATTTGTTGCTCACTCACCTGGATGTCTCCTTTTAGATTCAAATAAATACTGGATAAATGTAAATAAATTGACCACTACTATAAAATATTTGCAATATCCCACATACAGCAATAGGACTACTTCTGTATGAAGAGAAAATTGACAGGAAGGGAGGAGCACTTATTTATACACATATCACCTTAATAATTAACAAACATAGGGCCACATTCTGAGGCAAAGTTTCCACTGTCTTCATTGTGATTTATGACTTGGTAAACGCTGAGTAAGTCCTGTATGGATTTGGCTTGTGGTAAGGAGGTTATGAAATAATTACTTTTCAGGTGGTTAAGTATTTTTCAGATACATAATGAAAGGAAGCATTGTGTTCTGGGAAAACCTTTTAGTTAGGAGTAATCTATTTTGATTTTAGCCTGCTGTGTGGGGTGGTGGTTCAGTTACATTAGAACCCTAGGTTTTTCCAGAAAGTATTGTTACAGTATAGAAACGCTTGCAACATGTTACCAACAGTGTGTCAACACGTGACAAACCTTTCCAATTGCTGCGGTGTTACAAACTGACTTGATACTGCTGAATTCTTTAGGATTTCTTCAGTTATTTTGAAATACAATGTTAAAACTCACAATTGCAATGTATTACCTCAAAGTATCATTTCATCCAGTCTCTCAAGCTGGGGCGGGTTGGGTGGTAGGCATGCAAGGCAGGGCCCAGGAGCTGTTGGGAAAAGTGTTACTAACTCAGTAGGTAGCACTCTTCTGGGTCAGTGTTATATTGTCTCCCCAGTGTGGAGGTTGGGGATATTGTGCAGCCAGAGGTGCGCTCTCTCATTAAGATGTAAAATTAAGATCCTTTGGAGGTTATTGGTTCCCTGATATTATTTGCAAGAGTGGGGATGAGATGTTCGGTATCTTGGCCAAATTCCTATTTGAGTTAAAAAAAAAAAAAAATCTGCCAATGTAAATTCCCTTAGTGTTTCAGTTAAATATAGCAGCCTTCACTTTTTTATCCCAGTGCTTCAGCCTGCAAACATTTAAGTGCACATGTAAGTTTTCTCCCTGGAGTACATTGACTGTTCTGTAGTGTCATGTGGTGATGGTGTTGTGTCCTTTAAGTAGCTTCTATATTAAAGTGAGTGTACACATAATAGTTGTGTGTTTGTAATATGTGACAGCATGGCTGGAATGGTAGCAAGACCTATTATCAGAGTTATCTAATATTTTGCAGCCTTCTCTTTTTAGATGCTTACAACTTTGTCAGGAGGCTTTGGGTTGAATTTTTCCATGTTCAGTTTATGACTTGAGTTAAGTTAGAATGTTTTATGGAAAAACCTCTAGGATTGAAGGTCTGCAGGAATCAGTTGTATTTTGAATCTAACAAGCGCCTTATTGTTTTCTCTGTGCAATGGTAGGACAGACGCAAATTATATAACTTTTTCCAAGAGAAAACAAATCATTACATTTCACTTGTATAGCAGCCTTTTATTTGAATATAGTGTTGAGCATGCCATCAGTTTTCATGCAGAACTCTTCAGGGAAACTAGCAAAGAGTTCTGCCTAAAAAAATTCCATGGCATTATATAGCCCTATATAATTATTACTTCTCTGTGTGCATGTTCAGTATAGATAATCTCTGTATAGTCCAGTATAATCTACCCCTAGTTTGTAGAAGTTGTTATGGGGGACACTGGATAAATTGGAGCACTAGGCAGTTTGGGATTATGGTACAGTAGCTGAAAGATTCTGCTAAAATGATAAGCCATGAAATAGTTTTAAAATGATGACATTTTAAATTGTCATCTGTTCATTCGGATTTATGGATCTGATCAGACCTCTCAGAATTTTTGTGATAGGCTTTTTGCAGACCCAGGAAGTCAATGCTGCACTGACTTACACAAAATCATGCTTTCAAGACTTACTGTACAACCAGAAGGGCTTGAACATGAGGGTAGGCGCTCTTTCGGTGTAAACTGCTGTCAGTGGAGCTATGATGCCTTATGAGCCAGCTCCTCAACTGATGTAAATTTAAAAAATGAAAAATTTACACTGGGGTGGATTCCGGGGACTACATTGGAGCCTGATGACAAGCTAGAAAATTCTGAAGAGGAGTTACTTTTACTGCGTGTAATAGAACAGCTGAATTTGTCAGATTTCCATTGCCTTGGCCTGGAATTTTACATGAATGATTCATGAGATTTCAGCACTTTAGAACCTTGAACTCTCACCCATATGTAATCTTTCTGAACATCTGCCATCTTCAGTTTCTGTTAAGGTCGGATATCTTTGTTAGCTAGCAATAGTATGCCATGAAGATCAAAATGCACCAGGATATCCGGATGACGTCACTACTTGGATAATATTACTACTAATCTGGCAGTAACCAAATGAAATGGCAGGCTTGTATACATGGCTTTCTAAAATATTTAAATATTTTTTCTATTCTATTAAATTATGTTTTAACATAGCTGTTTTGACATAACTTGAACTCAATTTGCAATCTGCCTTCAAAAGTGACTTATCCTACTGCTGCGTGTTTTGCAACTTGTGATTAGCAAAGTAACCTCTCTCAGTTGAAAACATTTCTGGAGGCCATATGTAACTTTGTGTTTCTTCATATACTTGTCCTAAAATCCCGAGGTTTGGTTTGTGGGTGCAAAATTGCATTAGCTGTATTTCCCTCCATCTCCATAAAAATGTCTTAAAATGTAATCTTGACAAATTTGTTGTTGTGCCTTGCTCACTTGATCACAGTAAATAGCTTGTAGGCACTTGGTGAGGAATATTTACTTTTACTGTTTGCTTTCTGATATTGACGGCTTTGCTGCCTTCAGCCAGGCAGCACGTAGCCTGCCAGATGACCTCACTAGGACCCCGGAGATGTGCATCATGGAGTTGTGGTTCAGTGACAGGAGAGGAAAACAGGTGTGGCATCAAAAGACTGGGCTAGGGTTTTTGCAGAGGGATGGCATAATCTGCAAAGAGGTACTTAATAGCATATATTGTTACATAAGGAAATCACAGATAATCTAATTGGATGGTGGTTTTGCTGGTGTAATCTCTCCTGATTTGTGTAGAAATGGCACTGGCCAACCAAGTGTTGTGCTTTCTGTCACATGGCATAATCCACTCACCATTTTGCAGGGAGAGTGTCCCTGGCATTATTGGAACAAGATGAGTTTAAATCTAGCATCTCTTTGTAACATAAATGAATCATAACATATAGGGCTCCCATTGCAGTAGTGTTGAACACCTCACAAAGAGTATGAATTGATCCTCCTAACACTCTGGTGAGGTAGGAAAGCATTACAACCTTCAATTACAGATAGCAAACAGAGGAATTAAGCAATTTGCCTGAGAACACTGAGGAAATCTGGATATAGCCCAGAATTGAACCCACATCTTTGGAGGCCCTGGACAATGCCCTAACTATGAGACATTCCTCCATCTGGGAAATGAATGGAAATTACAGAACAATTTTTCTTGGTGGTTTTCTTTTCCTTGCACGACACTGAGCAGGATGTGGTAGCTTTCTGTCAGTTTTCCAGTGACAATATTCCTGGAATCCTGTGCATCCCTGTAAGAGGGTAGCTGACCAATTGAATGAAATAGGGCTCAGCTCTTCTGTTCCAATCCAGGACAACTGAGTTGGGTTAATTAAGAGAGCAGGACAGCACTGGAGGTCGAGGGGGGACACTGAGAGGCTTGGTAGAAGTGGCTGCCAAAGCATTAGATCTGAGTGGTTCAGTCAGGTAGAGCAGTTTCAGGGAGAGAGCTGAATGTGAGGGAACAGCAAGGGGTTTGTTGACTGGTAGAGAAACTGAGAAAGTTTCCAATGGGAGGAAGAAGGAGGCAATACCCCTAAGGAAGGACTGGGGTGGTGGCTGTCCCAGCAGGGGGACAGAGGAAGAGACTTAGAGTCCAGGTCTGACAGAAGATGCCAGGATGGTGGGAAGGGACCTGAGTTTTGAAGACCATATGTACTGAGGTGATGGGGACTAAGTTGTAAGATTTTTGCTTGTGGACTCATTTGCCCTGTCTTTTTGTTAATAAACTGTCATGGACAGAACTCAAACACGTTTGTATTGAAGTTACTAGGCTCAAATAACTGAAGGGATGGGGTGGTCACTTACAGGCTGCCACAAAGTCAAGAGGGAGCTTCTGGGATGAAGCCCCTCATTTACACTCCCCCTGTGGAGTACTATAATTTCAACAAATTAGATAGTTTTAGAGTGCAGTTCCACTTCCCTCTTACCAATGCACTGTAAAATGGCACTGTGGAAACAGTTCTTTCAAGCCGACACCCAACTGCTCCTGATTCTTCTACTGCTCTTATCTCCAGTATGTCAATAGTACTTAGCCTTTCCTCATATTCAAGATGTTTTTTCTTACCCTATGAGCCCATCTTATTTTAGTGACAGGGAATACTGTATTGTGTTATAAAAAAGCTTGCCATTAATTCATCTAAAGTAGCCTAAACCTGATGACCCCTGGTACCTGCCACAAACCTGAACATCTTCCCCGGGCATTTGAAAATGGGATTAGGGATGACTGAGATTTGAAATTGTCTGGCTTCCTGGTGGTGATTTATATAGAATTCTACCATTGCGCTTTAGACATGTTGGGGTATTATTTAAGAGAGGCTAGAACATATGGATAGATGCCCACATGTATACATCCAAATAAGCAAACTTAAGTATTAGGGTATAACTAAACACCCGATCCAACTTTCACTGAAAATAGGACTCCCTTTCACATTCCCAATAATGTGAGTTGGATTTGGGCTTTAAAATGTTCTTGGTTCACTGTTCAAGTATGAATGCTAAAAGTGAAAAGAACAGCTAGAATGTCAGCATGTTTAAATGCACTAGAGAAGAATCATGATGTTTCAATGTCCATATTTCTTTTATTCTTTCAGTGGGATCTTGTTTGTGAATCTTCCTGGAAAGTCCATATTGCTAAATTCTCCCTACTGGTAGGATTAATCTTTGGCTACTTGGTAACAGGATGCATAGCTGACTGGTGAGTGAAAATCTGTTAATGATATATAACTTTAAATGAATAAAAATGTTGCATCTCTCTCTAGAACTTTTTTTTAAAGTTACTTTTCATGAAGAGCCTTTTCGTAATTAGATCTATAACCCTCTGAAAACAGTAGCATGAGTTGGCAGCATGAAACTGTGTTTTGATTGCCTGGGCAGAATCATTTATATTGTGATATATAACATAAAAAGAAAATATTTAAACATTAACTTCTAATTATTTGCTGTTGATGTACTTTACTGTTGTAATGACAGAGCAGAATTGAAGATTTTTTAATTGTTTAAAAACTGAGCCTTTGTTTTAGATAGCACTAGTCTCTAGTGTTCTGCCAAATAGATACTACAATTATAAATGACTTTTTAACCTTATTTGCTGATAAAAGGGACAGAGTCAACTCATATTTGGCCCAGAATGTGCATCTTATTTTTAAAAGGCCTTTACAAACCTTTCAACCATTTTGCTATTTTAAAAAAGTTGTTCAGAAGCAAACATTCCCTTACAGTGTTTTAAATCCAAATAGTGCAGCATTAGTAACACCCTATTTTAGTGTTTCTCAGTTGGGGTACAATCCTCTGAATTAGTGGGGAATGGGAGCATTGACAGAACTCTCAATTATTCTCCAGAATCTGTTTCCATTTTTAAAAACTCTCTAGCTGTTATGGTTACAAAGAAAATTATGAACAAAGTCACATCTGCCTGAGTATGAGTGAACCTGAAACAATAGCTTTGCAGTCTGAAACTGCCCCATTTATTCCAGTGGGTGCTAATTCATTTATCAGTGATTACATAGGTCTATGGGATCCAGCATGCGAGGACTGCATTTATTCAAACTTAGGGCCAAATCCTTATCCAAAAACCAATGCATTATGGAGAGCAGCATGTGTTCTAATACAGTGTGTGGTATGGGCACTGAAGAAAACATCCTTCCACAGCAGGGCAGTCTGTCATGCTTCCTGGGCCAGCACAACATGCTGCTGAATGCTTTACTGTTGCTTTCTACAGGAGTTACATGATCACTGGAATTGGTGCTGTGTTGAATTTTCAGTGGATGGCAATATTCCTGTTTATATACACATAGTGTATGTCCCTTCCATCCTGCTCTCAGACCACTTTTATTTTGACAGCAATGCATATTTTAGCATTAGATGCGTGCATCTGCAAATTCATCTGTATGTCCCATCCCATAGGTTGCGGGTTGCACAGAAGTCCATAGCTGCTTGCTTCCTTTTGCCTTGTTTAACTGTGCATACAGGATTTGTGCTTGGTATTCATGCTAGTCTGCTGTATATGTGTGTATTTATAGTTCAAAAGTCTCTAGTGTGGGATAATTTGAAAGGTGCCAGTCGTACCCTAGGAAAGATCTTATCATGGATGCAGCATGTAATTTCTAGCATTCCTTTCTCTGCAGAAGAAGAATACTTTGTCTAATAATTTTATAGCAAAATAGTTCTTTTTATCTAAGGATAAAGGCTTTTCTTTACTTGTGAACAGCATGGTATCACAGCACCTTCTGGGTAAATAGATCTCCACAGTGAGGGTCAGCTACTTTTGAGTTTTGACACTGTGAAGACGAGTGCGTTTTTTTTCAGGGAGCATGCCAGCTTTGCTTTTGGAAAGAGGTGATCGTTTCTGTTAGCAGTGGGTGCAATTATTTGTAGCTGTCTTTTACTAGCCAAGAGGGACTTGGTTCTGGCTTTTTATTTTAAATTGTTAATGAAGGACATATGATTCATTATATTTAAACATTTGTATTGTGCCTCATTGTGAGTATACTTTAAAGAAGAATTTGTGACAGAGCCAGGCCTGATGGCTCCAGGAGGGTGGTAGAAGGCGGCAGGTATATTAGCTCCAGGATCAGCAAGGCCCTGTTCCCAGGGTAGCTGGGACGAGACTGATTTGAGCCTATTAAGGCCCGTGACTCCAATTAAGGGTAGAAGATAAAAAGCCCCTGTAGCAGCCAGGCAGGGAGGGAGTTTGGGTGTGTTGTTTGGAGGTGGAGGTAGGAGCAGAATTTGGTGTGTGGAGGAGAACACAGCGAAGAAGAGTGAAGGAGATCTGACCAGTAGCTGTTACTGACAGTGCCTAGGAGATACAGGCAGTGAGAGTAAGTTTGCCGAAACGGGCCTGTGGGGCGGAGAGCCCAGCCCAGAGTAGGAGGGACTGAGGATCCAGAGTGCTGGGGGGTTTGGAGGTGGGAGAACTGTCCTCAGCTGGCTGCCATGACACGAAGCGCAGGGGACTGACAGTGTTCAGTTTGCCACACTTTATTTGTTTTTCTTAGTAGTAGTAATCTTTGTCCTTGGAAAGCATTATGAAAGATAAACTGTGATGCAAACACAGCTTATGTCTTTACTGCTCCTTTACCACATGCTGCTTCAAAGTGATAGTCATAGAATCATAGGGATGGAAGGGACCTCAGGAGGTCATCTAGTCCAACCCCCTGCTAAAAAGCAGGACCACTCCCACTAAATCACCCCAGCCAGGGTTTTGTCTAACCGGGCCTTAAAAATCTCCAAAGATGGAGATTCTACCTCAAATTTAAAAAGAAAACTGTCTTCCCAGTCTTGTTGTGGAATGTGTTTGGAAAGTTAGATGCTCCCCTCTCTTTCTTTACTGGAGGACCTTTTAGGAACCTTGAAGTACTTGGAGAGTCATAGGTCATAGGATGCTGTAACTGAAACTGCAGTTCCCTCCCCCACTAGTCAGGGGAATGTTGATTCCTCACATCGGATCCTCTCCGACAAAATGAAGGAAGTGAATATTTGGTGTTCCAGCTTATTTTAAGTTTCAGGCCACCTTTGGCAACATAAAGGTGTAGAAAAGGGAAAAGGAAAAGTAAAAAAAAAAAAAAAATTATTTGTAACAAATATCAGGTTTGTGATGAGACTTAAATTAAAAATTCTTAGCCTTTGCTTAGTGCCTTTCATCTACAAAGCATTTTTACAAGCATCAGTTACTATGAATTACAGCTTTGAGCCTGTAAATTTGCTACTGTGTGTTGGAGGAAAGCTATGAGAGTGTGTCCAGATCCCAAATAACCTGAAGTTCATCATTGTTTGGGTTCAGGATTTTGTTTTGGGCTCTACACCCTGCAAATGTAAAATGTGAAAGGTACATTAAAATTAGAAAAAAGAGGTAATTACCGCTATGTTCCCAATACACGGCAGTGTTCTGACTCCAACAGCTTGTTGCTGGGGAAGTAATAGTCTGTTCTCTTCCTGATTTCAAAAGCCACACACCAACCAAGAGTCCATCCTCAGTGTTTCTGAGGTTTGTAATACCGATTCAAGCAATCTACTCTGACCTTACTGCTGACCTGAATGTGCCTGATGGTACTTTCTAGTTTAAAAATATCTCCAGTGTTACATACTGCAGATGAGTTAAAGCTGTTTGTACGAGGTGTCAAAAGGTTGATATGGCAGTTAAAATCCAATTAAGCCCATTCCCTTTGAAAAGGCCAATACCTTGTGCATTGATGTTCAGAAAACAGGGTGAATCCCATGTAAAAATGTGACAAATACTCTTATACAGTCTTCCAATCCTCCAAAGCCTTAAAATAGCATTCAGAAAAATAACAGCCTCTTCCGCCACATCCAGCCTATGACTTCATTGCTCTTATTCCAGTTTTTAAATAAAACAAGACCATAGTTTTTAATCACTAATGTATGTGTGCAGTACATGATATAGTTGCTTGGTAATCAGCAAAACCCGAGAAAATGCCCTAATAGGAGTGCTAAGTATTCAGATAAGATGAAATTGTAGGAGGTTGTGGAGAATGTCTGAGTTGTGCTTTCTTAACCATTTGTTTTCTTGCATATATTTTCCCCATATCTATATACTCCTTGGCACAGTAGGAGCAAATTCTGTAGCAAGAACCCCTAAATTCTGTTATAGCAGGGCTCAACAAAATTGACTCCCAGTTAGGCGCCAGCAGTTTTATTTTTGGTCGCCAGAGGGCGTTCCTCAACTGCATTTCCGCTGTAGAGCTAAGAGCCAGGCTACAAACTCTGGTTACCATGGCAACCTAGTGCCCAGGTTTTGTTGAGCCCTGTGTTATAGTGTAACTTTGTTCTCTATCCTTTCCCATAAACACACACTCAGCTGTGGCTCGCAATTGAAAATACTCATTGAAATGCAGCCTGTGCAGTTTGTCAATGATTATTTTTCTCAGTCAATATATTTGAGCTTTTTACTTTGTTCTCCAGGCAACCTGACTTTATGGTTCTCAGCAGTCACAACATTGCCCAGGTGGCTTGGCTCAGAAGCTTCTTCCCTGGAAGAAAGCCAGGGAAGGTGCACATTCTAGTTAACTAAGGGCTCATCTACGTGGCTTCCTGACTCTGGCCTACTGTGGTGTTCTCCTGGCAGTCCAGATGGCTATCTATACTTCTGACTCTCCTCCCACCCTGGTTAGGAGCTGGGCTCCAATTCTGGCTCCATGGAAAATTGCGGACAGCATGCTCTGTAATCCAATTAACTCCCTCTTGAGAGGGAATTATAGGCAAGTCTGGGCAGAGAGAAAAAAACCGAAAAGGCAGGTGTCTGGCTGCAAATATGTTGAATCCTGCAGCCCCTTGGGTATATTCCAAGTTTCATAGCTGTTGGATTGCAGAGTCCATGGTGGTGCTGATTGACATGAATGAAGTATTTCACCACGTTTAGCGGTATTGCTTCAGGCTTTCTGGAGACTCAGGAAAGTGATGCTGCTTCTGTTATGCTTAGTTTACATTTTTGAGGCTTTCTCCATCACCATGAGGGCTAGAAACTTTGTTTTTACCCTAATGAACGCTGAGATTTGTGATGCTCAAGCACATAGCAAGAGGAAAATTCCCTGGTAGATTTAATGGAGAAGGAAAATATGCCTCTTCTCTTGAGGGGAAGCTTCTATTAGTCAACTGACCCTTCCTCACCATAGAAAACTAAGGGTACGTTTCTCATATCGGTCCCAAATCCCCTGTCATAACCTTTTTTTTTTTTTTTTTTTTTGAAAATAGCTCTTAAATTAAATAGTGATGCAGTTAATGCCATTTGCTTTAATCTGTTCATAAACAAAATTGTCCATGGAATTTTTGCAAGACTCACCAAAACAATTAAATTTAATAAGCAGAAATATGAGAAGAATATGTGTGTGCGGGGGGAAGAAGTGTGTTGATTACCATTAAAAATTGGTAACAGCATTTGGGAGGAACCATGTAGTTCCCTTCTGTCTGTGCCAATGTCTTCTGCAAGAAATAAGCCTCTAATATTGTGTCCACCTTGGATTTTAACACTAATCTCTCCCATTTGTAGGGTTGGTCGACGGCCAGTGCTGCTCTTCTCAGTCATATTCATTCTGACATTTGGACTGACTGTGGCTCTCTCAGTAAATGTGACGATGTTCAGCACACTCAGGTTTTTTGAGGGGTTTTGCCTGGCTGGAATAATCCTCTCCCTGTATGCACTGCGTGAGTATTACTTTAATAATTCAGTCAAAATGTGTTTTGCTTAAATGCGGGGTCTGCTATGTTTATGCTTCAAACAGTATGTATTTCAAGAGGCTTTATAGAAAAAAATTGAATCCTAGAGTTCTTTTTAGTCTATTTAGCATCAGATTGCTTACTGGAATTCCCTCCCCCTCCCCTTATTTCTTGCATTAATGGAGAATCAGCGTATGCAGTAAATATGTTCATGAGTTCACAAAAGTTGCTGCTTGTGTCATGGCAACGATCACACCATAATCAGTGTCAATTTGAGTTCACAAATATCCCTTTGTATGTATGCTGATCTGTCATTTTTGCTGAAATGTCTTTGATATTAATAGCTAAGGTTATTCCCCTCTGTAGACATGTAGGGAATTGTGGAATTGAAAACTGAAGAGGAAGTCTCATACTCTCTCTCTTTGAGTCATGTTGTTCTTTGAACTCTTTTGCTTTGTTGAGAGAAACTAGATTGAAATCTTGTGAGAAATGAATGCTTGAGAAATCTCACTGTAATATCAGGAGATCGAGGACCCCAGATTGATTTGGTACTCTTAAATCATGTCTGCATGGCAATTAGATCCCTGCCGTTGTCCTGTGCCAGTTGAATTGTGGTGTAGACATTTGGGCTGAGGCAGCCACCTAGAGTCTGGGATCCTCCCTCCTCTCAGGGTCCTAGACCTTGGATTCCAGACCAAACCCAAACCATCTAAACCGCAATTAAACATCCCCTTAGCCTGAGACCCATGAGTCTGAGCTAGCTGGTACTAGCCAGCAGCATGTGTCTAACTGGCATGTAGATATATCCTTACAGGCCAAGATTTTAAAAAGCCTCCCCTCTAAGAAGACCTGATTTGTTGAGAGATACTTGCTCAGCACTTTATGAAAATCAAGCCCCTTTAAGACATTCAAGTCGGGCACCCAAATAACTAGTCACTTTTAAAACTGGCTGCTATTTTTCTTAATTAGAAAGTTGAAAACAATTTTTAAGTGTGACTTCAGCTAAACTAATAAACATGCTACAATGTCCAACTAATAATTTAGGCAGGGGACAGAGAAATGGCATAAAAGATAAATCACCAAAATCTAGTATTTTCACAGGCTCCACTATCCTGGAATAGAAATAAAGATATTCCCTTTCTAGGAGCTAGGCAAAACTGTCTTGGTTGGCAGCCCTGTCTGGAGTGCTGCAGTAAATACAGTAGCATAACCATGTGTATAATTAACGGCTAGTGTCTTACCAAGAGAGGAAAGCATGGCATTTACATTTTTTTCCTAGTGCCAGAAATAAAAGAATCAAAATATATCTTGGAACCTTTTGTACAGCTCTTCATAAAGTTTTATTTACTTCCTATTGTAAAATAGATAATGATATTTTGCCTGTCAAATCTCTAAATTTAGCACAACATCCTTAACCTGTTCATATATGAGGTGCTTTATTCTGGTTGGTTGGTTTGTTATTTTGTCTTTAGTTACATTGAGAGGGGATACAGCGATTAATCTGTACAAGATTTTGTTCAGTATTTCTGCAAGCCTGCCATAATAAATTATATGGTACCTGAGATAGATTTTCTTCCCTTGTCTTTGGTCATATAGTTCAGATCAGGCCCCAGCTCTCAGTGTTACAGAGTAGAAGTGAACCATACAGATGTTTACAGCCTGCAAAGGTAATTAGCCTACCACAAAGATGTGGTTTAGCTTGCTAATTATGATCGGATTTAGTGCCCCCCCCCCCCCCCAAGGGGAATTTATAAATAAATCATCTCAGATGCTTTAGGAATGGGAATAGTCCCAAAGCGTTGCATGAAAATATAGGGCTGCTAAGTTTTAGTTACCTTCCGAGGCATTTGGAATAGTAGAATTAAATAGCTAATTTTCTTTTTCCTTCCCAACACTCCTCGTACACGTAGGGCAGTGGTTCCCAAGCTTTATGACTTGAGAGCCACAAATACAATTTTACAACCTTGAAGGGCCACTAGTCTATCAACTCATAAAAAAAAGTATTGATGTATGTGTAGCCCCTCCTGCCTACTGGCCCAGCATGAAGGTGTTCAAGATAGGGGAAGTCTGCCCTGGTGGCCTTTTACACAGGTTAGAGAAACTAGGCCTGATGCTCCTCCGTGTGCTCTGCGTTGTGTTTGTGTGTGTTTACTCAGACCAGACCCACTCAGACCAATTCCCCAGGAACACGGTTTTATTCTGCAAGAGACATAACAGCAGCATTACACTCCATGGGCCTCCTCCCTGCTTGTCTGCCACATGCTCCCAGCTTCAGTCCATGCAGACACTCCCTGCTGGGGAGGGTAGGAGATGCTTCCTGGCAGGAGCCAGGAAGTACTCCCAACATGCTGCAGTTTGTAGTCCAGAACTTGTAATTCTCACTGTTGCTGCTGAAGCACTCTGAACCTTGGGCTCCATATGCACCATAAAGGACTACAAATCACTACATAATTAAAGTAAACATTTGGATGCTACTATGCTCATTTTTACATTCACCATTTTACACCTACAAATTACTCACAATATGTCACCCACTCGCAGACAAAGCCCTAGTGTAGATGCATGATTATCACTACACACTGAAGCACGTGGCCTGGCAGATAAGTCACAGTAGGTGACTTGCTAAGTGCAGGCCAAATGGGAAGATACTGATTTTTAGAATCTTGCCCCTCCTCAAGCATGGTGGGTCCTGGCTGCTCTGCCAACAGCTTCCTCACCTCTCCCAGTACCCCATGCACTCCACCTGGATCCCTAGGCAGTTGCTCCCTTCTGCAGCCAGGGGGACAGAAGTTCAGTGCTCCCCTTCCTCTGGCACCAGCAGGACCCCAGCACCTATGGACCCAGGCAGAGCGCTTTATTCTCTATTGGAGCCGGGGGAAGGAAGCAGGGGGCCACTTTGAAAGACCCCATTGGCCAAGGTTGGGAACCACTGACCTAGGGTATGTCTACATGGGAAGTACACCTGAGCTAGAGCAGGATGCCTGCCAGAGTTGAAATGACACCTTCCAGTGGTGATACAGACAGTCCCTAAGTGCATTACAGAGTTGGGGAGGAAAGAAACAAAGTGTAGCCATGGCAGTGCAGGGGACTAGCTGCCCCCAGAACGTATTTTATGTATGGGGGTGGCTAGCCCACACTGCTGAGGCTACTCTTCTATATTTAGCACACTGGTCCAATCAGAAACAGCACAGGGAATCTCAGTTCAAGCTGGCAATCACACCTTCCAGCTCTTTATTCTGCACTGGAGAACTCCCATTTTTTTCAAAGATGATGGTGAGATTGAATAACCTGAGTTTTTTCTTTCTGAATGCATGTTGTGACTGAGCTGGAGCTGCTGGTAATTTTATAACTATTGTGCTTCGGTGGGTTATTGTGCTGTGTGCATATATTGCATTAATTCTCTAGCAGCCTCATCAGGAAATGCATCCCGGGAAGTGGAGGGGAATCTTGATGCACCATTTTTGACAATCACTTGGTGGAGAATGCTAAAGCTATTTGTTGTGATGGTCACCTTACTGGGTTTACTAGTTTTCTCTTGGATTATCTCAGAGGGGTGTGAGTGTGTGTGAGAGAGAGAGAGATATTAAAGCCTCAGAAGGGTTCATAGACACAGACATTCCCACAAGGAGGCCAGGTGGTTTTAGGAAGTGATTGAAGCAGAGATTATTGGGAAGAAGCCTTATTCTGCAGAGGTTCCAGGAGTGGGATTCTGAACTGAGAATGCTTCCTGAGCCCTTAGGTAAGACATACATGCACAGGCTGATTTACTGTTTTAAAAATCCTTTTATTTTGCTGTGCTGAGTTCCTATGCTAAGACTAAACAGTACTTTTCTTTTAAAGGGAAGTTCTGGGTGACTATTCACCACTGGTCACAGCCCCCAAAGGAAAGAACTAGAGGTAGCTGAATCTAGTTGGACCTGCTGGGGGTAAACACAGTTTTGGTGCACAGAGTACTGTAACTGTGTAACCTCAGAGTGGGAGAAGTACAGGATACTGCCTCAGAGAATTTGAAGGCTCAAGGCCTGAGGCCTTACATCCAAGGAGATGCACTCAAACAGCCTAGAGGAGGGGACAAAGGTGCAGCAAGCCATGCAAGGTGACTTCCACTGCTATCCTGAATTGATTTATTTGTGACTTCCCCCAGATTTAGTCATTTTGAACAAAGTGCACTCAGCAAACATGAAAATTACTGAGCATAAGCACGTGATGAGGAAGACACTGATTATTTTTTGGTCTGAGACAGAGATGATGTTCATCTTAGCTCAGCTGTTGGGCCATTGCTTTGAACTCTGTGACTGAGTTCTTGTGGTGCCACCTATCATTTATTTAAATTTTATATTAAATAGACAGGAAAACACTGCTAAAGCCCAAATCGCCCCCTCAACTTCGCACAAGTAGCTCTTTGTGATACACATTTTGCTCCATTAACTTCATTGGAATTTCAGCTTCTTTGGAATTCCATGCACGTGCAGGAGCCATGTAGTGCAGAGTGAAGGATGGAGACCAGTGGCACTTGGCATGTGATATTCTTATCGTTAAAATGCTATGACATTTATCATATTCATTAAGAAGGCACAGTCCTCCACGCTAAAGATCTTGAAAAGAAAAGTATCTTTCTGCGTGAGTAGAACTGGTGTACTAATATTCATGTCGTCTTATCTTTTCTCGTTCCAAATGATTTGCTGCTGTTGCAAAGAAAGTAATGTTATTGCAATACATCCCCCTCTGTGTACTGAAATGAAGAGCATTGCCTCCTAAGGCATAGCACAAAGAAAAGGGAGCAGGAAACTAAAATTGCTATGGGAAAAGAACACCTGCAGTGTAACTAGTTTTTTTTCCTCCCTTTTTCTGATTTTGTAATTTTCTATAACACAAGGCAGAGTAGCAATAAAGGAAAATGGCGATGATGTGAGCGGAGGTCTCTCAGTGAGGGGAAATGTTATGTTTTCTGCCAAATGTTGCTGGGAGTTTTAACCATCACCATCATCATCACTCTAAAGACCCTACCTGAGCATAGTCAGCATGAGCAATGGCACAGATTTGCACACAATCTTTGGGTGCGTCTTCACTTACAAGTTAGGTCGACTTAAGGAGGCTTAAGTCGACCTAAACTACTCTGTGTCCACACTGGGCTTTCCTTAAATCAACTTAAGGAAAAGTTAAGTCGACTTAATAACACCTCATTTTAGGTTGACTTAAGCCAGTGTGGATGGGGATTAGCGCCTAAATCTACCCTATTTAGTCGACTTAAAGTGTTAAGTCAACTTAATAAGGTTGACAAATAGCTATGTCTACACTAGAAAAGTTAAGTTGACTTTTGTTAAGTCGACTTAACAAAAGTTGACTTAACTTTTCTAAAGTCGACTTAATAAAGTCAACTTAACTTTTCTAGTGTAGACATAGCCATAGAGTGCGCAGTAATTTCATCGGTGACTGAGTTGCTGCTCTGCAAAATTAGAAAGCATTAACTTGAATGAACAGATAAATAAGTTAGTTATAAGGGAGAAGATGTATTTCCATGTCACTGGATGGCAGTCAGCGCTCCTGAGCTGTGGCACACAATAAAAGGAAGTAGTCGGACATTGTTCTAGTCTGTTTCAGCTTCAGTGGCAATATCTGCTACATGGTATGGTATTTCCAACTCATGCTTCAAAAGACAGTGCAGGCTGTCCAATAATCTTTTCTATTATGATGTCTCAGTATAATTAATAAACTTCATGGCTAGTCTTCTTAACCTGTAATCTGTTAAAATGTACAGAGGGTGACTTTAAGTTGACAGAAATTTAGCACAGAGGCTTCCTTTCGATTCCCTCCCTCCCCTCCCCCCGGGAGACTTGTTATGGGTAATCCCTGGCTAGAGTTTTGGCTGAGGGAAGGAGCAAGATCTATACAGAGCAAATCTAGCTACTAGGCTGTGAGCTCTCAGGGTCTGATTTGCAAAAGAACTATGCTGCTCTTTAGGCAACAAAATAAGGGGTCAGTTTTTCCGCACAAGATGCTGAGCTTTTTCAAAAATCTAGCTGTGTGTGGGATTGTGAGCTGCTGGATTCTGAGCACTTCTGAAAATCTGACCTTGAATGGGTCCAACCACTCCATTGTCTAGTCAGATCCTCAGTTCTCCATTAATCTTCAACAGCAAAACAAGATTCTATTCCATTAACTTTTATATGACAAGACCAAGGTTTTAAAATGATTAACTTCTTGTTTATATAATCAACTTCCACCCTAAGTCTACTGAGTTTTGCTGCAGCTGTAAGAAATACAGTCACAGACAGAAACTTTGAGAGAGATTCTCACCGTATCTCACTTCAGTGTATCCAACTGTGCAGTGTTGAGTATTGCTTCAAGAACAGCTGCAGATTTCTGAAATAGCTGAGTGAGGCACAGGTTTCTATAAATTGTATCTTTGTAATTTTACTGCTGCTTAATGTTTTAAATGCTGCTGTATGAGAAACGTTAAATAAAATAGGATAAAGACGAGGGCACATAAACTGCTCACCCTGTATTGAGTGTGTTGAGAACTTGTCAGGAATCCCCTGGGGTTGTGCCTAACCAGCGCAAAATGAAGCAGGATGCAGCCTATGAACCTACAGGTCACAGCAATATGCCATTTTAAAAAAAAATCAATCTCCCTTGTTCCACATTTGGTATTTCTCAGCAAAACCAAATCATGACCTCTGAATTGCTTTTCTTCCAAATATTTTGTGTGTGGAGTGGGGGAGATTTCCCTTTTGGGTTTAGGATCCTTCAGTCATGTACTCTCCCTTCAGGGTATTTGCTGGCTGCTCCCTTTTAATCCGTACATCTTGTGCACTTTAGCATTGGAGTTGTCCCAGAATGGTTTGCTCCCTTCTGACACAGCAGTTTTTCTCCTCCCAGAAGCCCCTGAAATTGTAGCATTTAAAGACAGCAGTATCCTAGCTCCAAAGAGTTAGCTGTGTTAGTCTAGTTCAGCAAAACAAATATCCTAGCTGTGATCCTAACATGACTTTAAGTAAAGGTTGTAACTTGTCGAGAGTGGAGAAAGTATTTAACTCTTTGAGAGATGAGAAAAAGTTTAAATAATTCAAAAGTTGGAACAGGATCTTATTTACTCTGAATCAGTTTACTCATTTAAGTTACTGGAATCCTTTAGGTATTGGCTGTACAGCGAAGAAAAATCCATAAAGTCAATCCCTTATAAGGTATAAAATTGACACTTTTATTTAATGTATTTTGAGCATAATTGGAAATGCAGCCTAATCTTGGTGCTGCAGACAAATACTCTTGTGGATGACCATGTTATCCAATTAGATGGGTCAGATGAGATAAAATCAATCCCCAATTTTCCCAGCTCAAGGTACCACCTGCAGTCTACATGTAAAGTATCCTTTTCTATTTGTTCCAAAAGTGCTTCAACAGATTTGGTATCCTTGGTGTGAGAAGTGTATCTCACAAACACAGTATGTTTCCAGGCCACAGTTGTGGTTTTCAGGGCTATTTTTGTCGAGAGGCTCAAATAAGACCTCTCTCTTAACGTAAATACTGAGAGAATTTATTCTCATTTGCACTAGCATCCTTTTATTAAAGCTGGTTGGGAAATAGTTTTTGTTCCCATGAAAAGTCATATGCGGTTGTATCTTAGAGCTTGGATATAGACAATGGATCATGTAATGTGTCCCAGATGAAAGCTGGAGGCATGAAGGTAGGTGTAGCAGTCAGTAGCTTTCTGGTATAGGGTGCTGTTTATGCGGCCATCACTCATTTGTGCTATGGTGTCTAGGAAATGGATCTTCTGTGTAGACTGGTTCAGGCTGAGGTTGATGGTGGGGTTGAAATTGTTGAAATCAGAGTGGATTTCCTCAAGGTCCTCTTTTCCATGGTCCAGATGATGAAAATGTAATCAATGTAGCATAAGTAGAAAAATGGCACATGGGGACGAGAGCTGAGAAAACATTGTTCTAAGTCAGCAATAAAAATGTTGGCATATTGTGGGGCCATGCAGGTACCCATAGCTGTGCCACTGACTTGAAAGTGTAAGTCATCTCCAAATCTGAAGTGGTTGTGGATGAGTACAGAGTCATAAATTTCAGCCAACAGGTGTGCTGTGACATCATTGGGGATACTCTTCCTGATGGCTTGTAGTTTGTTTTTGTGTGGGATGTTGATGTAAAGTGCTTCTCCATTCCTAGTGGCCAGGATGGTGTTTTCTGAAAGATCACCAATGGGTTGTAGTTTTCTCAGGAAGTCAGTGGTGTCTCGAAGATAGCTAGGAGTGCTGGTAGTGTAGGGCCTGAGGAGAGAGTCCACATAGCCAGACAAGCCTGCTGTAAGAGTGCCAGTCCCCAAGATGATGGGGGGGTCCTGAATTTCCAGGTTTATGAATCTTGAGTAGCAGATAGAATAACCTGATGGGGACTCTAGGGGTGTGTCTGTGCAGATTTGTTCCTGTGCTGCTTTAGACAGTTTCCTGAGTCGATGGTGTAGCGCCTTTTGGTATTTCTTGTAGAATGTGGTGTTGGAGAGTTGTCTATTGGCGTCCCTTTAGTAATTCAACCTATTCCTGATGACTAAAGCACCTCCTTTGTCAGCCTCTTTGATGATGATGTCAGAGTTGTTTCTGAAGCTGTGGAATAGGGTACAGAGTATCACAATTCCTTCCCAGTTGGTTCTGATAATTGACCAAGGCTAGCTGTATGGCCCCAGGCTTGGGACCCTGAATGATATGTCTGCATAGTCGATGGAAGGGAGTGTCCCAACTCAGATTGGTAGGCTTGATGCGACAGGGTGGACTAACCCAGAGGCCCACTGTTGGAAGCCTCAGGGCCCTGTCACTCTTGTTCCAGGAAAAGAACAGTTAGAGGAGTTCTCTATGCAGTCTACAGCAGCTGCAGGGGAGGCAGAGACTCAGAGACACTTCATGGAACAGCCACTCAGGGCCCTTCTCCTATAACAGGAGGTGCAGAGTGAGAGACAATCAGTTCCTTGCTGGAGCCAGAGGAGTGCTGCTGGTGCTCCTGGCTGGCCAAAGGGAACTATAGCACCACGGACAGCACTGGTAAGGCCATGGGGAGCAGAAAAGAGCTAGCTCCTGGCTCGCTGCTGGGACTGAACATAGAAGAGCCACGAGGGAAGGGTAAAGGCTGGAGCTACAGAGAAGTGGCCCGGGGAACTGAAAATAGTTTAATTAAAGAGACAGAGGCACATGGCTGCTATTCTTAGGGTCCTTGGGCAGGGACCTGGAGTAGTGGGTGGGCTTGAGCCTCTGCCATAGGACACTGGAGAAGTGGCCTATAATTGACTAGAAATAAACCTCCCAGATGGAGTTCTAAACTTAGTGGTCCAGTCACAGAGCTGGAAATAGAAGGGCCCAGAGAGGATGGTAGTATTGCCTTCAGGTATGGCCCGATACCAGGGGGCTGGACTGTTTAAAGACTGCAGATACACCCAACCAGAAATGGTGCTCGTGAGAAGTGGTGCCATGACTTTACACTCAGATTAATAGGGCTCATGCTACTGCTCTAAAAATGGCTGCAGAGACAGCATTTGGAAGTTGTGGCATGGGTTCTAAAGTTGAGGGATCAGGGTGGGCCTCAAAGTCTGAGTTCCAACCTGAGCCGCAACTTCAAAATACTGTCTTCATAGCAATTTCTAAGACACTAACATGAGTCCGGCTCACCTTTGTCCATCAACCGGTGTTGGGAGGCTTGGTCCCATGTGTAGTGTAGACCCTAAAGGGGTCTACTCTCTTACAAGCCCCCAATTCCCCCCCAACTTAGTTTAAAACAAACATTTGCTGTGAGCATTTTTCATTTTAATGAAAGATGATTTTAGTGGGGAGTGAGGGAGGAGGAAATACAAATAAAATAATATAGTTCAACTGTACCTTTTACATCACTCTGACCGTGTAAAGGGTGTTAAAGTGGCTGTAAGTGTATGTTTTGAAACGTTTCCACCTTGAGGCTGCTTTACACTGCAAGAGTAGTCTGAAGAGGCTGTGACGTAAATGAGAATCATGCTCTGGGTTTCCAATTGATAGTAAGGAAATAACTTTGATTCTCTCCCATGAACTTGTATTTGTTTTTTTTCTGTTCTTTCCTTTTGTGGCAGTAACTAAGGAGGTTTTTCCTTGTTCTGTAAAACTGAAAGCTACACAGCTGCTGTTCTTGTGCTCCTCCTGTTTCCCTCATGTAGTGATGCTAAAGTGGTGATCAGTGGAAAAACCAATGAGAAAGACTTTTAGTTTTGAATGCTCTTTTCATGTGTATGAGGTGTTCTAATCTCTAATTTGAGCATATGTGGTTTAATCAGGCCAGGATGCTTCTCCTGTTCTAAACTCTGACCCCTTCCCCTCCCCCCAAAGTTATTTTCCCTTCTGCTTTGCTGTAAAGAAATAGTCCTTTTAACATTTTATATATAAAGATTGCGGTCTGGCTGTATGTTTAAAATATACGAGTTTAATGCAACATATAAACTACTATTGGAACATTAAGATTGAGAAGTTATGGAAAGGAATTGAGAGATTTAAAGTGACAGATGAGAAAAATAAAGGGAGAGGGTAATGGGGCTTTTATTGATACTTTAATAATTATACGTTCTAAAGACAACTGTACTGTCTGCCTCAGGGACCTGCAGACAAACATCAGTGTTTATTTGAAGATAGCTGTTGCTGCGTTTTTATCCTTAGCAGACAATTTCAAAGTGAAATAATGCACGTGGTCCTGGGGGATAGATAGCTTTTAAAAATATTTAATTTAATTTTTTCAGTAAGGGAAGCATTTGATTTTAAAGGGAATTGTATCAATTCCATACTGTACATCCTCTCAGTCCGAGGAGTTTGTGAGAAAAAAGATTTTATATTCCAGCCAGGAACACTATATCATCTCAGTGCTACCTCTAAGGAGGGTTCCCTGTAATTGATGTTAACAGTTTTATGTGCATGCAAGGGAACTTCTGAAGGGTCACCAGGCTTCTGGCAGCAAGAGAGGTGCCAGCTTGTCAGCATGTGGGGGGTTTTTTTCCACCCTTCCTGATATTATTTATATTCCCAAATTGATGTATGTGGTTAGTAGCACTGCAGAGAGAGAGTGTAACAGGCCGTTTGCTGCCAGCAGTCATAAACTCCATATTAGCCTCTTGCCACAGGATCCATCTCTCCCCATTTCTTGAACTGCCAAGAAATTAATCTAATTTTTGCTACATAAACTACTGTCTGTTCTGTTAGTGAAGCTCTTCTTTCAGCCATGCTAAGTTGTAGCACTTACATATTACAGTTACCTCCCTCCTTGTGGTCACAAAGGCCTTTGTCCTTCAGTTATCATGAACTTCCAGCTAACATGGCACACTCATGCTCTAAGAAATACACTTTACTGTCCGAAGCATAAATGGTTCAGTGACGGGAGATGCAAAAATCTCCCTCTTCTCTAGGTAGGTTTTGGTTTATTTCTGAAGTGAGGAGCTAAATCTGCTTTGTTGGCGTGTTCTTTGCCATAGCCATTTGAATTCAGCCTCTTCTGGTAGAGCTGCTGGGTCATCAGAATTCAGCTACTTTGTGTCCTCAGCTACTCTGCATCCTAAGCTATAATCCGCGTCCTGACATCAGACCATCAGAACTTAGTGTCAAGTGAGGCATTTAGAGCTCAATAATGCTGAGGCTGCTTTTCCAGCATCTAGTTTACACAGTTTCAACTTCCTCTCTTGGTGAGATTTGTGTATTTCAATGTTTTTTCTGTGTATCTTTTTTTTTTTTTTTTTTTTACTGCTGTGAAATCATGTTTATATGGTGCCAAACTTTTAAACAACAGTGCACCATTGTGCTTTCCTTTCCTGCCCTCTCTGCAGCACAGCTTGTTAGGAAATTGCAAACCAAGTTTCAGTGGGAGTAGAATGGGCAGTGTAAATGGACATAGAGAAGGTAAGTTCCAGAGGGGTTCTAGTTCAGCAAAACAAACAAGAAGTCCTGTGGCACTTTTGAAGACCAACAAATGTATTTAATGCATGAGCTTTCGTGTGAGAAATCCCACTTCATCAGACCCAGAAAATAGAATTTTTAAAAAAAAGAACGACTATTCTTTTAGTGTCTTGAGTGCTTAAAACAAATCAATAATAATATTTTAAGAGTATAAATTTACATACATTTCTT
This sequence comes from Pelusios castaneus, assembly GCA_007922175.1. NCBI lineage: Eukaryota > Metazoa > Chordata > Testudines > Pelomedusidae > Pelusios > Pelusios castaneus. Next base: position 19,293,192 of record ML685780.1, on the reverse strand, counting down.
TTTTGCATCATTCAACGGGAACACTATATATTAACAATGCAAGACCAAATTTCCATCCCTAAATAAATCTGTACTCTCTCTTCTCTAACAATACAACCTCAGATAAATTCACACTGTAACTTCCTAATTGTTCCTTCATTTTGTTCATGGAGTTTTCAGTATCAAATTCTTCATTGCTATAATTTTTAGATATGCACACTATTCAGTCATATGCAGTAAAAAAAAGTAAGTTCCTTTTGCTTTAATTCATGTTTCAGTTGTGTGATTGAATGCTATTGTATATAGCCATTGAACTCTGTACCTGTGCCCTCTTTTTAAGAAAGCAATGATTTGTTGCAGCATGTGCAAGTTATAAATCAGCTGACGCAATGTGATTACTGAGACAAACACATGAAGGTGATATTTGCAATTTGAGCATCTATTGCAATATTTTAAAATTAATCAGAAGTACACAAGGATGTACGTACCAAAACACCAACTTCGGGCGTTAACGATTAATTTTAACTTATCGTGTCAATGTGGATTGTAGGAGAGAAGAGAAATCAGTTCACCGTGTTCTGATGAACAGTGTGAGGATCTTTGTAAAGACTTTTTTAAAAGTTTTTTGTTTTTAATGTGTTTGCTTGCTCCCACTCTCTGTCTCTCTGCTGCAAGCACTCAGTAAGTGCAATACAAAATTAGATTATAGATGTTCTGAATGTGGGTTGCTATTCAATTGGATGATGATAAAACATGTAGGAGCCTGGAGTGGGTCATGGAGGAAAAGAATTCTTAAAGACAGTTTCTTATTTATACATTTCCAACAATGTTCTTGGATATGGCAGGGAGTATTGCCAGGAGCTAGAGCATGGTACAGGGCAAAGGAGCCCAGGATTCTCTTAATGACATGGTAACTGAGTTGCTGTGTTACCTTGGTTGATTTCCTAGCCCCTTGATTCCCGAGAACTATTAAGTGGGTCATGTTTATGGAGATTCAAGGTTGATGGTATTAATCTTTCTGTGACTGTTTTGCCATCTACCTGCAATAAAATGGTGATTACACTTGTATCTCAGCAGTACTGTAACACCTAATGTGTGAAGAGCTTTGGGACCTTGGATGAGAAACTGCATTGGAATGTAAAGCATAATGTATCACTGTTAATAATCTATATTTGGGACCAATGCACTCAAGTACAGGAAGTAATAGATAATTTAAATACCTGGATAACACATGGCAAAAAGTTAAACTAATTCCCTGAAGAAAGAGTGATGGAAAAGAAAGGAAGAATCCTAAACACAATGGTGCTTAAACACATTGATTGGGGGTTGTTGTAGAAAATCCCTTAAGCTTTCTTCTGCCTGATACAGAATCTTTGCAAAGAGGAAGATACACTGGAACTCTCAAGGAGGTCGTACTAATGCTGAATACAGACCTCTTTCCTTCAAAGAGAATCATGGAGGCAGACAACTGTATTGTGATTGAAACTCCTCACTCTGTTAGCAGTAGTATTGTATGTCAGTATGCCAATGTTCTGTGGGAAGTCGGTAATGAGAGAGGTGGGAAGAAAAAAGGAGAGGGAGAGAAAATGTAGGGGAAGTAGAAAAGAAAATGTTGGGAGAAGAGGGGAAGGAGGGAACTGACATTGAAGACAATATAAAGAAAGATAAAGCCATGGTATATTATAAGAAAAAAAATGGAGTGAAATTGGGGAGGAAAAACAAATATAAGAGACTCACTAAAATGTATAAATTGGGAGAGGCAGCGTATCCATATTATGGTTGTATTATAAAACCCAGTGTTATGATTTTGACTTAAATATTGGCTTGGTCTAAAAGTTGACATTTGATTCTGAACATGGAAAAAAAAAGAATATTTCTGTGAAGTGTGTGTGAGGGGGACTTCATCAAATAGGTTTTGCATTAAAAATATAATTTAAAAATTACTCCTGCAATGAACTTTTTTAGTCCACTGTCTCCAAAAGTGACTTTATTATACTTTGCCCCATTTGACGTCTTTGTAATTGGTGTAAAAGAGGTTTTGAAATCTACAACTGGACTCTGACAATATTAGAGTGGTTCAGATTTGGCTCATTATGGAGAGATGTTTGAGCTGTGATTTCATTGTTTTGGTCTCAAGTTTTGCTCCCATCTCTACTTCTTGTTTTCCTTTCTGTTCTATGCTAGATCTGGAACAAAATATTGAGTACCTGAAAGTTCATGGAACTTCACCAGGTATATTTGGCCCTTTTCTAACCCATTCTTCCAGTGGCACACTTCATGAGTAAAGTGTGGATGAGTTTCAAAATATTCTCATTATTAGCTTTTTAAAGATTATATCTTAAGAAATGTACCTATGTTGGACAACGTCTTCCCAAACTACTCATCTTCATTTGAGATGGAAGGTAGTTGGAGTCCTCACCCTTTTTCTTTAGACTGTGTCTGTCCTCTACTAGGGAAGAATTAACAATCTGGCAATAGAGAAATGCTTCTTGAAGATCTTTTAAAGAATGGACGTCTGTTATTGGTATCTGTAGTTATTCATGTAATTTGGTGCACTTCAACTCCTGGTATAAGGAGCTAATATCCTTGGGTTCATTTTAAAAAAAAAAAATCCACTGAAACTTGATTAGACAGCCAAATGCAATCAGGTTTCAATTACTAGACCTTCTTCTCACTGGCAAGCTTTTGTCCAAGAAGGTTCAGCAGAGAATAAATAGAAACCTACAGTCAGCAGATGACAATAAATAGTCTATTGCTCAGAGTAAAACATCCTGTCCAGTGACTTGGCAGCTATTAGGCTCTCAGAAGCAGAAATGCAGCATTGCAATGTTATAGTACTCAAGGGCAGCTTCTTACATGGAAAAATGAGAGTACACAGCTTCATTGTTTTTTATTTATTTTTGCTTCACTGAGCTTGTTCTTCAGGAGAAGGCTAATTTTCATAACCTGGTTGTATGTAGGGGTGGAATAAATGTTGCTGTCTGTATCCACTGTGCAAGAAGTGCAAGATTAGTTACTGGGCTGACTTGTTTTTCAACCTCCTGCTCATGTCTATTGCAAGAGAATCTTGAGATCTTTGTTTGGAACTTCAGTGGCATGTTGCTGCCTTTTTTTTTTTTTTTAAATAAACTGTTGCTTAATTAATCTGTGAATTTTAAACTGTTAATTAAGAGTTTACATGAAAATGTATTGCTATGTAGTTATTACATATGAAAACGGGACATAATTGGCTTTAAAACACAAAGGTTGAGGGATTTATTATGCTGTATAGATTGGGAAAACGTAAAAAAGGGGTCTGAAGTAGAGTGATCAGGTTTCTGTTACATCAGCTATTTTGTGTGGGTCAGGAATTACACTGTTGAGGAAACTCAGTTTCCATATCTCAACCAGATAGGAAAGAGGGTTTTTTCCTTAGAGTAATCTGTCTTTTGAGAGGGAAAAAGAATGGGGAAAATCAGTTGTGAAGTGTTCACATGATGCCTCAATCAGGTTTATTAATAGATATGTGACAAGTATCCACTTTGTGGTTGATTTATACACAAATCCCTTTCTTTTGGTGGTATTGAACTCAGCACTGTTATGTGAAATAGTACAAAGCATTCTAAATTAGAATGATAGAATTTAAAAAAACCACACAAAATATCAGTTAAAATTTGCTGAACTGCATAATAATTTCCAGAAACTGTATACGAATTACAGTTGAATTTCTCTCTAAATCTTTAATGTACCCAAACTGCTGTGAAATAAGATTGACATTTCCTAGAGAAATAAACATATACAGTATATTAAAAATGCAATAATAACATACTGAGTATATCTAAAATCTAACTTGAACTAAAACTAAATTATTTAAAACATAGTAGAAACCTAAATGTTTCAGCGCATTTATTATTATTTGTGTCATTGGAAGCTTGGAGGTGCCCCCATCAAGGAGAGGTTTCCATTTTGAATTTTTATTCTGTTTATAATGGTCTTTTCCTGATGTGGAGTTCACCTGTGCAAGTCTGTTACATTTGCCTGTCTGTATTGGATCATGATGTTGTTTTAATTTTGTAGATGAAATGTGAAAAGTACCAGTACCTCATATTTAGTCTTTGACTCCATAAAAAAATATTTTTTAGTATCAGTGGTGGCTGATAGAAATTGCTTTGGGTTGTTTTTAGTGAACCCTCCCATATTTTGCTTTGTGCCCAGGAAAGTGGGCCTGGGTATGTTCTCAAACAAAAGACCATGGTCTCCCCCAACACAGTAACTTCTTAATGCAGTGGTTTTCAAATTTAGGGTCGGGACCCAGTACTGAGTCACAGACGCTCAGGCAGTGGGTCACGGCACCCCTGGCTTGCCGCCACTAAATGACTGGAATGCATTGCTCAAAGATATCACTGTTAGGTTGTGGGCATAAATGATTTTTTTTTTTTTTTGAACTGGGTCCCGAGAAATTTTTTTTGAAAACAACTGCCTAAATAGCATATTAGGGGCATTAGTTCAATAGTCATTTGGGGGACAATGGAACCACTTGCTAAATGGCCAGTGCTACTTTCCATGGTATATTTGGGTTTTGTTTTTCAACTAAATATTGAAGCTGCTTAGCTTTGGAAATCTGGGCCAAAATGTTGTAGCTGGGGCCATGGTAGAATAGTATGATTTAAAATAAATCCTGAGTGCAATATGTCTATTACTACAGACCAAAGGTTAAAGAGCTAGCTCCATATTCCAATTAAAAGAAAAATAATTTCTTAATGTCCTATGGTCCTAAATGAAATAGAAGGCCTTTGTAATATAATGAATAAATTTTAGAGGAAATATAGAGTGGTGAACTTGTAGAATGCCAGGGCCTATTAGAAACCAGTGTAGCTATGTTTGAAAAGAAGACTAGGTAGTTAGTGCGGTTACTTGTGTAGTCTTCGCTGTATGGATATTTGGCGAGTCAACCAGTTTCTAGAACCCACCTTTTAAGTTCACTATGGGTTTTTATAAATGAATTCTTTGCAGACAGAGCCTTCTACTAGGCAACCTAAATAAATACACCTTATTTATATATCATCTCTGAAATATGTTTAATATTAATAGTGTGTGTTCGTTCCAGCCAGATGAACTGATTCTTATCTTGCATTCCACCCACTAGCTTTCTTCTACCAATACAACTTATAACACTCCAAACAACTTTCAATGGGCTGGCTACACATGTGTTTTATGCACTAGACTTCTTTATTCTCCAAATGTGATTTTCTCCCCAAATTGCACTGGCCTGAAGGGCAAGTATGAGCAAAATTGAGTGCTGGACTATGACAAACTTTGGTACTTCATTAATCCTCAGGCTTTATCCCACTAGAGGGATAAGAATTCCCCTCTCGTGAGATTTGTCACTTTATAAGTAAGATTTCAGCGTCAGTTTACTCTCCCTAATCCACCCTTTCTACCACTCCATGGAGAGTGAAAGATCAATTACATCTGATCAGGATGAACTATTAGGAGTTATTCCCAGAACAGTGTATGATCTTTAATAAAGAAAAATTAAGAGTAAAATTTAAAGGTAAATTTAAAAAAGAAAAGGTATAAAACTCAGACTGTGCCCAACTTAATCTAAAATGGCTAAAACCTTTGGAGTTTAATCCTTTCTTTAACATTCTCTATTGTAAGAACAAAATGCTCACAACTTCTACGCATCCAGGCTTGTCAGTTCTTCACTGGAGGGAGGGAGGGAAGGAATCCTTTCTCTGACAGGTTATTTTATTAAAAAATAAAGTCACAGAATCTCTCCGATCGGAGGTGTGAAATGTTAGCAGCAGTCCTGCAGGAGATGGATAAGTAGGCAAAGTGGAGGGGAAGCCGTCAAAGACGCACGATAAGTAATGTCAGAAAATGAAAATCGCAGCCTCACATGCACATGTGTGTATATGTATATAAAAGTAGGACTGGTTGAAAAATTTTGTATTTAGCATTTTCCTTTCTGAAAAAGGAGGTTTAATTGAAATGGGAATTTTCCACAGAAAAAGATGGATTTCTGTGGAATTTTCTGTTGTGGAAAACTACAGGAAATATTTTTTTGGTTGACATTTATCTGTGCATCTTGAACTGCCATGGTGCTTTGTGGGAGTTGCTGTTCTGCCCCCATTTTGCCCTATGGGCCCAGCTCCCTGCAGGAGGTCAGACTAGATGACCATAAAAGTCCCTTCTGACCTTCAAGTCTGAGCCTATGAAAGGCTGTTTGTGGGAATTTCACACCTTGCAGTATGTCCTAATAGCATTTTCAGCAATATTTTATAATTTCACACAGAGACAACACCTACAATCCATCAGGGTATTAATGTTTAGCAGAACAAGA
>ML685780.1:19270617-19281053 GCA_007922175.1 Pelusios castaneus | reverse complement strand
ACACACACACACACACACACACACACACACACACACACACACACACACACACACACACAGAGCTATTTCCAGAGCTAAATCCTGTGTCAGCCTGTTTGGTTAGACGTTGCTGGGACCTGCAAGCTTATACTTGAGTGTTTGTGCATGTCTGTCGTTACATATCATTTCTGTTGGCTTTCAGACACACACAGGCAGCATATATATATCTATAGTATCTGCTTCCTGAAGGTGCTCAGTGAGGGCAGTCTTATGTTCAGAGAAAGTATCATCAGGTAGGCTATATTTCCCATCAGTCTTTCTCCTGCTTTTCCCCATGGCTCTCAGCTATTGAAAGCCTGTCAGGAGCTGTTCTTTCAGTTGGCTCTTAACTTTCCATCATTGCAGAGCAGGATAGAGGAAAAATTATTATTCTAATAGTTTTGTTTGCCCCACCCCTCTCCTTCCTTGCCTTTGGTAAGAAATGTGAATATCTTGGACTACTGAGTATAATGACTGGTCATACTATGATGTATAATTTGAGAAGAGAATTTGAGAGACGACATATTATGGAGCACAAGAGAGGGCCAGTGCAAAGCTCTTTAGAGATACTGGCTTTGTGGACTGCTGGATTAAAACATCTCCCTCTTTTCAAGAGATGAAAGAAGAGGAGGGATTAGGAAGGCTGAGACTGGCTGAGGGTTCAAGTGTTGCAGAGGGTGCCTGCTTACCCCTTGGGGGTGGGGGGGAAGGGTGCTGTTGGTTAACTCAAGGTACCGTCATCTTGGCCCAATGAAGAGTGGCTTATAAAGACTTCCAGAGGAAGCATATGGCTAAGGGAAGGGAAGCTATGATTGACTTTGGGGGCATGGAGCATTAAAAGAGAGGGAAATGGGGTTACTGGGGAGATTTAGAAAGATGTCTGTCAGTTGGGGAGAGGGACAGAAAGAGAGAAACTGCAATAAAGGGAGGCAGAAATGTACAGATGCAAGGGTGTTAGGAGTGTAAACTAAATCCACCAGCAAAGGAGTGGGAAGAAAAAAGTGAATAGCTGAATTTTAGGACTGTGACTGTATTTTAAAGATTGAACAGATTTATGGTCAATACAAACTTCTTTAAACCTCCCCCTTTCTACTTTGCAATCCCCTGATTCAGGGGTTCCCAATCGTTTGAAGTGCCGTGACATGGTTAGGAGGGTTCCCAGCTCTGCACAGCACAGCAAGGCTTCCCCATGCCCTTGTGGGCCCAATTCTCTCCCACACGGCCCACGGTAAGAGCCTTGGCCCTGCCTCTCATCATATCTCCTCTTCCCCTGTGGCCCAGAGGGCCCCCCCCCCCATGGCCCGAGTGCAGCTCAGTTCCTGATTTTCCCCCACACCCCAGCTGGAGCCAAAGGGGCTGCCCACAGCTACAGGAACCCACTCGCTGGCATGGCTGGGGCCATGCAGCATTTTACATTTTCCACCCTGGGCCAGTGCTTTGTCTGGCCACAGGGCAGGGATTTAAAAATGTCCTACCTGGCTTCAGCTCCCAAGTATGTTTGGGAGAGCAGAGCAGCCTGCCTGTGTTAGCTCTCTGGCAGTTGGGGGGCTCTCAGCATACCTGCAACACACGGACCACTGAGCCGTAACACACTTTTGCGTCAAGGTACAGCAGTTGAGAACAACCGCCCTAATTTAAACTCTGTGTGCGTATGGGTGGTTGGTGTGAGAGAGAATATACTGCATCACAATGAGAGAAAACTACACGTAAGCCTCTTCTCTTCTCAAAAAACAGTTTTGGGGGGAAGGAGGGTGATGTTTCCCTCCTGGAATCTGATCTGATGTGCTGCTGTGCCTCCCTGATCGCCCACTCCTAGACCCTGACTTACCCAGCTTTGCTAGGTAGACCCCATTCCTGGGTGAGTCCACACCAGCCTCCTACGTGTAATCAGTCCCAGGCAGTGGAATTGTGCTCTTTAGACACTCAGAGGCCGATCCCCCAGTGAACACTCCCAGCCCCTCGATGCCACACCGGAAACTTCTGTCCTGCAGGGTCACTATCCTTCCCAGATCACTGCAGGCTCATATACACTGGCCTGTCAGTTTACCAAAGACACTGAAGTGCAAACAGCTTTTGCCCCCAGTTAGGCCCACAACCATTCATGCTCTCTAAAAGCCACACAGCTTTAGATAAAACAAACACTAGTTCATTGATTAAAACATGATTTTAAGTGAATATATAGCAAATCAATGCACAATCAATTAAACAATCCATCAGGAGTTAACCACTACGAAACAAAAGGAAATATGCATTCTAACCTAAAGTTTACTGTAGTCTATTTCAATCTTACTCACATGGCTAGCTGATGATGGTTTTACAGCCAGTCTCTGCCCTTCCCTGGTCAGGGCTCAGTCCTTGTGTGACCAGGGCCTCCTGGGATGATAACCTGAACATGCAAAAATCAGGGCACACTGCAAAACCGGGAGCCAAACTACCCAAACACTGATGGGTGGTACTTAAACCAGTCTCCCTATCAGTCACCACTAGGCTTCTGGTTCCCCACACCAGTTACCACGAAGTCTGGAAAAATAGAAACAGCCCCCTTTATTGCACTCCAGCTCCTCTGGATCCCACCTAGCCGCACGGTCCCTTAAAGAAATAGGTTCTCCTGGCCTCAAAGGGCCAGTCACATTACACAGAACAATATAGGTTTGGATCTTACCCAAAATACCACACTGATAGCCAATCCTTTAGTAACTATATAACATAAAAAGAAAAGAAGCAGAATATGAGAGCTGTTAAAGGGTCAAAGTGAATCACATACATACAAATGATTTAGAGTCCATGTAAAGCAGTTTGCAGGTTTGTTCCTCTGATAGACACGCAGCACCTGGGTGGGTCTCAGTCCTTTGTCCAGTCGCAGAGGAATAGTTCCAGAGATGGGTGTTAGCTGTAGACTGGAGGCTGAAGGCAAGATTGAGTTGGGGCAGCTGCTTTTTATCACCTCCGGCTTTCCCCATGCTGTGTGGAGCTTTTGCAAATCAAAATGGAGTTGAGTCACATGGTCAAGTCCTAGTGGCTCAACAGATTTCTCCCTGGGCCCATTGTACCTGGGAACTTCCTTAATGGGCCATTAAGGAGACAATGGCTGTAGACATTTCCTTGAATCACACAGATTGAAATACAGATATAACAAACATATTCCTAGCTTCTAATACAGATGCAATTCCTACACATAAACCATATAATCATTCCCAGCAAATTACAACCTTTCTGTTGGTACCAAACATGGCATAGTTCCCATGGATTACTGCAATTATGAAATATTAATAAGAAATAGTATCATAAATGGTCCCCTAAATCTGCACAGCATGACACCTTGCTTGTAGCTGGAGATGTTTCAAGATGGAGTTTCTCTGGAAAAAAGCCTCCCACAGTTCCAAGTGTGTGTTCTTCCTTTTTCCCAACATCTCCCCTACCCTCCCTGGTCAGGTGATCTTTTGTATTATCTTTCCCTCCTGAGCTAGGTAACTTAATTTGCATGGTCTTTGTCGTGCATCCCTTGTGTATGTGCTGTGGCATGTGAAATACAGGGGCACATAGGTATACATGTATGATGCTGCAGGAAACATGACCCCATAACAATAATGCCGAATCTGTCAGAGGATTCAGAAAAGAACTTTGGATAGCATATTTGTAGTAAACCATACAATTACATTGCAAAAGTGAACAGGAAAGTTACACAGATCATAATCTAGGTTTGTGGGGGTGTGCATCCCATGACATGGGGGCAAAGGGGAGAAAGAGAACTTGGAGGATAGAGACAGAAAAAAATGTGGTTTTGTAATATAGGAAAATGTCCTGCAAAGACGTGATAGAGACCATGAAGCCGGCTTTGTGACTGAAACTGTTTCAACCTGAGTTTCCAGAGACAAAATGCTGGTGTGATAACTCATGAGCCTGCCTCATCCTTTTGAATTAGGATATGGAAGTTGTCTTGAATGTCTGTAAATGGGAGCGTACTAATTACACGTAATGGTGAAGCAATGCAGTTTCAGAAGAATATAGCTTACCTCTTTGGTGAGACTGTTGTCTGTCTTCTAATCTAGTCAGACTTGGAATTCAGTCAAGCCCCTTTGGTGGTGTGGTTCATCACATACCTGAATATTCTGGTCAGACTCAGTGACTAATAGAAAAACAGTATTGTTTTGATTTACTTTTCAGTCATTATTCCCAAATATGTTATGGGACAAGATGTTTTAGTTGATAGCCAGAGAAAGCACCAGCAGGGTGGATTATGCTGCTCCTTTCAGTGATCATAGATACAGAAACTTGTTGGGGGAGAGGAGTGTGTGTGTCTGGTTTTTAAATTGCTTTGACATACAATATGTTAATACAATTGCACTCTACTTCAAATTTAAATCAGGTTACTAAAGTGACACTGTTGTAACAGTGAGGCCTACCAGCTCTTTGTTTATAAATCCATGTGGATCCTATTTATAAATATTAATTTTGTTGTTTAAAATTCATCATTCTGTCCCCAAGAGATGTATACACCTTAAAAAACAAACAAAAACCCAAACAAACAAAAACAAAAAAAAACCTATGAATCTCATTATTTTCCTGTAGCAAAATTTATGAATAAAAACATAAGGTCAGTTTTCAAGCTTTGCTGTTCATATTAGGAAAGCCAGTCTTATGTATATTGGGTATCTTATTTTCTAGCGATCAAAAGGCCAGTTTGAGCACCCAAGGCCCCAGTCCAGAAATGCACTTACATATGGTTGTTACTTTAAGCATTTAAGGCTTCAGGTTTAAGCCTGTCGGTTCAGAGCCTTACACGGAAGACTCTTCCATCCCCCAAGAAATGAGTGAGGTGCAGTGTCGTTTGTTTGACGTTCTTTTCCGAGAGTAGTTATGTTATTGTAACAGTGCGTCCTCTGGAAAGTGTCTCTGCCATCAAGTTAATTATTACCTCTTCAGTAAAAGAGCAAAACCAATATTAATGACTTGGTGGGGGAAGCAAAATTAGCATGGAGAAAAGAACTTCAAATATTATTGTCACTTTAAAGGGCAACAAATATATTTATGGAACTGAGCAGCCTTGTTGTGAGTAACTAAATGGCCAAATATAGTTAACAAACATTTTGGAAAACTCCTATGTTTCTCTCTTATTATGTCACTAACGTAGCTAGTGTGTGATTAGATTTCCAAGATGGATTGAATGCTCTAGGACACCCTGTGCTTGTGGTGCCAGTAGCCCTTCTGATCACTACTGCAGAAATGAGTCTGCATATTTGGGGCCAGTGGAGAATGGGAAGTCAAGTTTATTTAATATGCCTCTCATCTCTGAGTTTTTTGGCATTCTTTCTTTTTAGCTGGCAGATTATGAGTGAGAATGAATCTTGGAGACCTGCTCAAAATTGGATAAAATGGGATTGCTAATTATGTTTGGGAAGCTTGCCTAGATTGTCATTAATATTTCTGTTCACCTTTTAGATCAATGATATTTTAACAAAAAAAACAAAAAGAGAAGAATCCACCATGATTGCCATTGTATATTTAAACTCACTTCTCTCCCTTCTCTCAGCATTCACTTAGGCCCCTGACTTCTCTGTGAAATGACTTCGGGGCAGGGTGTAGCTTTGCTACATCAACCCGGCGGGGAACGGGTAAGACTGTGACATTGCTTCGCTCTTGCTGAAGGTGGGGAAAGTAATCTGTGTCAACAATCTGCACCAGCAGAAGGCTTACTTCCCCTTCCATGCCAGTTCAGTCCTGGGGTGCTAGATGGCGTTCTGGGCAGCAAAACAAAAGCTTCCCTCACTTACCATCCTTGCTGACCCCCCTGCTTGAGACTGTGAGTAGCAGCCAGTGGTTGTGTACATGCATGCAGACAATGCAGGCTCTGGTTGTATAAGTAAGCTGCACAGGGAGAGCCAGGGGTCTCCTTATGTCCTGCTACTCCCTGGCATGTGCCTCAAAATTCAACTGAGTGCTTGAAGAATTGGGATGTGTCTTAGCTACTCGATTATTTCTTTGTCATGCCTTTGGATTTTAATATTTAAGAAACATAAACAGGGTGAAGAAAGTGCTGTGCATTTTAGGGATGTGTTCTCCTCGTTCGCTGATCAGACTGGGGAAAAATCTGCACAGGTCTTGATTTCATGCTTGGTTCCTTCTGCTTTTCTCCTCCTACACACTCAGGTCTCCCCCACAGCTACCAACCAGCCTACCCAAGTCCACAGTTTGATACTCGCAGTTATTCACTCATCCCTATGTCAGTTGAATTCAGTCTCGTGCTTTACTGGGGTGTGCTTCGCAGTGTATTTTCTGATCTCTCTTTAATCTGCGCAGTAGCACAGCAAGTCTTTGTGATGCTCCAAAGCTATTTATAGTCTCTGACATGCAGAATAACTGCTGCCTTTATTTCAGGCCCATGTACTTTGTGACACATTAAACCTAAATTATGTGTCAGAGCCGTCTGATTTATAGGGCAATGCTGCACTGAATCCTGGGATAAACTGGAAAAAGTGCACCACAGAATGAAAATATAGACCCATGGCATGTTGTTTACTTGCTGTGCAGCTGCAAAATGTCATTTCTGTGAATTTTAAGAACTCTGCAAAAGGGGAATCTTCATAGGCTATGGTCAGCTTTGGGGAGTAGGGGTCAGACCTGGTAATAGGGGCAGAAATGGCTGAGTCAGCTCTTGGAGGAAGCAAGAGGAGGCTTGTAGGAGAAAGCAGCACCACCTCTGGGCGACTTATGAACCCTGCATGATTGGTACCTGCCTCTGTGCACAGCCCCATAGTCATGCAGGGTTTCAGCAGCAAACTATTGATATATATTGGCTGTACTACCATGGGCCCTATAGGAATCCTAGTCATATACCATATTGGGCTCTGTACAAACACAGAACAAAAGACCATCTCCCTTGAAGACCTATTTACAACACAACATTTCATACGACACCTCCAACGTATCTTGTTCAAAGACTGTACAGATTGTAAATTGATGATCATGGGTAGGGTTACCAGACACCAAAGCATGGAAAGGAGGACAGGGAAGTACGAAAAAGAGGACATGGAGAAAATGTAGTATTAATATCTGCCCGCCCCCGCAGCCCCTTCCATGATCCTCTGCCCCTCCCCCGTGTCCCCTTCCAGTATCCTCTGCCTCCCCATGGCCCCTTCCCAGCCCCCCTTACCTTTTCGGAGCTGCAGCGGGACAGCAGCCTGGCTGCAGCAGGACAGGGCGGAACAATTGCTCCGCCCGAGTCTGCCGCTTTGCTGGGCCCCTGGGTGGAGCACACCGGAACGCAGCGTTCTGCCCCGTTTTGGCTGTGATCCGTGGATTAGCTGAACCCAGCCTTTCAGGCATATTTTGGACCCTAAAATTCTCAGCTTATAGGCGAGCATATACGGTAGCTTCATATAAAAACTGAAATTTTAATCATAAGTAAAAAGCTGGACAAAATCATGTATTTTTTAAAATGCCTGCCGGACGGAGGACATGTCCTCCTTTTGCCTGACAGCTGGTAACCCTAATCATGGGAGATGAGGATAAAGATGTGTTTAGCTGGTTCATCTCTGAAAACAGTATATAGATTTTTTTTCTCCTCGCTTTGACACTGTGTGGGCGATGGAGTTGACATGTTACAGAAATGTACAAGTGACACTTGACGGACTTCAGCCAAGTCATGATAAGCTCTCTCCCTGAGAGAAGAGGCGGGAGGGAATTCATCTGAAGGCCACTTACAAAATGTGGTGAAGTAAAAATGTGCTGGTACCAGAGACTTTTTGGCCATGGATTTTATTTCTACAAGTGACCAAAGCGTTCATTAAAATTGCAGAATGAGGTACTGTTTAAAAGTGAGATGACAATCAGGTTCTCTGGGTGCTGAATAAAAAACATCCCCAATCACTGAAGGAGCCATGTCATCCTGAATGCTCTATGGATTCATCAGAGAGCAAGATTTGGCTCTGTTTGTATGTGCTAAGGATTTTGTTTAGCTATCATTGAAAGACATGAAATATATGCTTATGACCCCTGTCTCCTGTGGCCCAAATTATTTGGGTGTTGCAGAGAAAGATGAAGGTTCAGAGAAGATCCTTCCTTCCAAAAACAAGCATGCAGGAGACAACCGTAAGAACACTGGGGAAAGACAGGGCGTGGTGTAATAAGGCCCACTATCAACCATTCTCCCTTCAGCCAGCAACTCTAGAAGTTTTGTTCTGTGTGCAGGAGTAATTCTTCCAAGGCCTGCTGCTCAGCAAATGCACTGCCTCCCTGCTCCGCCACATCTCTGAGAGCTCCCTGTGGTTGTCATGTCAATGGTCTGTATGTGCTGAAGGTGGACTTCTGCATTGGGACAGTCATGCAGGTGCATCATAGACTACTCAAACTGAATGAGAATCAAATATGGATTCTTTTTAGTTAAGTAAAAACAGACTTGGGGAGGGGGGAGGTTTGTTTGTGTTTTATTTTTGGGGGTTTTTTGGGGGGGGGGTGTTTGTTTTATTTTAAAACACTGGTTCTCAACCACTGTGTCAGGACACATTACTATGTCATCACACAATGTTAAGTGTGTTGCGGAGAGCCGGGGAAATGGCTGGATTCATCCTGGGGGGAGGTGGGCTAATGAATCCTTTAGGGTTTCATCCCACTGCTAAGTGTGTCGCAACCCAAAAAAGATTGAGAACCACTATTTTAAACAATTAAGAAGTCAGGCCCCCAGTAAAACATGGTTGGGAATCATACCTTTAGAAACTGAGAAGCTGCTTCCCATCACCTTTACATAATAGTTCTCTCTGCAGCAGTGTAGTCTCCTGTGTTCCTAGCTATTCTTTTGATTAAACAGGCAAGATGTGAGGAAAGGAAGGGGGAAATGTGGGTCGATAGCATTGCTTAAGTGCCAGCCAGTTCAATACTTTGGTTCTGTACAGAGTTGTCATCAGTCTTGAGGAGAATCATTTGAAGAAGACAAAAGGGTTTATCAACCGAACTAAATTATTCATCAGAATATTAAGAGAGGAGAATGCCAGAAAAGTAAATCTCTCACTCCCGACTGCCACCAGTAATGATCTAAATATAGAGCTTCCGTCTCTGGGAAAGACCACAGAATTTTAATTAGCAGCTCATGCTGAGCAGCATCAGTGTGTGTCAGGATGTTCTATACAAAGGTGTTACCAGGCATTCTTTACTGTTGTATTCATTTTTTAGTTGTTTAAATAAAAAGAGGTGTGGCGGGATGGGGGAGCAGGCAACAGTTATGCCAATGCCAGTTAACGTCATAACATTTTGTGAATAGGAAAGGGCTACTGAGGCCTTTTTTCATTCTCTTATCCCCCCCCTTTTTTTAACAAAAAAAAAAAAGTTCATACTCATGGTTTATTCTCTCATTATCCATTTCAAGCAATTTATTACCAATTTCATACGATCATGCTCTCTGAAGCTTTTATCCTCTCCCTTTCTCTTTGAGTTTACTTTTCCATTTGACCATTCTGAATATATATGTGGGTACTTTTATATGAATCAGTCATAATTTCAAAGCTTCTGGGGCACTCCTTCAGGTGATTGATTTAAAGCAACTCCAGATTATTTAAATCTGCTGTTTGTTGACCTGCATTAAAGGAGCCGGTGGTCTCAATTCAATTCCTAATTGACATGTGTCTACCTCCTTGTTTGTCAGCTTGTCAGAACAAAAATGAGTAATCTAGTGAGTGGCTGAGAGTTTTTGTTTCTCTCGCCCCTTGCTTTTCCCCCCCTGTTGCTGCCATTGTGGGAAGGTTAGGATAAAGAACGGAGACATTTAGTGCATTCTGAAGGTGGTTAGGAGACGGCGGTGGTGAACTGTATTACCGTAACACATAGGAGCCATAGTCATGGATTAGGACCCATTGTGCTAGGCACTCTACAAACACAGAACAAAAAGACGATACCTCCTTCATAAAGCTTATAGTCTAGCTTGGGGGTCAGCAACAGCGGCTCCGAGAGCCGCATGCAGCTCTTTGACTGCCTCCTTGTGGCTCCCCTCTAGGGAGCCAGGTGTGCGGTAGCTCCGGGGTTCTGGCTGCGACTCCCAGGCCCCCTTGGCTCTATGTCAAGCCTCTCCCCTCCTCCAGCCCGACCCGCGCCTCTCCCCTCCTCCAGCCCCGACCCGTGCCTCTCCCCCCCTCCAGCCTGACCCCCCATGCTATGTTCCCTGTAAGCTGCGCAGGTACGCAGCCACACAGCAGCTGTCGCACCCCCGGCAGCTTAGCGGGACCCCCGCGCAGCCCAGCAGCCCCCGCTGTTCCCCAAGCTGGGGCTGTCCTGTGGCTTTTTCTTTTCTTTTTTCTTTCTCCTCCTTCCTTTTTTCTTTCTTCTTCCCTTGTCCCTCCCTTCTGGCGGCTGGGCTCCAGGGCTGTCCTGTGGCTGGCTGGCTTGCTTTCTTTCTTTCTTTCTTTCTTTCTTTCTTTCTTTCTTTCTTTCTT